>CM046880.1:505411288-506011288 GCA_025667525.1 Glebionis coronaria | reverse complement strand
TGGATCTATTTATCCTCAAACCTTGTTAGGGTCTTTTCGGATAGACTTCTCCATGATCTTTTGGGGAGTATTTGCTTTTCGTCGTGTGTCTCGATCCTTCATATTGATTTTTGATAAATGATTCTTCACATCACTTTTGGATCTTTAGCAACAAAATGTAGTCCTCATGCCTTGTTAGGGCCTTTTCGGACTCGCCAATCTTCGCATCCCGCTTCAATAAGTTATGCCTTGGCTATGAACTCTAATTAATACCGAGCAACTTTTAAACGATCTTGTGCTACAAGGTAAGTAACTTTTCAAATCGTACAACCTTATTTATTGCAATTAAATTTATTAGCAAGCGATGGGAGAAAAAGCTTATAATCAACTCACATAAATTCATGAAAGAATACCAAACTTATAATTGACTCTATCATCTCTCGTTCTCCACAGTTTAAAATCTCAAGGAATGAGACTCGTGGATGCTTAGCCAATTAAATCAAAGTTTTGGGTTTTCAAGTCATCTATAGGATCTTACAACTTCTTAGACTCTTTCGAGTTTAGAATTTGCATTTTAAAGTTCCCTTGATAAACGACTTTCTAGGATCAATTATAGGAACTTGCAAAAAGTTCTTGTTCTTAACCCGTAAGAGTTAAGACTTTCACGTTTTAAAGTTCCCTATATAAAAGCCTAACAAAACCTTGACTTAAACACGTTAAGGATACTAGCTAGAGTAAACTTAGATAAGTAAACTCGGATTGAGTCAAAAGATTCACAACGATAAAAAATTAAAACCACTTTATTAAAAAATTATTCTAGCAAAGAAAGAAAAATAACTATAACAAAGGTAAATACTAATAGGCCAAAATAGATCAAAAATTTTGAAAAGTGTCGAAAAATCAATTTTCCGGTTAAAATGAGGACAAATACAAGGAACAACCCACTTAACTTCAATAGAAATCCCCCTACACTTAATATAAACATTGTCCTCAATGTTTAAGCATGTGGAAGTAACCTCCCCTACACTTAGGACATTGTGCACTTTGTTTAAATCTTGCTAAGGAAAGAGACAATTAAAGTGATTCCTATTTTAATATTGAAGAAAATAAAATAGAGAATCAAAAGAGTTTAGGATAGAACCGGGAATACGAGTACACGGAATCACGGGTCATCAAAAGTCATCAAGAATGGATCTTTGAAAGCTCGAATCCCTGCACATGATAAGAAAGAAAACAACAAACACATACTAGGGTCCCCCCCTACACTTATTATAAAAACAAAAGAAAAAGGATAGATACTGCGGGTTGCCTCCCGAGAAGCGCTTGTTTTTGTTAACCGAGTCGTGATCCTGACTCGACCTTGATTAGCATGGGAAGAAACTTGAAGAACATCCACCAGGATCAAATACATGGTTTTCATCCATCAAATAGCACAAGATTAAGGCGAACAAGGCAAGCCAAAGAAGAGTAGGCAAGGTTCCCTTGAGCAATTGTTGAGCACGGTGGTAGCGAGGGTGATGAGGTGCAAGCATATCTCCAAAAGTTCCAAAAATCTTTCCTTTTATTTCATCAGATGAATACTGAGATGGCTTAGAAATTACAATACCGGGATCGAACACCTTTTCCTTTAGGGGAAAATAACACTCAGGCTCAGTAGACCTTGAAGAAGATCCGCTCATAAATCGCACAATCTCATCCTCAAAAGGGGGATAGAGAGGTTTCAAGACATAAGTACTGCAGATATCGGTGTCTTCCGGCTTCTTCTCCTTTGAAACGGGTTTAGTCATATCCAAAGGAGGATAAAGAGCATCATCAAAGTCCAAAGGAGGAGAATCATTCTCATTTGGGAAGTAAGTGTTGAGAAAAGTAGCAAAGTCTTCCTCAAATGAGTAGTCATCCAAAGTAGGATCAAGTATTGTTGGCGGAGGATCTTCATCAAAAGTAGGCGCAAGGTCATCATGTGAAGAATCACTCGAAAGAGTATCGACACCATCAAATTCATCATAAGTTGGCATGTCTTTATACTCAGAAGAAAAATCATCAGAATCATCCATGTCAGAACTAGAATCATCATCATAGTCATCATAAATTGGAGGAGACTCATGAATTGGTGGAGGATTTAAATTGGAGAGAGAATCATCCACATCATCTTTGAACAGTGGATTATCATAGCAAGAATCGAAAAGAGGATTGTTGTAGACGACAAAATCATCAAGCACATTAATCATATTCGCTTATTCTCTTCCATTTGATGTGGTTGTGATCTTCCCATTTTAAATACTTGTGCATCATTCCCGACCCTTAAGATTAGCTCACCTTCGGAAACATCGAGTAATGCTTTTCCGATTCTCAAGAATGGCCGACCAAGTATTAACGGAATACGAGGGTCCATTTCATAATCAACAACAACAAAGTCGACCAGAAAAGTGAAGGTACCAACTTTAATAAACACATCTTCGGCAATACCAACGGGGTAAGCGAGAGTGCGATTTGCTAGCTCAAGAGTCATCTTTGTTGGAGTAAGGTCGGGTAAAGATAGTGTTTTCCAAACACTTAAAGGCATCAAATTAATACTTTCCCCCGAGATCAGCTAAGGCAGTAAATTCTTCGGTTTTGTTAAAAATGCAAGGCAACACAAAACGACCGGGATCTCAAAGTTTTTCCGGAAGTTCTTTAAGAATGACTGCATAACAGTTTTTATTTAAGCGTGTGTTGACAAACTCAGCCATCTTTTCCTTCTTGTTAAGCAATTTTTTGAATGCTTTCACAAATTTCGGCATTTGGACAAGTGCTTCAACGAGGCTAATGTTGAAATTCATTGGAGAGATCATCTTCATAAAAGAATTGATTTGAGCATCCTCTTTAGTAAGCAATTTGCTCTTGTCTAACCGAGAAGGATAAGGGATGTTGGGTTTAGGTGGTGTAGGTGTAGCAGGTAAAGGTTAAGAGGTTGAAGGTTTAAAGGTGGAAGGTGTGGTTGGTGAAGGGTGTTTCTTGGGTACTACTTCAGTAAGAGGTGGAGATGCTAATGGAGAACTAATCCTAGGCGTGGGAGTATGAGGGATAAATGGTGGTGGAAGAGGTGTAGAAGGAGTAACTAGGGGAGGGATAGATGGTCCTACTAAGGTTGCTCCACTGCGTGTAGTAATAGCACTCACATTCGCTCTTGGGTTGGTGACGGTATTAGAAGGAAGAGAGCCCGAAGTAGAGGGTTGAGTACTTGGAAAGAAACTAGCCACCATATTCTTCAAATCATTTGTTTGATTGCTAAAAGAGGTTTGCATATCATGTCGAAGCTCGGTTCTAATATCATTCCCTTGCTTAGTGATATCTCCTTTCAAGTTGATGATTTGGCTTTGCAGATTCTTAACTAGCTCTCCTTGGGTCCTCATAAAAGTTTCAACATCTTGATTAATGGGTGGTGCTTGTTGAGCGGGTGGGTGATAAGGATTAGAATCTCGATGTGGGTTTGGATTGCTTCTATTATAGTTGTTGGGGTTGTGGTTTTGAGGAGAAAAACCAGGTGAAAGAAAGTTGTTAGAAAGGTAACTTAGCAAGTTACGATCACCTTGAGGCCGGGCTTGATAGCTTTCTGTTGAATAGTTACCATGAGCCACATACACGTTTTCCGGATTGTCATGAGTAGAAGGACAATCAGTGTATGAATGAGAACCCCCGCAAATCTCACAAGAAGTTGCTACAGCTTTAACTTGTTGTTGTTGATTTGTAGCCAAGAGTTGCATATTTTTGCTCATTTCGACCATTACGCGGGTCAATTCGGTGATATCAGGGTTTGAAGAAGTAGAAGACACATTGACTCTCGGGTTATTCCTTGAAGATGCGGATGAATCCCAATTTTTGTGATGAGTAGTCATTTCTCGATAAGCTCTCTACACTCCTCAGGTCTTCTTTTCATAAATGTGCCACCGGCGGCTGCATTAATCGTATCACGATCACGAAAAGTTAAACCATTGTAGAAAGTATCAATCAAAGTAACGGGGAGCATGTTATGGTTTCGACATCGATCAATCAAAACATTATATCGTTCCCAAGCATCAAAAAGTGATTCATCAGGTTCTTGAGTAAATCCACTAATTTGATTTCGAAGGCTCGTGACCATGGATGGTGGAAAGTAGTGCGAAAAAAAAGCGTTGAGTCATCTCATCCCAAGTATGAATTGAATTCTTCGGAATATGATCAAACCATTTTTCAGCATGGTGGGATAAGATATGTGGAAATAGGTGAAGGCGAAGAAAATCCAAGGTAACCCCGGGCAACTTCATGCTTTGAGTTACGGTAATGAATTTGTCGAGATGTTTGTTGGCATCATCATCCGGCAATCCGCGAAATGGACAAGTATTTTGAACTTGTTGGATCATGTGATGCTTCAACGAAAACTCTGGAGCCGTAATTTGCATCGGCGCAATCGGTCCTCCGCGTCCATTCATCGTGGGTTGACACAGCTCCTCCATCGTTCGAAGGTCTGGTTGAGGACCATTGTTGTTGTTATTCATGTTGGGATGAGGTGGATTATTGTTGTTGTGCACACCAGCCATATCTAAATCTTCACGAGTCTCGGGCTCAGAATAAGATGAAGATCTAGTACGCATACACCTGCAAAAGAAAAAGAAAAAGATACCAAAGAAATAGAGAATATATATGTACTTGTAAAAATAAAAATAAAATCTTTTTGGTGCAAACTTTGAAAAAGAAATTCTTTTTATAAGTTTTTTAATGTTTTTGTATTTTTGAAATTTTTTTTATTTTTATGGATTTTTGGAAAATTTTAAGCAAGAAAAATAACGTTCACGAGTAAACGGATCCGAAAATTCAACGCGTCTCTCACAGAAAACCGTTAATCTTTACGAAAAGAGCCGGCAGCGGCGCCATTTAATAACTGATTTTTAATAACTGAAAATTGTTCTTGTGTCTATTCGAATTGATTACTGGTTAAATGTGCGACTCAGTCGTCTTTTGGTGGAAAACAATATTTTTGGTCGTTGTTGTAAAATAAATGTGCAAAACTTTAAAGTAAATTATGAAAAATCACGACTTTAAAAGTAATTAATTAAATGATAAAAATTAAAGCTCGACGAAAAGTAAATTTGAAAATGTAATAAAAATGCAAACTTGAAATTTAAAATAAAAAAAACAATTAAAATAACACTAAAGAAAAATGGCGGGAAAAATAAATGCTTAAAAGTAAAACAGGGAATAAACAAAACCTCAGTCGGAATCCAAAATACTGTCACTATCCGGAATCCAATACTTACTCACTATCCGGAATGTTTGCACTAGATGCTATCCGGAATAACCAAAATGTAAGCAATCCGGGATATGATTCCAGCTAGCTATCTGGAATCCAGGTAATTCGAGTTATCCGGAATCCTTCCTTTCCTACTTATCCGGAATATGAGTTGTAGCTACTATCCGGAATACCAAAGTAAAGCATATCCGAAATCCATAAACGAGAAGTTATCCGGAATCTGAAATTCCACCCGAATCCGGAATACCAGTTTGTTGCCCTTATCCGGAATCCACAAATCTTGGCTATCCGGAATGAGGGATTTGGCACTAATCCGGAATTGGTGACTTTAGCTTATCCGGAATTCACAAATGAAGGCTATTCGGAATCTTGGGGTTTTAAAGAAATCCGGATAAGAATAAAATGCAATTAAGCTAGAACCAAAATTAAGCTAAAAACTAATAAGCATTTAACCAAAACTTTAACCAAATTCAATTTAAGAAAAAGCTAATAAGCCAAAATTTAAAAACTTTTAAAAAAACACTAAATAATAAAATATTTAAACTCAACTTTTTATAAAATAACTTTTAAAAACACTTAACTAAATTTAAGAAAAACACACAATAAGCTATAAAATCAATAAGCTAACACAATCATAAACATAAAAACATAACAAATAATCAAATAAGCATGATAATAAGCACATAAACATAAAGATTAAGCAAAACAAGAAAGGTAGAATGAGAGATTAATTAAAACTTGATTAAAAATAAGATTCAACAATTAAAAGTAAAAGCAAGAATTAAAGAGTTTACAAATTAAAGGTGCAAGACAAGAAAATTAAATGACAATTAAGTAAATGACATGAAATTAAAATGTGGAAGAGCTATTTTGTCAAGATAGTCAACACCTCCTAATATGGCATTTAGAGGGTATTTATAGGTGATTAGGGAGGTTAGCATGTGTTGCTCCTTTCTTTCTTCTCTCGTCTTTTCGTCTTCTAAATTCTTTGACTTTTTCGACTTTGTCTCGGGATTAATTGAACTCGTCTTATAATTTCTTCATTTATTATACTTGAGTTCTTCGACTTCATTAAACTTCCGTCTTTAGACTTTTTCTTCGATAAATCTTCAGAATAGGCCTTGGACTTCCGTTCTTTTTGCACTCTTGATCTTTTGACTTTGTCTTTTGTCTTTTTGTTCGATAAAAGCCCGTGAAAGCCCGTGTTTTCTTCCCTTTTCACATTTTGATCCTAAATCACAACAAAAACACAAACCACGCATAATTCCGACATTTGCGACATAAAATACACATTTTGGCTTGGTTATTATTATAATTAAGTGGTAAAAGGATAAGTGTTTTCACACTTATTACCGCCATCCATGGCAGGCGATGATATCAACGGGGTGTGTCGGTGTGGTGACACTGTCGTTCTCGTAATTAGTTTATACTTTGCATATTTTAGGCTATACGCATCTTGGTGGGGCAAGCTGCTAGCTTTGCAGCCATGACGTATTAATCAGTTTTCTAGAATGTTGGTGCAGAGCGGTGGTGTATCTTTTGTAAGGTTCTAAAAGGCAATGATGATTCTAACATCCATAAGCGGGCTCGATTATAGGTTTAGACTACGTGTAACTTGGCGGGGTAAACTTGCAAAGTTTGCATCCATGACCGCCGTATCCTCAAAATCGACATACTCGATTGGTTATTTATCTGAGCCTCAAACACTAAGATAAATGTTTTTTTACATGGTCACGATAGTCCTTTTATTTGGTTTGGCGCCTACATGGTAGCCGATGATGAGATTTGTGTCTCTAGGTCGTTATGGTTCTTTATTTAGTGACGTATGTTGTCATTATTTGTTAGTCAGTTTTGAGAAACCGAGAATGAAAGGTATTTAAAAAGGTTGTGATGATGCTATTTGACCATGTTTAAAGCGGTTAGTGACAAAGGTAGCAGAAGATGGGTTTGAATTTTTTTTACTATGTCATCCGACGAAGAACCTGCTATGAATCTGAATGACTATGTAAGTTTCTGTACTGTTTGACTGTTAATTTGTTCTTTAAAAATGCGTTTTGGGTTTGTCGTGTCTTGGCTATAAAAAAAGGGACGTTTGGTTCGTGTTTTTGTTGTCAGCAGAGATGCAACGAGGTCCAGAGGTGCAGCGCTTTACTGAGGGTGTGCCAAAAATAAGATAAGAATCCGGATAAGACTTACAAAGGTGATCAACAAACAATTAATGTGAAACGTATTTTTACATGTAAACCTTGGAACTACGTTAGATACAACCATAAGTTGAATGATGAAGGCTGCATATATGCTGAAACATCTTGATGTGAAAGTGATACGCCTTCAAATTGGTTAAACTAATGAACTCATTACTTAAGTTATTACTTCTGCTATGGATAATGTATAATATTACTTTGTTTTATTTTATTTTGTGTATTCCCGTTTATCGGTTTCCCCAGGTAGCTCTTGCGAATGTATGTACAAAATAGCTTCAGCTGGAATAGGAGCGTCCGTCCGCACGGGGTATAAACATTTGATTTAACTTCTGTTATGATTGAGTGTCGTTCAATGTTTCTAACTGTTTTCATTTTCCGTTTTCAGGTGCCGGGTGTCACCCGTTGCCCACACAGTTAAGACCACTATCTAAAAAACAAATAGTTTCATGGCAGAAAGTCCGTCCGCATTGGCTGTAAACACTATCGTGCTCGCAAAAATTAAAGGCACACGATCTCAGATCACTAGGCTGATAAAGGTAGAGTACCGCAAAAATAAAGGGCAAACGATCTCAGATGACTAACCTGATCTACTTGAATTATTAAGGTAATTATCTACTCTTTTTCTTTATATGTTAAGGTGGCGAATGAGTTCATTAGAGTTATGATATAATATTTTGAGAACATCTGAAATATGCAAAGAATGACCTTTTTGTGATTGGTGAGTTTTAGGATAACATGCTTTTATGCTTATATGGTTATTGCGCTATTGTTAAGTGGATTAGTTTTTAGTTTTTCGTAAGAAAGTTCGTGGTCATTGCGTTTTCTTCTATGTATTAACGAAGATCCAGAAACAAAGCATGGAAACCCACACACAAAATTCAGATAGTTTTATAGTGTGTTCCCCGTAGTATGCTTAAAACGTATTCTTGAACCACATTATTTAAATAGTCGTGTCAATAAAAGTATCAGTTGAATGATGATACTTCACTTTTGAACGTGTTTTAACATTCATACTTCTAACTTTACTTTTACAAAATGTATTAAACTTTTTTGTTTTTTTTTCGATTGGCTACAGGTGATGTGGCATCAGCAATGATGAAGCAAGCGAAGGAAAGAAATTCCAATGAAGGTTTGGGCCTTTAAATATGTAAGTACAAATGCAGTTTCAGTTACATGTGTCGATTTTGATACACGAATATATTTGTAAAAGATCTATACGTGCCTGTCGTCAATGGTGTGTTTGTAGATTTGTGTGTATGTTGACAGTTATTTACAATGGTGTGTGCTCTGTAGATGTTACGGAGATCAGATATGGACTGCCAAAAAAGATGTGGTCCCTTATCGAGTTCGACAACGGACCGGTTGATTCTTGCGGGTATATTATCTCTTTTATCGAATGATGCTTATATATGAACATAATTGTATCTCTGCTTAATATATCTAATTAGTTCAGTGTTTTTTATTTCCCTTTTCATGATTGGAGTCTGAAATGTTTTTTAATGATGACATTGCAGGGTCGATATGTCTAAACGATGGTCGTGTCATGTGTAGCTAAGAGATAGGTCACAACTTGATCAATGTAAAAGGACACTTATTGTATCAGAAAGTTCTTGATGTTTATTATAAGCTCTTTTGTATCTCATGACGCCAATGGGTATGTCAATTCAGTTTTTTCTTTACTCTAAACCTTTTAAAGTAGCTGATATTGGCTATCAAACCTTTACATTGTTTGTTTATCGGTTCAAACCCCTGAAGATATTGCTTTACTGTAAGACGAGCCTTTTGGGTCGTGATTGTGCTGACCGAGAAAACAATGGTTAAGTGATTCGTTGGATGTTATTGTTTCTTCTGCAGTTATTATATTTTGATGATAGTTTTTCTGTGGCTGCAGCTGCAACAATTGGGATGCATTGTTTGAGTCAATATATGACTAATTGGTGTTCTAAAAGATGTTTTCAAAATCAAGGTGGAGGATATGGCATTGTTCTAAAGCTGTCAGGATGAAGTCATTCGTAGAACATGAAATCATTCTCTGGTTGCTCTCAAAGTTTTACAAAGCATATGAAAAGAATACCGCTAACGACAAATGGAAGACCTTGGTCCAAAAAACATTACTATCACCAATAAGTAAGCAGATAGTCATCACAATCACAGTAGGCACTACTTAATAATGTTTGAGAATGGTATAATAGGCAGGGAAGTATGTATGTTGGTCAAAATTGAAAAACTTATGTTTTCTTTACATGCCTTAAGGTACACTTATAAATTATCTCTTTCATTTACAAGACATGTTTCCAAATATGTTTCCTACTACCTCCTTCGACCCTCCCTCTATAAACATTGTCTCAAAACGACCCGCTGCGAAGCGCGGGCATCAATCCTCGTGATAGTTAATAAAGGAAAAAGTTATTTTTGGTGGCAGGTAGAAAATGACTAGCGGCATTAGAAAAAACGTACAAGAGAAAGTAATAAGAGGTTATAGGTTAGTACGATGCATGTTTAGAAAAAAATGGCACGATCAGTGTTAGATACAAAATAACCGAGTCATAAAATAGTCACAAGTGACAATGCACATGTTACAAGTCTCAGGAACAGATATAATGTTAGCATAGAGAAACATAATTTGTATTTAGTAAATTTACAAAGAAGCACAAATTCCCTCCTGGTCTCTCCCCATTACCACCACCTCCATTAACAAAAACACATAACCTGCAACTCCTTTTGTTTTAATTAGTTAGTTAATGGAATGTTAAAGTATAAATATTTTTTATGTAAAACAAGTAAAAGAAAATATGGAATTAATACCTTCTGGTTTTTACTTACCGACATGCATGGTATCTTATATATATACATAATGAACCATTATTGTCATGTATTCCCAACGATAGAAAATCAAAAACGAATAGCGATTCTTTGGTATTAGTCTTTATGCGATCCTAGATTTCCACATCAAAGTTTCTGGTACGTAAATTTCTTCATCTTTTTTTTTATGCGATCCTAGATTTCCACATCAAACTAGATGATTTGTGAAATAAAGTTTATAAAAAGAGTGTGACTAAGGAAATATTGAGCGGCTAGATATCATAAACTAAAACATACATGAACATAATAAATAACGACTAAAACCGGCCTTACCGTATATAAAAACATCAATACAAGGTTGTATGATGTTTTTATTTTCATATGATTGTGTTAGTGACGTCATCAAAAACGTTATTTTTGATGTTATTAGAGGTTTTAGATTGTTGCTTTTAGGTTGGATATTACATTGCATCAAATCTGTCACACTGTAGTACTCTTATGGTTCACTGCTAGATGTCAATTAATTGTTCATTGTCTGAGGTACAATATACCAGCAGCTTGCATTTACACATTTTGAGGGTTGAGTTTATGAAACATGGTAGAAACAAAATTTGGAGGATGTAATTTATCTGTTTTAAGTAGAGTTTGTGTTAGCAGCTTATTTGGATGGCTTATCCTCAAGTAGAAATTGGCTTTCTAGGTGTTATATGGCATTAGGCTTGCTGCTGCTATTGACCATTATTTTGATTTTTCCTTTAGATCCTATTTTGCTGTTTAATATTGAATCTGTGTTCTTGCTTGTGTTTCATATTTGTTGAACACTCAATAAGCCCACTGCTTATTGAGTGCTTTTTGTTTGGTTCATGGGTCAAGTCGTTAATTGTCGATTAGGTCAAAGAGGCGGGTCGAATGGGTCAAATAGGCGGGTCGAATGGGTCAAAGAGGTGGCAAATGGTTCAGTTTCGGTCTATGGGCAAATGGGTCGGTTTGAGTATCATTTTCGACCCATTCTCTACCAATGAACATGATTGTGGGTTCCTGGTTTAAGTGGTGTAATTTGCTCTTAATATCTACTACAACTGCATGTTTTAGTGTTAGTCTGGGCAATTGCGTTATTATACCGAATGTGTAATCACAATGTGTTCTACACGTTGAATCCAGTGTGTTTATGTTGGATGTTGATTATGTGTCAACACACATGATGTAGGAGATATGCATCTGTTATTAATCTTGTGTTTTTGTACAGGTAACAAACAAACACAAATGAGTCTCCTCCTCTTGATAACTATTGCTGTATTTGTTGTGGGTCTTTTGGCTGTTCTTTTTTGGATTGTTTATCATGTTCGGGTCTTTTGCTTGCACAAGACCAATGTTGCTCAACCCCAGACACACATTAATCCACACGTTAATCCAGTGGGATCACAATTGGCACCAAATGTGAAGGTATTTAGCTTCCAAGAACTTGAGAAGGCCACAAAGAAGTTCGCTTCAGATTCTGTAATTGGAAAAGGACTTTTTGGTTTTGTTTATAGAGGAGCTCTAGGTGTTGATTATCCAGATATTGCAGTAAAGCGTGCACAAGATAGCAGGTCCTCTATAAGCACCAAGGAGCAATATATAGCAGAACTAAGTATCCTATCTTTGACCAATCACATAAACGTTGTTAAACTTTTGGGATACTGCGAGGAGAACGGGGAAAGAATTTTGGTGTTTAACTACGCGTTGAACAGGACACTTCATCATTGGTTACACGACGCGCAAAATAATCAATTCGACTCTTGGTGGACTCGGAATGCTATAGCCTTAAGTGTTGCAAAAGGGATTCACTATCTTCACACCTTTGAACGTTATCCAATAGTACACAGGGATATTAAATCTGACAATATACTATTTGACTCGCAGTGGAATGCGATCATAGCAGATTTCGGGTTAGCCACAATGGACACTGATAGAGAAGATGATTATGCAGGAACATTCGGCTATATCGATCCAATACCTGCCAGAAATGGTGCAATAACTCCGAAAAGGGATGTTTATTCTTTTGGTATTGTTCTTTTGGAGATTCTAACAGGAAAGAAAGCGCGTTATGAGAACGGCCTCAGAGATTACGTGGAAGATCAAATGCAGGAAGGCATTGACATAGGGGTTCAAATTGATAATAGAGTGGGGATACCATTAGAAAACGAGCGGGGAGCGGTTGAAAAGATGTTTACAATAGCCCTATCATGCGTGAAATTGGAGAATGGGGAAGAGAGACCACAAATGCACAAAGTCATTGCTGATTTGCAAGATGTTTCCCGTTTATTATTAGGCCAGCAGGTTTAGATATTCATAAATTTTCCTGTTTCCTTGAATTTTCCTGTTTTCGTTGAATTGTCTGTTTTCATGAATTTTCCTGTTTTACTTGAATTATCTTTTGAAGGATTACCAAAACTGTAACTCTTTATTTGTTCGGAAGCGTTGCTCAGTTATTGCACTATTCGTCTCTTTAATAATTTCATTAAATGTGTAAACATATTATACAAACAACACTATCAAATTAACATATTATGGTTGATACATTTGTAAATATGTATGATCAATATAGGGACTGCATTTTTTAGCATCTTATGTGGTACACCGTATAAAATATTCCAAAAAAACTATCTAAGAATCTAAGATCCATTAGATGCAAACATTCTATCGAGATCATTAGCAAGGATTTGATAAGCACACGATTTTGTTTTATGTAAAAAGTTGGATGCTTTCTGATATTAGCGCTATGTGCATGCTGTTTCATATTTAAAGTATGTTTGGAGCAGGACATGTTTATGAAGAGACAAGTGCAGACTAAAAATGTATAAGTAGAAACAAGGGGTGTTTGGAACAGGCAACTGTAAATATAAAGTAAGTTCCAACCGACAAGGCGTCCCAAGTTGGAGTAGAACTTAATGGACTTGCATTTGTGTTTCCATATGCGAAGGCACAAAGTTTTGTTTGTCAATGATAGTATTTGGGGATATAGTGACAATGTCATAAAATTTTAAGACCGGGATCGACCCACTTTGACCCGACCTCAACACAAATTATGCCTTAGGCACATGCACCGGTATCAAGTTTTACGATGTTGCACATAAGTAGCAGTTTGATTTTTCTCAAAAAATCAAAACCGGTGCAACGCATGGGTATGCACGCCTCGTATCAAATTTCTCCTTATTCCTTGATTTTTCTGTATTTATGGTACTTTCTGAAGCCTAAAGATCAGCTAATGTCTCTGAGAACACTCCACCAGGTTATTGCAGTTACACACAAAATTACTGATTACCTTTAAACCAAAAACTTCTGTTTCAGTAAATCATAATTCCGTGTTCTACTTATATCAACTCGGAAATGAAGAAAAGAGGGACCCCAACAAACAAAATAATGAGAAGTACTAAAAAGTACAAGATATCGAGAACCAAAATCCCAATTCCGTAACCCCTGATCATAATAATATAAATCAAGCACAGAGAAAAAGAAAAGGAAAATGGCGGTTCTTTACTGCACCAGAAGACACGGAGTATGTTAAGAACCACATTTTTGGCACGTAATCTGTTTGCAGGAAACAATGCATTGACCAGATTACTGAGTTTTGTTTTGGAACAGCTATTGATTTCAGATTAGTCCCAAAAACCGACCGACAGCTATTGAAGCCTTGCAACACACATGGTTCTCCTCATCCAGACGAGCTATTTATTGCAGTTGGGCTCATGTGACTCTTGGTCCCACTTGGGTATTCACGGTTTGATTCATGTAGCTATAAGGCGATTGATCTCAATGTTAAGCTTTGAATCAAGTATTTTAATTTTGTTGTAAATGTGCTAATGAATCCTTATATCGTCCGATGCATTAAACGTAGATTTGAGGTAGCAAGATAGACGTGTGGGGTAGGTTGTGGAATCGTTCAAAAAGGGTCGGTTTGATTTCGGCCAGTTTTTTACTAGGCAGGTTTGGCGCACCAACATCTATCATTCTCTCTTATGACTCAAAAACAACCTTTGGGCAACTTTTTGCCCGTTTAACCCGTTCCATTTTTAGCAAAGTATAAAGGGAACTTATTAAGTATCTTATTTACCGAGTATGTTTCTTATTTTGCTAGGTGGATAAGTTTTGGTCTTTTGCAACATTTTTTTCTTTTTCTTTATCTGATTCTGATTGTGCAAATCTCAGCCCCTTACTTTTTTTATCTGATTCTCATTGTGCACTACTCACTACTGTTGAAAAGTTTCAGTTTGCATCAAAGGGAGGAACCGTGGGGTTTCATGGTGGCTCTTTTGTTTCAGGTGTGACCGTTGTTTACGACTTGAAATTTGAAGATTACATGCATAAACCATACTACTCATATGATGCTTACACAAAAGCTTTATCGGGAGGGGGTGCCTTTGTTTGATCTAACAAATGCCATGTTTCAACGTGTCAAAAGAACTTGATAAATCAGATATGAAGTGCATTTAGTTGCTGGAGGGCGTGATTTATGTAATGGACGGTTGACGTTCAAGGGTGTTTGTTTAAGCTTATTTGGCCAGCCTATGAGCTTAATAAACTTTTATAAGCTAATAAGCTCACAATTTTGGGCTTATGAGCTTATACGCTTGAGCTTACAAACTTTGAGCTCTTAACCCTAAAGTTGTGAGCTTATTAGTTTTTCAAAAGCTCAATAAGCCCATAAGCTAAATAAGCACCTCGGTAAAGATATTTATAAAGCCAAAGAAAGATTATTGAAAAAACTTACGGCGCTCTAGAAATTCATGCTGCATTGGTTCGTTATTTAGCAGCCAACAACTTCATATGCAGAGGTACTTACCTGAGAATTTTCTCATCTTCTTGATGTTCTATTTGGGCCAGCTGATAAGTTGCCGTTGAACTAAGATCAGGTGTTTATTCGTGTTTTTGTTCCATCACCACTTTGGCTCTTTCTTAATGGAAAAGGAGGGAATGTCAACAACTTTTTTTCCTTCAGGGTGTTCAATTGCAGGTAATTTGCGTCTCATGTTTTGCTAATTCTTTTTTTGTTCAGATTTTGTAAATTCTTTGCTATTAAAATTGCAGGAAAGAAGTTTCCAGTGATGTGGATTTTTTGCTCCCAGCGAGCTAGACAAGAATGTAGAGGTGAAGAATGCGAACAAATTCAACATTTGAGCTGAAAGATGGGACACAAAAGTATTCAGATTGTCATCTACTACTAAGTGAGAAAAAAGAAGTAACTTTCTGTAGCGCGGAAACATCTAAAGTGTGGTATATTCAGGCGACTTGATTTCTGCAAGTTTAAGAAGTAATATAATTTCGAAATTTGCATTTTGAATCAGTTTACTCATACCATGTTAGGTATGTATAAAGAATATGAGAAGGATCTGAAGTGTAGCGGAAAAGAAGTCCTCATAGGATGCATCTAAAATGCGGCCACCTAACAATCTGATTATGGCCTTAAAGAAAAACTCCACAGGCACATGATCTCCAAGTGGGAATTGATGTTTGTTTGAAGATTATAAAGAATGATAAAGATTTATTTGACCAGAGCTCAGATGAAATCAAGCTCTTAAAGTTTGTATGTAAGTAAGCATGATCCGGCAGATGAATGCCACATATTACGCCTTTATGATTATTTCTAAGTCCAGGTAAAAATTTTGAATATAATTTCACACAATGAACTTCTACGTCAAATTTATACGAATATAAAAAAATACAACAAAGATTGGGCCAAGGATGCTTACTTTATATTGAAGAGGTTAAAGGTTTGATAAATTAGTACTAGTACTTGTGTATGATGTATAATTTAGAAAAATAGCGTTTTCAGAAAATGTTGACTTTGGGAAGTCAATATCAGGTGATAACAAGGCAATATTTGGAAGCATTGGAGTACTTGCATGGGTTAGGTGTGAGGTGTCATTCATTGTGATCTGAAACCAGAAAATATTGTTATCAAAACCTATAGCAGATGTGAGATGAAGGTCATTGATCTTGGAAGCAGCTGCTTTCAAAACGACAATTTGTCACTGTATGTACAATCACGGTCTTATAGGGCTCCCGTGGTCATCATTGGACTTCCATATGACCAAAAGATTGACATTTGGTCTCTTGGTTGCATCTATATTCTGGCGATGTATGCTCTTTATACTCAGTTACATTTTACCTTTTGACTTTCTAGTGTTAAGCAAACTACTGTACTTTTTAGTTTCAGAATGAGTTATTGCTTGAGATTAATCCGAAAAACCGACCACCAGCTATTGAAGCCTTGCAACACCAATGGTCTCCACATCCAAATGAGCCACGTGTTGGGGTTGGGCTTATTAGACTATAAAAGGCCCAAGCCCGACTTGTGGGATTAGGGGTTCTAGAATATTCTGTGTATAAGTATAAATACACATCAATAATACAATACCGATTCATGGGGGTTTATATATTCTAACATGGTATCAGAGCCATACCCCGGTCCTAAACCCTTCCGCAATCAACAATCTCTAAACCCCATCCTTCTTCAATCAGCCGATCAAAAGAAAAAAAAATATGTAAGGCATATATCCATCAACTTTCCATATATATGTATATTTAGATGAGCTGTAAATGGGGTTGATAGTTATCCCTTAGAATATATGTAAGGCATATATCCATCAATAACAATCACTGATTTATCCCTTCTTACATGGTATCAAAGCCTTTGTACGATCCAAAACCCTAAAACACTTTACAGTCGCCTCTTTTAAACCCTTAAACAATTTTGTCGTGTTGGTGATTTGTACCAGGTTACAAATCCACACGGTCGGTAGTTAACGTTCTTGTGTTGGTGATTCATGCAAGGTCATTGGATCCATAGTTGTTAAAAGTTTTTGTGTTTTACTTAACTATTTTTTTTTTACTACATCAGACGTATCCACCAGTTTATTCAAACTCACAAACTGGTCTCATTGATTATCTCAAGCAGAGAACCTCCATACCATCACTCTAATTCACAAACACATTCAAAGAAATCACAATGACAAGTGCCGCTAATACCGTTTTACTTTCGGATAAACTATCCCTTGTCACTCATCATCATCTCTTAACACGGGTTCCTGTCAAGCTTGATCTTGACAACTGGAACTATGGTTCATGGGAGTACTTTTTTGATCAACTTTGTCAAGGTTACGAGGTAACCAAATACATTCGTGGCTCCTCTACTACCTCCGATGCAACTGAACCTACTCCTCTTACTCCGGAAGAACGCAAGGTGGATAATATTGTTCTCTCATGGCTTCTTACGACTCTCTCGGATACTCTTCAAGCACGGGTTGTGGTGGAACACCCGCGATCCGCTAAAGAAGCCTGGGACTTAATTTCCGACATTGTTAAGGACAATAAACGGTCTCGTACTATTGCATTAAAGGCGGATAGAGAAAATTGCTACTATTCTTACGAGTATCGGCTCTCCCGTTAGTGGTGAAGATGTCGTGACATGTGCTCTCCAAGGGTTGCCAGACAAGTATGAGCAAGTGTGTGGTATCATTCATCACAAAAAGAAATTTCCTGACCTAAAAACGGTTCGTTCGATGCTAACTACCGAAGAGATGCGGTTGAAGTCCAAAGCTCAAGCTCTCCCCGTGGAGTACTCCTCCGCTTCTCCTATGGTTCTCATGACCGGATCAGGTACTTCTCGTCGCCCATCTACTCCTC
The DNA here is from genome assembly GCA_025667525.1 of Glebionis coronaria. Classification (NCBI taxonomy): domain Eukaryota; kingdom Viridiplantae; phylum Streptophyta; class Magnoliopsida; order Asterales; family Asteraceae; genus Glebionis; species Glebionis coronaria. The sequence continues at coordinate 505,993,372 of CM046880.1, read as the reverse complement.
AAGTTAAGTCGTGGAGACCGTGTTATAACTTTGCTAAGAGTATGTGTCGGTTTGGTGAGGGTTGCAAATTTGTTCATGATGAAAATGTTAAAGCTAATTCTAACAGTGGTGTTGTGTCAAATGGGAACACAACTGATGATGTCTTAGCTAAGTTATTGGAAAGATTGGGTTTATCTACACATGTTGCAACAGGTGGTAGGAATAAAAATACTATTGTTACTACACCTTCTGTTAACCAATTGAACCCAGTAGTTTTTCAAACCAACACTCCCTCAACCGTAAGACCCTCAAGCCCAATACTACTACCTCCAGGCCCGACATACTACCCAACCCCAGGTTTTGGTTATCATCAGGCCCATGTCTTAGGCCCAACTGCCTATAATACTCCACCCCCTGGTTTTGGATACCCGGCTCAACCTTTTGCACCAGCCCAACAACCTTCCTATGGCCAGGCCCAACCAATAACTAGTATTCCGGCTCAATCGTCGCAGCAGGCCCAACCGATTCCCACTACAACAGTTAACCCCGGGCAGGAGACCACATTACCACATGCCTTCACTGTCGGGACTCTTCATGATCCTAGTGCCGGTGCTTGGAATATGGACACAGGTGCGAGTTCTCATATTAATGATTCGGTTCATAATCTTAGTGATGTTTTTAATACTTGCATTTATTCGTCTGTCTCGGTTGGCGACGGTCATTCTATACCTGTCACCAATACGGGCCATAGTATTTTGCCAACCCCTTTTAGACCCCTTCACCTAAATAACGTCCTTGTTACACCAAATATTGTCAAGAATTTAATTTCTGTTCGTCAATTTGTTTGTGATAATAATTGCACTGTTGAATTTGATGCGTTTGGTTTTTCTGTTAAGGATTTCATGACTCGACGGGTACTACTCCGATGTGATAGCACGGGGGATCTTTACCCGGTCACAGCTCCTTCTCCAATTCCTCAAGTTTTTCTTGTCAGTCAGCATACATGGCACCAACGTCTTGGACATCTAGGAAGTGAAGTGCTTCGTCGTCTTGTCTCTAATAATTTTATTTCTTGTAATAAAGAGAAACCTCCCGTCCTTTGTCATGCTTGTCAACTTGGAAAACACGTGAGGCTTCCATTTGTTGGTTCAGATTCTGGCGTTACTTCTTGTTTTGATATTATTCATTCTGATGTGTGGACTTCACCCATTCCGAGTCTTTCAGGTTTTAAATATTATGTGTTGTTTTTGGATCATTATTCGCAGTTTGTTTGGGTTTATCCATTGGTTCATAAATCTGATGCTTTGTCTAAATTTGTTTTGTTTCGTAAGTATGTTAATACTCAATTTAAGTGTGAAATTCGGTCTTTTCAGTGTGATCATGGTGGTGAATTCGACAACCGCGCCTTACATAAACTTTTTGCTGACAATGGCATTCAGTTTCGTTTTTCGTGTGCCAAAACATCCCAACAAAATGGTAAGTCTGAACGTATGGTTCGCACCATTAATAATCTTATCCGGACGTTACTTTTCCAAGCCAATCTCCCACCAACTTTTTGGGTTGAAGCTCTTAACATGGCTGTTCATTTACTCAATATTTTACCTTCAACTGCTATTTCCAATGAAATACCATATTCACGTTTATTTGGTAAAACCCCAGACTATAGTCTTTTACGTACGTTCGGATGTTTATGTTACCCACACCTTTATCCAAATCACAAACTTGGACCACGTGCGACACCTTCAATTTTTTTGGGTCATGCCGTTAATCATCGTGGTTATCGATGCCTTGAATTAAACACCAACAATATAATTATATCTCGTCATGTTACATTCGATGAGACTGTTTTTCCGTATGGATCCAAACAAACCATATCGACGCCTACATACACGTTTTTAGAGGACTCCCCGGATATTCCCACTCAACCTATTCAACCGCTCACTGCAGTCGAACCCCATAATACACCACCGTTTCCATCTGCTTCCCCCATGCATTCGACCCACCAAGAAAATTCACCCCAAGTCACCTCACATGATTCATCAGTGGCCCACCAAACACCTTCAATGCAACATCCTACTATGATACACTCCACACCAGACATTACCTCCACAACTTCTTCTACAAATTCAACTCAAGAACCGATTCAAACTGATCACAATGATATAACACCCATTATTCCAAACCCGCCTCAAAACCCGAACCCTGCCTCGATTCATCCCATGGTCACGCGTTTTCGAGTCGGGACAAATCGTCCTAATCTGAAGTATACATGTCATGTTTCCACTATCTCACCTTTACCTAAGTCATATAATGCTGCGTTTACTGATCCAAATTGGCAAAATGCTATGCGCGATGAATATAATGCACTCATTAAAAATTGCACTTGGACTTTAGTACCGAGACCCACGAACACCAATATTGTCCGTTGTATGTGGCTTTTTCGCCATAAATATTTGGCAGATGGCACACTTAGTCGCTACAAAGCTCGTCTTGTGGCGAATGGTAGCACACAGATAGAGGGGGTTGATGTTGATGAGACCTTTAGTCCGGTTGTTAAACCGGGGACGATACGGACTGTTCTTAGTTTGGCAGCATCTAGAAATTGGCCGATTCATCAGCTTGATGTCAAGAATGCCTTTTTACATGGAGATTTATCTGAGACGGTTTATATGTATCAGCCTCCAGGATTTCGCGATTCTGAGCATCCTGATTATGTGTGTTTACTACAGCGATCTCTCTATGGGCTTAAGCAGGCACCTCGAGCTTGGTTTCAGCGATTTGCATCATTTATTACTCGTGTTGGGTTTCATCATAGTCGTTGTGACTCATCTTTATTTATTTACAGGCACGGGATGAATACAGCTTACTTGTTGTTATATGTTGATGATATCATACTCACAGCTTCTTCTGAGACTTTCTTACAGCAGATTATTACTTCTTTACACCAGGAGTTCTCCATGACGGATTTGGGTTCTCTTAGTTACTTTTTGGGTATTTCTGTGACACGGGATTCTGCTGGGTTATTCTTATCTCAACGGAAATATGCTGTTGAGATTCTTGAGAGGGCACACATGATTACTTGTAATCCTAGTCGGACTCCTGTTGATACTGAGTCTAAGCTAGGTAGCGATGGAGATCCGGTGTCTGATCCAACTTTATATCGGAGTCTTGCAGGTTCTCTTCAGTATCTTACATTTACTAGACCAGATATCTCTTATGCCGTTCAGCAGGTTTGTCTTTACATGCATGATCCCCGGGAGCCTCATTTCTCGGCTCTTAAACGGATCTTGAGGTATATCCAGGGTACTTTGGGTTATGGACTACAGTTGTTTGCTTCTTCGACTACATCTTTGATTGCTTATTCGGACGCTGATTGGGCTGGTTGTCCTACTACTAGGCGGTCTACTTCTGGTTACTGTGTTTTTCTTGGCAACAACTTACTCTCATGGTCCTCTAAACGTCAACCAACTATTTCTCGTTCCAGTGCAGAGGCAGAGTATCGCGGTGTTGCCAATGCTGTTGCTGAGAGTTGTTGGTTGCGGAACTTACTCCGTGAATTGCATACTCCTTTATCTTCCGCTACGCTTGTCTATTGCGATAACGTGAGTGCTGTGTATCTTTCTTGCAATCCAGTTCAGCATCAGCGTACAAAGCACATTGAGATTGACATACATTTTGTTCGTGATTTGGTTGCTGCTGGTCAGGTCCGTGTTCTCCATGTTCCTTCCCGCTATCAGTATGCGGATATTTTCACTAAAGGTCTACCTTCTGCATTGTTTGAAGAGTTTCGTTCCAGTTTGAGCGTTCGGTGTCCACCAGCTCCAACTGCGGGGGAGTGTTAGCTGTGATTACTATGTGATTACGATGTGATTAGCTGTACAGTTGTAATTGATCAACTTTCCATATATATGTATATTTAGATGAGCTGTAAATGGGGTTGATAGTTATCCCTTAGACTATATATGTAAGGCATATATCCATCAATAACAATCACTGATTTATCCCTTCTTACAGGGCTCACTTGGCAAGCTGTGCATGACATGGTTTATGCGACTTTTAGTCCAAACCCTGGTGAGCCACTTGGGCAGTCATGGTTTGATTCATGTGGCTTCCTACTTCAACATGGTTCGTGCTTATATTGATTCGAACCTGCTAATGGTCAATTTCTGTTTAGCGGTTTAGTGTACTCGAGGTTTCTTTTTGCACATAGGTCTTCCTTACATTCACATATATATGGGAAATCAAACACAAATGAAATGTGCTAGAAGAAAAGTAGTGACTCTGCTGTTTAGTGACGTTTTTTCTTTTCTTTTCAAATACTAATAAGCTTTTTTTGAGCAAGAAATACTAATAAGCTTTTTTTGAGCAAGAAATATTAATAAGCTTATTCCACGTGGAATTGCCCTCTCCTGGTTTGCCACGTGGCAGACTATGACTTTTTGATAACTCAACCTGTTAAACCACCTTTTTATATGTCTTTTTGATATGTACCTCTTAGATTTCAGTTAAGAAATGGTAAGAAATACTAGTAATACAAAGGTAACTCAAGGGAAGAATTGAGGAACGATTTGTAGAACAAGGATTTGTTATTGATTGATGAATTGTAGTTACAGGAAAATGATTACAAACTGAACATGATGAAGAAATGATTAGTTACAAGATATTTATAGGTAAATGAGTAAAGAAAAATGGGTGGGAAAGTCTGTTACTAACAGACTTTGACTTTTGATTTGACTTTTGCCAATTGACACATATCAATTGCCCTCTCCTTGAAACATTGCTTGTCCTCAAGCAATATGATTAAGCATCCAAGTTGAAGTGTGGAAAACGTTCAGCTATTGTATCATACAACTCCCAAGTAGCGTATGCTGTAGTGCCATTAACCCACTGGATGAGAACATACACAACAACCACATTTCCTTTTTTAGCCATTCTCCTATCCGACACAGCAAAGGGTTCCTCCACAATTAAACCATCACTTCCCACTGTTGCTAAGAGAGGAGGTGATAATGGAGCGGGACCTCTGTAGAGTTTCAATTGAGACACATGGAAGACTGGATGTATATGAGAAGAACTAGGTAGCTGTAGCCTATAAGCCACCTTACCAACCTTCTTTTCCACTAAGAAGGGACCAAAATACTTGGGTGACAATTTGTGTTGCTTGCCTTGTCTGAGTGATGCTTGCCTGTAGGGTTGTAATTTTAAGTACACCCAAACACCTTCTTCAAATTCTCTGTCACTTCTGTGTCTATCTGCCAAACTTTTCATCCTGTCTTGTGCTCTCTTGATATGGAACTTGAGTAAATCAATTGCAGCTTCTATAGCACTTAAAGATCTGTCCACAACATCCACCAGGCTATCTCCTTTACTGTATACAATATGAGTTGGAGGAGCTTGACCATAAACCACCTGATAAGGTGTAGTTTTGATAGTGGTATGGTAAGAAGTGTTATACCAATATTCAGCTAAAGGAATCCAATTAACCCACTCCTTTGGTTTGTCACCACACATACATCTTAGATAACACTCCAAACTTCTATTAACTACTTCTGTGTGTCCATCACTTTGAGGATGATAGGCAGTATAGGTATGGAGTTGCACTTGCAAATAAGAGAAGAGTTCATTCCAAAATCTGCTCATAAAGACTGCATCTCTATCACTGACAATCACTTGAGGCAAACCATGAAGTTTGTAAACTGTGTCCAAGAAAGATTGAGCTACTTGTAGGGTAGTATATGGATGAGTAAGAGGAATAAAGTGGCTATATTTGCTCAATCTATCCACTATGACCATAATGATTGTTCTACCTTTAGACATATGCAAACCATCTATGACATCCATACTTTTGTAGGGATAGGCAGAGGTTGAAGGAGACCAGGGTAAGGGACTAGTTCTGGTTTAAACCTTTGACAAGTGTCACATTGTCTAATGAACTGTTTAATTTGCTTCTTCATCTTCTTCCAATAAACCAATGCACACATCCTCTTGCTAGTTGCCTGCATTCCAGAATGTCCCCCATCTAGACCATTATGAAAGTAAAGTAATAAATCTGTTCTCAAAACTTCATCACTACCAATGACCAACTTGCCTTTTCTCAATAACTGTTCTGCTGACCATAAGTAATGTTTGGAAGAAGAGGATCAGCCTGCAATTTGTTAACTAAAGCCTTCAACTCAGGATCACTTTGCCACCCTTGTTTAATTCTCTCATATAATGCACTAGAAACATTGGTAACAGCCATTTGAAGCAATTCCATTGGACTTTGAACCCTGGATAAAGCATCTGCTACTGCATTTTCAGCTCCTTTCTTATAAACACTCTCATAATCAAAGCCCATCAGTTTAGGAAGCCATTTCATTTGAGCAGAAGTGGTAATCCTTTGATCCAATAGGTACTTTAAGCTGTAGTGATCTTTTTTAATAATGAAGTGTATGTCCAACAAGTAGCCTCTCCATTTGTCAAATGCATAGATGACTGCTAGGAATTCTTTTTCATAAGTAGACAAAGTTTGGTGCTTTGGGGCAAGTGCCTTACTAAGGAAGGCAATGGGATGACCTTTTTGTTGTAACACAGCTCCAATACCTACTCCTGAAGCATCATTTTCAATAACAAAAGTTTATTGAAATCTGGCAATGTCAATACTGGCACCTGCACCATTGCTGATTTCAAGGTCTCAAAGGCCACTTGGGCTTCTTGGTGCCATCCAAAAGCATTTTTCTTAAGTAGGGAAGTGAGTGGTCTGCTAATAGTAGCATATCCTTTGACAAATCTCCTATAACACCCAGTCAGGCCAAGGAAACCCCTGAGTTGTTTCACACTAGTAGGAACAGGCCAATCCACCATAGCTTGAATCTTTTGTGGATCAGTAGCTACTCCCTCACTAGTTATGATGTGACCTAAGTACTCAACTTGTGCAACCCCAAAAGTACACTTACTAGCTTTAGCATACAACTGTTGGTTTCTCATAACACTTGGTATTGCCTCAAATGTTCCACATGAGTATCCATGTCAGGGCTGTATACCAATATGTCATCAAAAAACACTAATGTAAACTTCCTCAAGAAAGGTTTAAAGACTTCATTCATGAGGGATTGAAAGGTTGAAGGAGCATTGGTAAGACCAAATGGCATTACTAAAAACTCGTAATGACCTTCATGTGTTTTAAAGGCAGTCTTAGCTATATCATCTTCATACATTCTAATTTGATGATATCCAGACCTAAGATCCAATTTGGAGAGCACCCTAGATCCATGTAACTCATCTATGAGTTCTTCTATCAATGGAATTGGGAATTTGTCTTTGACAGTGTGTTTGTTAAGCTGCCTATAGTCTATACACATCCTCCAACTACCATCTTTTTTCTTAACCATGACCACAGGAGAAGAAAATGAGCTCTGACTATGCCTGATAACACCAGACTCAAGTAATTCCCCCACCATGGACTCAATTGCATCTTTCTGTGTAGGTGGATGTCTATAAGGTCTCATATTAATTGATGGAGTGCCCTCTTTAAGAAGTATTCTATGATCATGGCTCCTCTTTGGTGATAAACAGTTAGGAATTTTAAAAACATCACTAAATTCAGTTAACAAGGGATCTAGTGGTAAAGGAGTGTTTGGTATACCTTGTGTAGACATCATTTGCAACATTGCAGAAGGGTACACACACATAGTGTCACACCCCACCAATGGCGGAATATGGGGCGCGACGTATGGATATCATCACAACAAATGGTGTCTCTATAGAGAAGACTAAAATGCAAATATAATGTCATAAATGGCGACACAAATGTCATGACAATATCTCAACAATGCAGGAGTCTAGGTAAGTAGGTAACAGTCCTACCTCTTACCCAAGACAAACAAGTAACACAAACAAAACAAACATATAGGTGCCAACAGTATCACTTATTTAAATGAACAAATAAAAACTAAGAAGGAACGGGGTTCTCCTTCTATATGCAATCCTAAGGCATCCAAGTCTAGCCACTTCTATCCTCAAGCTCAACCATATTCACACCTGAAAGAGACACTAAAACACGTCAACATAAAGTTGGTGAGAGTCATAGGTTTAGACTCCAACGCTAAATCAGTTACAAGCTGTGAATAACAATCATCAACAAAAGAACATATGGACAATGTGTTACAATTATGTATTAACAACTATCAATCAAGACCAATCATACCAAACCAATCCAAGGCTCCTACCTTGCCAAACAACATCATGGTACCTTAGATGATCACACTATGTACCTATCCCAAGGCCACTACCTTGGCAAACCACAAGGCCACTACCTTGTCAAACCACAAGGCCACTACCTTGTCAAACCACAAGGCCACTACCTTGTCAAACCACAAGGCCACTACCTTGTCAAACCACAATAACTGAGACGGCACGTGTCCCCCGATCCAAATCATACACAATCAAAAATCACATAGCAGTTAATCACATAATGTACACACAAGTCCATCTCAACCTTAAAAACATTCACAACATCAATTTATAAACAACTCAACATAGTGTCTCTTCCATCCCATCTGGAAGTCAAAATCAAAAGTAAACACGGGACTATGAAACACACCTGATAGCTTCTTCACAAGTCCTCGCACTAGCAACGAGCTAACAAACCAAAAACACACAATCAATACCCGAACCAATCACCAAGATGGCTCATCAACCTATGATGGAAATCTAGCCTATTCCCATATAATACCTCATTGATAAGCTCTAATAACCCCATTACCCTTCCTTAACAAGTCCCTAACTTGGTTAAGTTTAATAACTATCTCGTTCATATTTTACACAAATCAGTCCTAGTTTTTAAGTCTCAAAACTTTAAGTCAGAAATCCACTTAAAAATACCCATGGTTTCTGTAAAAGGAATATTCATACCCTTACATATGTTGGCTAACACCTCCCACTTGCCCTAACCTTAAATCTACTGTTAAGGCCCCAATATATATATATATATATCTACTTTCGTCATTCAAGATTTCCTGATTTTAAACGTACTAAAAGTTTGTTACCATTAAGGGGTCTTACCCTAAACCACCACCTTAGCCCAAGTGCAGATATTAACTACAATATTTAAACCATCTCTCACGTTTGTGAGAAGATCCCAATGCAACCCTAAGTGCCCCAAACAACCCAAAACTTAAAAAGAAAACAGGCTGAATTCAAAACTGTTTTGACCTCCGACTGTTGTAACCTGTTTTTGACCCACTTCCCGACATCCAATTTAGTTCTCGTTTCTTGTATTTGAAAGCCACTTCAAATAGCTTTCCAGGGGTACTTGGATCGTAAAATAAGAGTTTATAGAACTCCCGATATGATCAAAACAATTGACTCAAAAATCTGCCCAGTTTTTAAAAACGGGTTTAACAAAATCAACCTCATTAATTAACCCCAATCCCTCTAATTACAAGCCCTAATTTATGTAATCATCATATTATGATTAATACAACATTAATTTACTGTTTTTATATTAAACCCTAACCTAAATCCATCATAAGATTATTAAAGAAAACATAAAAACAATTTAACTAAAAAGGGATTTGAAGATTTACCTTGGATTTATGAAAACCCCCAAATTTTATGAAGAACCCTAATTTTTTATAAGACTCACGAATTTCCTTCATCTCCAGGAGAAAAATAATGAATTTGGTTTAGTATATACATTATATAGGGTATGGGTGAATCCTAGTTCAACCCAAAGCCCACTTTCCTTTTTTTTCCTTTTCTTCCTTTTTTTTCTTCTAAACCGACCCAAACACCCCTAATTTCGTTTTTTCCTTCTTTTATTATTAATATATGTATTAATAATATTACCTTAAATTTTCTTAATTTATTTCAGCTCCTAAAGCCTCCAAAACCCCAAAACCGTAAAACTAGTCAAATTTACGCGTTTTACCATAAAAATCGTAAAATATACACTTTTATAAAAAATCTCAAATTTTGAAATAAACTTTATATTTAAGTCCTAAATGACTTAAAACCATCCCGAAAAATATTCATATGACTAATTACCTCATCCACGACCTCTAAATGCTAAACCGTAAATCGTAAAAATACGATTTTCTATAATACATATACGTATACTTAGAACCACCAAATAACACCATCTCACTTCATAGTCACTACCATGTGAACTCATGAACATGAAATCATCACACATCGTTTCATTCACAAGGTACCCCGTACCGGAAACGATATCCAAACCACAATCTATACACACCAATAAGCATATAAACACGTAAAGACACGCAACTAGCACAAAACAAAACTAAGTGGCGAACCTCAAAACCAGGGTTGTCACATCACTCCCTCCTAATAGAAATCTCGTCCTGAGATTTACTCCTTAGGATCAACACACAGACAACAAATCACACGAGGATACTTGTTCTAAATGAACTCCTCTCATTTCTCCTACTTGCTCTATTTATGGTTCTACCTCACAGTAATAGGCAAACCTACTAAATTTCAGGAAATTTTCGGAAAACTTACATGCCCTACGAACAATCATAAATACCTTTGAGGTATTACTTCCCCTTCCAAAACTCTCTATGGCGCGTTACTTGTGCTAATATCCGACAAATCTCTATTCATCTCCTTGGTACTCCTAAGAGACCTCATGACCACACTAGTTCGTCTACGAACTTCTTTCCTCCCCACTAAGGGTATTCCGACCGTTCTCTCATGGTCACCTACTTAAGCTTGTAGGCGCGACCAAGTCTTTCATACGACTACCTCAACGCTCCCGAACAATACGAAACCAAAACTACATCCTGAATCCATCAGATACGATCAATGAATCAAACCAACGGATAACTAACGACATTTCACGTTCACCAATTAAAACAAGTCAAAAACCACGAGACTCAAAAGAAAACTCAAACCCAGAACATGTATCAATTCAAAATGACCCATGACAACGAAAAATAATCCAAGAAACACCCAATGGCAACCAAAACATATTACGCCCCGCAACATATTATTTAAACCGTGCAAAAGACCGACCTTTCCAAAAGAATATACTCTTATTTATTATTGTTATTATTTTTTTTTTACCTCCCCACATCTATGTGACTCAAACCACCTACAAACAACCTTCTAGGCGATCTCAAAACTCAACCCAAGGACTAGGTATCCCGTGCACTCCAAATAAAAATAAACTACTATTCAAAACTCAACCTTGAACCCGACACTTGTACAACAATTCCGACCAGTCCACTGACCTCCCATGACTATACTTTCTGAATATTTGAAAAGTACGTTCCGAGTACATAATTTTTGGCTTTTGAATCACTCAAAAAGCTCTAAAAACGAACAAGTTATGACCGAAACAGTTTTATATTAATGAAAGATAAAATTGTATGTGAAATCTTCATAAACTCAATTTAACCTTGAATTAATAATTATAAATGACGTGAATCGGTTAAACCCAACTATATAAACTATGTAAGTTGAAAGAAATTTTACTTCGCTTTATTTTAAACAAAGTCTTTTAGAATTTGAAATAAATAAGTGTTGACTAAAAAGAAATCTTATGTTACATCTTGTTTCAAACACGACCTTACCCTTATTTTACCGAATACGACCAACTATCTAACCCTATACTAAATTTCCAAGTCCCTTTTTTCCATATACCAACCAAAAGAATTGTAAGACTCAACATAAAAGATTTCATTATCTCAAAAGAAATCTCAGGTTATTTCAATAGACTTAAAACCAAGAACGCCGTTTTAAAACGTACACGTGAAATACGACACTAAAAAAAATACGCTACAAGACACAGTTCAAAAGATTCAAAACGTCGTTGAAACTCCACCAAACTCCAGCACCATAAAACACGAACAAACACAAGGCACGTTCAAGTTATAATAACTAGTGAACGACCATATACCATAACTTAACACATAGTAGTATATATACATCCGCATATGTATACCTATTGAATCCCCCAAACATACTCGTTACCATACATGTCGGATCAACCAATCACGTCATACACTCGTTTTTCCACACGACTAATCACCATCTCACCGTGCCACAACAAGGCATAATGCCCACCTCCAAAACCAAACCATATCGTGTGACCCCATAATCACACACCACAACTATAACCCAAAACATAAAACACAAAAAGAACAATAGCCATATCATAGGTAGCCATTACATATACCCATATAAAATACGTATACCCAAATTCTACATCTCATCATATACAAGCATGTACTAACCCTCTTTCATGCAACCATACTTGAGAACCCATTGAAGTTGTGGTACTTGTATAACTATGTTGGCCACCATACTTATACAATTACCCTTTCCCCAATGCACTCACTCCTATGATGACACTTATAAGAATCAATACAACATATAACACATAAATCTATCTACTCACATAAGCTCATAACCACATAACCAATAAGGTCCAAAACTCCATCTATAAAATAACATAATAAAACTCTTGGAATACAGAAATCCATAGTCTAGCTAAAACAGCCTAGACTAAATCCAAAACGAAAACATAATCAGTTATAAGTCATGTCGCCCATAAGAGTGGAAATAGCATAAGGTCCTTCATATTCACATACTCTTAATAACTCGAACCACCACATGATTCTTAGGGAACATGACTTAAACATCAAAAGAAAATAATACCCCTCAGGTACATAAAATAACCCAACAAAAGATAGAAACTACTATGTACCAAATTATGTACTATAATGTACATTATAAGTAAAATACGACAATGACTAGCGTGGGCGATTATGGTTAAACCCGCACTACTCACAACTCGAAAAGAAAATAACATGTGGCTAAGTATGAACTTACTATGGTTCAATTCATACCAGTCAAAACATCACAATAAATAACATTCAAACACATCAATTATAATAAAATGCACACATACTCCTATGACGCCTATATGTAGGGACCCTTAAGCTATAGACTAGGCTACGCGACTAGGCAACCTAATTCTCTATAACCATTGGCTCTGATACCATTCTGTCACACCCCACCAATGGCGGAATATGGGGCGCGACGTATGGATATCATCACAACAAATGGTGTCTCTATAGAGAAGACTAAAATGCAAATATAATGTCATAAATGGCGACACAAATGTCATGACAATATCTCAACAATGCAGGAGTCTAGGTAAGTAGGTAACAGTCCTACCTCTTACCCAAGACAAACAAGTAACACAAACAAAACAAACATATAGGTGTCAACAGTATCACTTATTTAAATGAACAAATAAAAACTAAGAAGGAACGGGGTTCTCCTTCTATATGCAATCCTAAGGCATCCAAGTCTAGCCACTTCTATCCTCAAGCTCAACCATATTCACACCTGAAAGAGACACTAAAACACGTCAACATAAAGTTGGTGAGAGTCATAGGTTTAGACTCCAACGCTAAATCAGTTACAAGCTGTGAATAACAATCATCAACAAAAGAACATATGGACAATGTGTTACAATTATGTATTAACAACTATCAATCAAGACCAATCATACCAAACCAATCCAAGGCTCCTACCTTGCCAAACAACATCATGGTACCTTAGATGATCACACTATGTACCTATCCGAAGGCCACTACCTTGGCAAACCACAAGGCCACTACCTTGTCAAACCACAAGGCCACTACCTTGTCAAACCACAAGGCCACTACCTTGTCAAACCACAAGGCCACTACCTTGTCAAACCACAATAACTGAGACGGCACGTGTCCCCCGATCCAAATCATACACAATCAAAAATCACATAGCAGTTAATCACATAATGTACACACAAGTCCATCTCAACCTTAAAAACATTCACATCATCAATTTATAAACAACTCAACATAGTGTCTCTTCCATCCCATCTGGAAGTCAAAATCAAAAGTAAACACGGGACTATGAAACTCACCTGATAGCTTCTTCACAAGTCCTCGCACTAGCAACGAGCTAACAAACCAAAAACACACAATCAATACCCGAACCAATCACCAAGATGGCTCATCAACCTATGATGGACATCTATCCTATTCCCATATAATACCTTATTGATAAGCTCTAATAACCCCATTGCCCTTCCTTAACAAGTCCCTAACTTGGTTAAGTTTAATAACTATCTCGTTCATATTTTACACAAATCAGTCCCAGTTTTTAAGTCTCAAAACTTTAAGTCAGAAATCCACTTAAAAATACCCATGGTTTCTGTAAAAGGAATATTCATACCCTTACATATGTTGGCTAACACCTCCCACTTGCCCTAACCTTAAATCTACTGTTAAGGCCCCAATATATATATATATATATATCTACTTTCGTCATTCAAGATTTCCTGATTTTAAACGTACTAAAAGTTTGTTACCATTAAGGGGTCTTACCCTAAACCACCACCTTAGCCCAAGTGCAGATATTAACTACAATATATAAACCATCTCTCACGTTCGTGAGAAGATCCCAATGCAACCCTAAGTGCCCCAAACAACCCAAAACTTAAAAAGAAAACAGGCTGAATTCAAAACTGTTTTGACCTCCGACTGTTGTAACCTGTTTTTGACCCACTTCCCGACATCCAATTTTGTTCTCGTTTCTTGTATTGGAAAGCCACTTCAAATAGCTTTCCAGGGGTACTTGGATCGTAAAATAAGAGTTTATAGAACTCCCGATATGATCAAAACAATTGACTCAAAAATCTGCCCAGTTTTTAAAAACGGGTTTAACAAAATCAACCTCATTAATTAACCCTAATCCCTCTAATTACAAGCCCTAATTTATGTAATCATCATATTATGATTAATACAACATTAATTTACTGTTTTTATATTAAACCCTAACCTAAATCCATCATAAGATTATTAAAGAAAACATAAAAACAATTTAATTAAAAAGGGATTTGAAGATTTACCTTGGATTTATGAAAACCCCCAAATTTTATGAAGAACCCTAATTTTTTATAAGACTCACGAATTTCCTTCATCTCCAGGAGAAAAATAATGAATTTGGTTTAGTATATACATTATATAGGGTATGGGTGAATCCTAGTCCAACCCAAAGCCCACTTTCCTTTTTTTTTTCCTTTTCTTCCTTTTTTTTTCTTCTAAACCGACCCAAACACCCCTAATTTCGTTTTTTTCCTTCTTTTATTATTAATATATGTATTAATAATATTACCTTAAATTTTCTTAATTTATTTCAGCTCCTAAAGCCTCCAAAACCTCAAAACCGTAAAACTAGTCAAATTTACGCGTTTTACCGTAAAAATCGTAAAATATACACTTTTATAAAAAATCTCAAATTTTGAAATAAACTTTATATTTAAGTCCTAAATGACTTAAAACCATCCCGAAAAATATTCATATGACTAATTACCTCATCCACGACCTCTAAATGCTAAACCGTAAATCGTAAAAATACGATTTTCTATAATACATATACGTATACTTAGAACCACCAAATAACACCATCTCACTTCATAGTCACTACCATGTGAACTCATGAACATGAAATCATCACACATCGTTTCATTCACAAGGTACCCCGTACCGGAAACGATATCCAAACCACAATCTATACACACCAATAAGCATATAAACACGTAAAGACACGCAACTAGCACAAAACAAAACTAAGTGGCGAACCTCAAAACCAGGGTTGTCACACATAGCCATATTTGTAGGTTGTTTCTCAGACTTAGCAGCTTGTTTACCACTTAACCATTGTACTGTAGGTTTGGTGGAACCTCTCAACACCACTTTTTTCCCTTTATACCCAAAAGCCATCCTCAATTCTTGGAAATTGAATTGAATGACACCTAATGTAGCCAACCATTGCACTCCTAGAACCATATCACAACCTCCTAATGGTAATATCATAACACTAGCAGAGAACAATTCCCCTTGCAATTGCCACATGAAGTTGTCACACATAGTGTTGCTAGTAAGTGTTTTTCCCCCAGCTACTGTTACTACTAATGGACAAGTGATTTTCATCTTGCAACCTACTTTTTTGGCCACATTAGTATTGAGAAAATTATGAGTGCTACCTGTGTCAACCAAGATATGCAACTGGGTCTTCCCTACCCAACCACTGACCCTTAGAGTTTGATAATTTTGGACCCCATTAAGTGCATGTAATGAAATTTGTGGTACCTCATTGTTAGATTGTTCCAATTGATTGGAATTCTCCTCCAGTTCCCAAACAATTTGTTCTTCCTCTTCTTCCTCTTCCACAAATACTTCCAACAAATAAACTTTCCCTGTACATTTATGACCAGGCACATATCTTTCATCACAGTAAAAACACAAGTTCTTGGCTCTTTTTTCTGCTAATTCTTTTTGAGATAATCTTTTTCTCAATGGTTCCACTGGTGGAGTAGTTTTACCCACCCAATTAGCCTTAGGAGCCGGTAAGCTAAAGGTT
This sequence comes from Glebionis coronaria, assembly GCA_025667525.1. Lineage (NCBI taxonomy): Eukaryota > Viridiplantae > Streptophyta > Magnoliopsida > Asterales > Asteraceae > Glebionis > Glebionis coronaria. Next base: position 505,976,971 of record CM046880.1, on the reverse strand, counting down.
TGGGACCACTAATTTGGTTTCCTCCTCCAATTGTGTTGTTAAACCTAGGAGTTAGAAGTATGGGTGATCTATACTTTTTCCTCATAGCCTCATTAGTGTCAAATTGCAGCCTAGACAGGAAATATTCTTGTGATAGTGAGATTGGGTTGAATCTTCTTACAGCTAACTCTAACTCAGTAGGCAGACCCGCCATATAGAAACTAATAGCTTGATCATTCCTAAGATCCACCCTACTCAACAACTTATCAAAAGCATTTTGATAATCATCAATACTGTTACTCATCTTACAGTGCTTGATATCTGCTAGAGGATCATCAAAAGAATTACCAAATCTCTCTAATATGGCCCTCTTATATACCACCCAAGGTATCACATCATCACCATGAGGACGCACAAAATTACTATGCCACATCAAAGCTACATCATACAAATGGACAAAAACCAATGGTACTCTCTGTTCATCAGGCACCTTATCTACTCTAAAAAACTGTTCACACTGATACAACCATCCTTTTACATCTTCGCCACCAAATTTGGGAAATTCGATCCTAGTAACTCTAGTGAATTGACTATTATTCCTTTGAGCCAATGCACCACTAGTACTACTAGCCAATTGATCAGCAATCATCTGATTAATCAAGGCTCTCAACGCATTTTGATTTATGTCTTGGTTTTCTTCACCAAGATTAGGTGTATTTCTGGTTTGGGGAGCCATACTGGTGTGTTTGGGTAGAAACAGTGATCAACAATGGGGTAATTAGTTGTAACAACTAACTGAATTGTAACTAACTGTTAATCAACTAACTAACTAACGCATCTTATGTGTGGAAGGAAAAAATTAGGTTGGAATGGAATAAAGGATAACCGTGTGTGGTTTGGTGAAATGATAAATGATGATGGTAAGTGATGGTGGTTTTATAGTGCCAGAAAAACTTTGTAACAGAATTGTCAGGGATGTATCTGGTCCAGAAAAGTGCTCTGATACCAAATTGATATGTACCTCTTAGATTTCAGTTAAGAAATGGTAAGAAATACTAGCTATACAAAGGTAACTCAAGGGAAGAATTGAGGAACGATTTGTAGAACAAGGACTTGTTATTGATTGATGAATTGTAGTTACAGGAAAATGATTACAAACTGAACATGATGAAGAAATGATTAGTTACAAGATATTTATAGGTAAATGAGTAAAGAAAAATGGGTGGGAAAGTCTGTTACTAACAGACTTTGACTTTTGGTTTGACTTTTGCCAATTGACACATATCACTTTTGGACTTGTTCAAAGTGAACTGGGGTGACTCAGGCCATCCGTTGTTCTGCGCTCTTTCCATCGGACCGGTTGCTTCAAATGGGTTTCATTTGGACCTCAATACTGTGGATTCTTGTTCATATTTTATTGAGGTTTACAAATAAATCAAATATATGATAATTTGTTATGTTATTGTGATATTATCGAATTGAACCCATAAACCGAGTCGAACCGAATTTGACCGAAACCGAATTGATCATGTTTGGCTTTTTTATATTTATATCGGTTTTGCTCGGTTCGATTCATAACACGATAAATACGCCTAAAATATATGTTCGGTTCGATTCGGTTTTACTCGATTTAATTCGATTCGGTTTTTCGTTCGTGTTTTTTTCAAAATTGATTTTGGGTTTAGTTTGGCTCGGTTTTAAAATCGATGTTCAACCCTACGTGTAACAATGTAGCTAATGTACAAATAATAAGCACGTATAGGTTAGAATGATGGTAAAACTGAGACGGGAATAATGACTAAAATTTTAAAATATTTCTAAAGCTTTAGTTCAATAAAATAAATACCAAACACATATTAAATAAAAATATAACTTATTTTGTTTAAAAACATCTTATCTTGATATGTTTATCAGGATAACTCTTATCCTGATAAGCTTATTAAAATAGAATGTTTAAGTGTATCAGATTAAGATGTTTAAGCTTATTAGAACTAGATGTTTAAACTTATCAAAATAATCTGGTTTTATACAACTTATTCTAATAAGTTTATTAGAATGAGTTAAAACAACTTATTCTGATAAGCTTATTATAATTTTAAATCATCAATTTATGTGTAATTATCTTTGTTTCAGTCTCAACGAGCCACAACTTATATGCTACTTTGTTTCTTGTGCTTCAAGTTCAACGCATCATCCGATGGGATTATGATGGGAATAAACATGCCATTTAAGTATTAATAAAGGTACATTATCTTATTTTATCTTATCTTATCTTATTTTATCTTATTTTATCTTACTATATCCTAAAGTATGTAGGACTTTTTTATTTTTAGAAAGTCTGAAAATTCATATCTCTACTTACTTCATATGAAAAGATTGGTGTTGATGAATTGATGTCTTCCTAACCATCGCTGGTGTCACCACCGCCGACGTCACTACTGTCGTCCTTATCCTTGTCGTCAACCACCGTTGTCTTCAACACCCCATTATAATCACCACCGTCGTTCAACTGTGTATATTAACAGATCAAAAATAAAACGAAAACAAGCAGGTTGAGTTTGGTTGACTGGGAAGACGAAACACAAAGAGAGAGAGAAAATTAAAAGATTTTTGTTTTCTCAATGTGTGCAATACTTTAATCACGTGAGTGGTTGGCTATCATATTTAACCAAATTATGTAGTGGTTGGATAACCAATATTTTTCTCATTTTTATTTGCTGAATTCTTTTTAGAAATGGAACTTTTATTTATTTTTTTATATCTTGAAAACAAAATTTACCAATGAAATAGAAGAGTAATATATTATTGACTAAATCATTTTTGATTAATTTTCAATATTTGTAATATTAAATCTTACTATATTTGTAATATTAAATTATTATATTATAAAGTATTCAAAATATTTTTAACTTTAGAAAGTTTAAAAATTAATATATTCTAAATTGATTTTCATGAAAACATTCATTTTCACTTTCTTTATTAACAATCTATTAAAAGTTATATTTGTCTTTAAAATTGAAATATTTTTTTATTATATAGTTTCATCATATTTTCTAAAAATTTATGCTCCTTGATTTGATATTTATTTTGATATATTTTATTAATTTATAGTTTTTGTCATTTTTAAGGATTTATTTTATTTTGATTTAATTTTTTTTACAACTTAAATTTTTGAATACAAATTTAATGTTTAATAGTAGTAACATTTGTTATTTCAAAAATTGTCACTGGTGCTCGTCGTCGTATTACACGGGTACCATGCTAGTCTTTTTATAAATAATGCAGTTAATAGATTTGACTTAAATGGTGCCATACGTTTTGAGCAATATAGATTTTGATACGGTATTTGTGCATATTCACATATCATGAAACAACTATGTTGCGATATTCTATAGCATAATAAATAGTGTGGATACAATTTAAAAAATTAATTTAAAGGATGTCCAACAATTAAACCTAAAGACATTGCTACTTCAACATGGTTCGTGCTCACATTGATTTGAACGTGCTGATGGTCGTTTTCTGTTTTCATAATTACTTAAATTTATTTTTGGATTAATTACAAATTGCATCTTGTATATATCTAAATATTATGCACGTGAGAGACTTAACAAATACTCCAATAGCAATGGTCGTTGGTGAAAAGGACGGACGTTGCAATCTTTTGCAATCACAAGGACGGATCTTGCAATAAGTTTGAAAAAAATATGAATGATAAACCACATAGAGTAGTTAAATCTAATGTCAATCCATGTAAGATTGTTTTAATCAATTAACATTGGAGATGTAATGAATTTATCAGTAGTGAGAAAGCAATATCCTGAGCCAAAAAACAAGGAGTTGTTGCTCATGAAGAAAAACCTCATTTGAGATGAGGAGGTATTTTTTCGGAATATGTGTAAATCTGGGCTCCACTTCCAACGGCTTGCTGTTATTTAAAAAGAAACTTTTTAAATCGTATTTATCTTCTATAAATACATTTTAAACTAAATTAATTTCCACACAACAAAAAATACAACTTCTACACACTAGCACAACTCTTATTCACAAAATATCTAACTCCCGTACTCTCGAAACCCAAACTGTCAACAATCAAAAACTATCCGAAGCTCACCTTGACACCAACTGAAACCTTCGATCTCCGTAATACTTCACTGTCAATGCATGAACAACAACGAATCAACTTTGCACCACCCCATTGGTTTACCCAAACCAATTTTACAACCAACCATACAATAACACGACATTTGCATCACCACAAATGGTATACCCAAACGTCTGTGGCCAGTACGACCTCGACAGTTCTTTAAGTCAACCTAACTTTGACGTCGACGGTTCTTCATCTCAACCTAATGTCAGCGGTTCTTCATCTCTGATAAACAGTTTTAAATTATTAGACGAGTACATGTACCCCCTCAGTTATTAGAAACAGATCCTCATGAATTAATAGAGAATGCCGAAGACATAGATGAGGAGATATGGGCACCAAAAGTGAAGCCAAGAAGAAAATAAAACGCAAGACGACAATCGGCCGTCAAGAAGCCACAACCCGATAACCAGCGTTGTATTCCATGGACCTTTCAAGAAAAGGTTGAATTATGTCGAGCTTGGGTGCGTATTTATGAGGACATCAACGTTGGCAACGCGAGTAAGGCACACGGTTTTGGTGTGCAATCTCGAAACACATGCACAAGATTTGTCCCATCAGCGAGCGTCGGACTTACGACTTGATTAACGAAAAGTGGAAGACCGTGCGTCCGAAGGTGTGTCAGTTTTGCGGTATTTATGATAATTCTTTTCGGATATAAATCAGTGGAGCCATGATAGTGATTATATCGCACATTCGAACGAGCATTGGAAAACTGTAGTATTAAGTATGGTGTCCCGTTTACACTAATTCATTGTTGGAAGGAGTTAAAAGATAGTAAGAAATGGAATAGCGGAGAAATGTCGGCATTTTTGCAGGAATTAGAGGAGAACAAGAACAAAAGGTATAAGTCTAGCGGGTCAAGTTCTTTTCCCACAAGAGAATCCGGTGAAGGCGGTATCAATTTGAATACTGAGGCTGTTGAAGAGGAAGTGGAGGCAGTTCCACACCGTCGTCCAATGGGTAGGGACATGGCAAAAAGAAAATGGGAATCGAGGTCTTCGTGTGGAAGCGTTGATGTGGAAGCATTGGCGAAATTGATAGCCAGCGAGTATACAATGGCTACCAACCCAATGCATACTCAAAAGAGTCTTGGAATGTCCAAGATGATGCGTACCAAACAAGAGGAACTAAAAATTGAAACACCCATAAATTTTTTTTTTTTTTTTTTGGACCTGTCGCTTACTTCTCTTACCAAAAACCCATTTCGAGACCTGTACGTAAAACATGTACACATAACACATAAAATATGTACACTTGTTAACACATGACCAGATGTCAACCCAAGAAGTTATAAATCCACTGATCTTGCATTTGAACCCAAAATCAACATTCTGATTGTCTATAAACAGGACACTAGACCACCAAAAGACTTGTTTAGTTACACATACTACATGGACACATTTACAATCTATGCAACTACTATGTTGCATACAAAAGAGGGTGTTCAAAGTTCATAACATCGTGGTTCAAAAGATAACCTGTAACCATGCTAAACAAGCTTTGACTGTTAACTTCTCATACATGCCTTCCCACTCTATTCTCGCTTTAACCCGCTTGTTTCACCTAAAAACATGTCAACATGGAAAGGTAAGTATAAAACTTAGTGAATAAGAGCATTTTACAATTAACATGAATACGAGGCATATGAAATGCTTGCTTCGTAAGGATCCTTAACTATCCTGGAACATGCCATTAAGAAATTCACAAGTGATTCTTGACTATCACTTATGTCAATCATGCTCATCATAAAACTTGTTCATCATGTCAATTCATCTATGCCACATGAGTACTTGCACAAAATACCATTAACATGCTATATAACATGAATTGTAGACCTGATGACAAGGTAAATTTACGCCTTGACACTCAATTTATAAGCTTATTTTCAGGGGTAATTTACGGATTTTTGGTCTGCTCATTACTCACCTTTTGGCAAGATCGCAAAATTGCTCGGATAAATGGCTAGCCTTGCACACCTAAACACATAAACATAGACATACTAATATTACTCATATAGATTACATACTTGATATCTTATATAATCTATAAGATAATAAACTAGATTCTGTTAGCATACTGTGATTATCAAAATACATGACAGCCTTTCTTTTAATAACAAGTTCATTTGTTATTTGCAAATTTTATCAAACACCTTGCATTCACATAACTTGCCAACAGGATTTTTACTTTCTTAAGACAAGAATTCCATTTATTGAAGATTGCCAAGATTTTACATAACGTATATGATTCTCAAAATCACTTCTTTTTTTTTACATGACAAGAGTAAGATGTGATAATCACAAGTTCCTAATTAAAAATCCAAACTAAGAAAATTGAGATTTTTATATATGAATAATAGTATTAGACAAGGGAAATAATTAGTACCTCTATAATTTGAACAAAAACTTATCACTATCAATAACAAGCTTTAGATTCTGATGTTATCTAAAGAATCGACTCCTTCTGATTTCTTCTATATGAAAAACGAACCCTAACCTTCTTTTTTCTTTTTCTGCCAGAACATATATGAAGAACATATATGTGGACTTTTACCTTGATTTGTGCAGCAGCTTATTCATACATATAAACATACGTGTCTTTCTTATCTGATCAAAGTGGGTTCCTAAAGTAACTAGAAGCACTTATTCTTATGAGCAAAGTAATATAGGTTTGCCCATGACTAGCCCCTAAACTATTAAGAGATATACAATATAACTTGATTGGTTAAAAAAAGGATAAAGTCATGTATACATTGAATTAATACCTTATTACGGATGTTAAAACTCTCCCCCACTTATACGGTTTGGGTCCTCATAAACCATTCCTGATGAAAAGCGGGGTAATACTTAATGAGTTCTTCTTCGGGTTCCAAGGTATAATCTAACCCTTTTCTATGCTTCCATCTGACCTTAAAAAGAAGGATCTCTTTCCTTCTGAGTTTCTTGATCATAGTGTCAAGAATCTCTATAGGCTCTTCTACAAAGCTGAGCTTGTCGTCAACCATGATATCTTCAAGAGGAACATACTCGGCCTCATCTACCAAATATTTTCGTAGTTGGGACACGTGGAAAGTATTATGAATGTTACTTAGCTCTTCTGGTAGTTCAAGTCTATCGCCACTTTCCCAACTCTAGATAGTATCGTGAAAGGACCAATGTAATGTGGTCCAAGTTTTCCGTGCTTTCGGAATCGAATCACTCCTTTCCAAGGAGACACCTTTAACATAACCTTGTCTCCGACTTGAAATTCTATCGGTCTTCTTCTTTTATCCGCATATGATTTTTGCCTATCTTGAGCCATCTTTAATCTTTCCTTTATCTGGTCGATCATTTCATTAGTCTGCTGAGATAACATCTGAGCTTGCCAACTCGCGTTGTCCAATTTCACCCCAACAAATTGGAGTGCGACATTTCCTTTCATAAAGCATTTCGTAAGGTGGCATCTTTATGCTGGAGTGATAACTGTTATTGTAAGAGAACTCTGCTAGAGGCAAATACTTGTCCCAACTGCCGCCAAAATCTATGACACACGCTCTAAGCATATCTTCTAACGTCTGAATGGTCCTTTCACTCTGACCATCCGTCTGTGGATGATAAGATGTACTTAAATTCACACGAGTACCTAAATCCTCCTGAAACTTCTGCCAAAATCTAGAGGTGAATCTAGTATCTCTGTCTGATACTATAGAAACTGGAACTCCATGTCTAGCCACAACTTCACGCAAGTATAATTCAGCAAGAGCTTCAGAGGATATAGTTTCCTTAATAGGAAGAAAGATTGCACTCTTGGTTAAGCGGTCAACGATCACCCATATAGCATCATGATGTCTTGGCGTCTTGGGTAACTTTGTGATAAGATCCATTGTAATCTTCTCCCATTTTGACACAGGAATTTCAAGTGGCTGCATCTTTCCAAACGGTTTCTGGTGCTGTATTTTGACTTGAAGACATGTAAGACATTGCTCGACATATTTCACGATGTCTCTTTTCATACCTGGCCACCAATAATCCGTTTTGAGATCATAGTACATCTTTGTAGCACCTGGATGAATCAAGTATTTAGATTTATGCTCTTCATCGAGTAAGAACTTTTTGAGTTCTTTATTATTTGGAATCCAAATTCTACCAAAACGTGTTTTGAGTCCTCGGGAGTCTTCATCCATGTTTTGAACTTGACCCACAAGACGTTCGGTATTAACATCTCCGTTTTGCCATGCTTCTTCTTGAACTGCCTTGATATGCTCAAAGAAATCTGGTGTGATCACCATTTGAAGTGATTTCACTACCAAGATGTTATGTCTGGTCTTTCTGCTCAAGGCATCTGCCACCACATTAGCTTTACCTGGGTGGTAAAGAATTTCACAATCGTAATCCTTAACCAAATCAAGCCAACGCCTTTGCCTCATGTTTAGATCACGTTGATCAAAGAAGTACATGAGACTCTTATGGTCTGTAAAGATCTTGATTTTTACGCCATACAAATAATGCATCCAAACCTTTAGCGCATGTACCACTGCTGCAAGCTCAAGATCATGAGTAACATAATTTTCTTCATGTTTCTTGAGTTGTCTAGATGCATATGCAATAACTCTTCCTCGCTGCATAAGAACACAACCGATGCCATTCGACGATGCATCACAGTAAACTTCCATATCGTCATTTCCTTCTGGCAATACTAACACGGGTGCGTGACTTAACCTTTCCTTTAGAGTATGAAAGGCTATTTCTTGATCTTCATTCCACTCAAATTTGGCGTTCTTTCGTGTAAGCTTGGTAAGAGATGACGCGATTTTAGAAAAATCTAGAATGAAATGACGATAGTATCCTGCGAGTCCGAGAAAAGATCTAACTTCGGTAGGAGTTTTTGGCCGACTCCAATTCGTGATTGCATTAACCTTTGCTGGGTCAACTTTAATTCCTTCGTTGTTAATTACATGACCAAGGAATTGAACTTCACGAAGCCAAAACTCGCACTTAGAAAACTTAGCATAAAGCTTTTCATGACGCAACATGGTAAGAACTTGTCTCAGATGTCCCTCATGCTCATTGGCTGACTTAGAGAAAATCAGAATATCGTCAATAAACACGATAACTGACTTATCAAGCATCGGACGACAGACCCGATTCATTAAGTCCATGAAAGCCGCAGGGGCATTCGTTAGGCCGAATGGCATGACACCGAATTCATAATGCCCATATCTGGTTCGAAAGGCTGTCTTTGAGACATCTTCTTCCCGTATCTTTAACTGATGATATCCTGATCTTAAATCAATTTTTGAAAAGAAGCTTGCACCTTGAAGCTGATCAAATAGATCATCGATTCGGGGTAAAGGATACTTGTTTTTTTATCGTAACCTTGTTAAGTTCACGATAATCTATACACATGCGCATGCTACCATCTTTCTTCTTAACAAAAAGAACCGGAGCTCCCCAAGGGGAACTACTTGGACGGATAAAGCCTTTATCAAGAAGTTCTTGCAATTGTTTCATTAATTCTTGCATTTCAGATGGAGCAAGTCTGTAGGGAGTCTTGGCAACAGGAGTACTCCCTGGAGTAAGGTCAATGCGAAACTCAACTTGTCTGTCAGGAGGAATGCCTGGGAGTTCTTCAGGAAAGACGTCTGGAAATTCCCGAACAATTGGAATACTATCGAGTTCTAGAGTATTTTTCTGAGCGTCTACCACATGAGCTAGATAGGCTTGATAGCCACGTCCCAAGTGTCTCTTGACCCTAGCGTATGTACATATCGCTAAGGATATTTTCTTACGCTCACCATAGATAAACGCTTCTCCCCCACTTGGGGTCTTAACACGAATCAATTTATTCTGACATGAAATAATAGCTTCGTTTTTGCCAAGCCAATCCATACCAATGACAACATTGATTTCCCCCATAGGCATAGGGATCAAATCAATTTGGAATTTTTCGTCGTCAATGTCTATTTCACAATTCTGATATACACTAACCACATGAACAATCTTACTATCTGCTACTTCTACATCTAGTGAGGGTTTAAGCTGACTAATTGGCATAATGAAATTTTGGCTAAAAGATTGCGACACGAATGATCTATCCGCACCAGAGTCGAATAACACACGAGCAGGTAATAAATTCACAAAGAAGGTACCTGTCACAACATCGTGTGCTTCCTTGGCTTCTTCTGTTGTCATTTGATATACACAACTGGGAGGCCTATTTGGCCTTGGAATGGGCGGAAGACGAGGGGCACCTGATGGTCTTGGTGGCGGTGGTCCACGTCTTTCTGGCGCCTTCCCTCTCATATCTTGTTGACGTTGTTGGGGTCCAAATCTTGGGCATGTGTCACTAGTATGATTCGGCTGGTAGCACTTGCCACAAACTTGGATTGGTTTGGTACATTCACGACTAATGTGTCCATTCTGACCACATCGGTAACAAGTACGTGTCCCAGCAAGACATTGGCCTGCGTGATATTTCCCACATTATGCACAAAGTGGGTTATCCATCCTTTGAGAACCACTACTAAAATTACCTCCAAACCTTTGCCTCTTAGTCGAGGGACCACTCTGATCAACTCTCCTTTTAGGAGAAGTCCTGGTAACACCCTTCTTTGTTTCTTGTTCTCGCTCCAAGGCGGCATTCATCACTTCATCAAAATTCTTCCAATTCTTAGCTGAAGTAAATTCGCGGATCTCCTTCTTAAGCATGTAAACATAATGATCCATTAGCATCTTTTCATTCCCAACATATTCAGGGCAGAAACGTGCCCTATCAAGGAAAGTTGTCGTGAACTCGTGAACTGACTGGTAAGTCTGAGGTATCGACAAGAAGTCCCGGCGAATTTTCTTAACTTCAGCTTCTGGAGAAAATTTATAAATAAACAACTTCTTGAATTCTTCCCAGGGAAGATTTTGAATAGCTTCCTCACCCTTCGATTGCTTAAGAAAACCCCACCATTCCTTAGCCCTATCTCGCAACTGGTTACCAACAAGGGTGACCCGAAGATTTACGGGACAACCGCAAGTAGTATACACTTCCTCCATATCCTGTAACCACCTATAACACTTGAAAGGATCTAGTTCTCCTGTATAATAATGGGGGTTGCAAGCTGCAAACTCCCTAATGTTAAAAGCACGAGTCAGGGGATCAGTTTCTCCGGCATGAATTTTACGAAATTCTTCTTGAAAGAGCTTATTCATTGTGTCACTGATATTGTCATAAAGATGAGCTAGTGAGGCTTGTTGAGCTTTAGCGACCTCCTGTGACACAATGTTCTTTATCTTTTCGGTCATAGAATCAGGATGACTCATATCTTCTTGTTCTGTTTGTTCAGTGTTAACGAGTAACGGTTCTCTATTATCATTATCAAGACTAGTTCCTGTTTCATTCATCAACCTATTGAATGCTTCTGGGTTACTTCCAGTCATTTCAGAAACTGAAAGTTTGAGAATGAAAAATATAAGCCAACAATTATATATCATATAATAAGCACATGTTAAGGAGTTGAAACATCCTAAGCCTCTTTAATAATCCTTGATTCAATTCTTAAGAATGAAATGATGCCAATAAGTGCCCATTATGTGATGCGATTATTATTACGTTGGCCAGGCGTTATAATAATAACATCATATAATCGAAGTCTCATTGCCAACACATCATGCTTAATTCATGAATTAACTATCTATATCGTGCACATGGTTACTTCTGTCCTGGAAAGCATCATGCTAAAACATGTTAACAATATCTACTATATATTATATGCTAACCCGTAAGCATGCATAATACTACTATCCGTAGAGCCTATGTTTATGTCTAAGTACCCAACTAATGGTAGATACTTAAATCTCTTAAACCAAACCTCTAATACCAACTTGAAAACCCATAATTTTTTTTTTTTTGGACCTGTCGCTTACTTCTCTTACCAAAAACCCATTTCGAGACCTGTACGTAAAACATGTACACATAACACATAAAATATGTACACTTGTTAACACATGACCAAATGTCAACCCAGGAAGTTATAAATCCACTGATCTTGCATTTGAACCCAAAATCAACATTTTGATTGTCTATAAACAGGACACTAGACCACCAAAAGACTTGTTTAGTTACACATACTACATGGACACATTTACAATCTATGCAACTACTATGTTGCATACAAAAGAGGGTGTTCAAAGTTCATAACACCGTGGTTTAAAAGATAACCTGTAACCATGCTAAACAAGCTTTGACCGTTAACTTCTCATACATGCCTTCCCACTCTATTCTCGCTTTAACCCGCCTTTTTCACCTAAAAACATGTCAACATGGAAAGGTAAGTATAAAACTTAGTGAATAAGAGCATTTTACAATTAACATGAATATGAGGCATAGGAAATGCTTGCTTTGTAAGGATCCTTAACTATCCTGGAACATGCCATTAAGAAATTCACAAGTGATTCTTGACTATCACTTATGTCAATCATGCTCATCATAAAACTTGCTCATCATGTCAATTCATCTATGCCACATGAGTACTTGCACAAAATACCATTAACATGCTATATAACATGAATTGTAGACCTGATGACAAGGTAAATTTACGCCCTGACACTCAATTTATGAGCTTATTTTCAGGTGTAATTTACGGATTTTTGGTCTGCTCATTACTCACCTTTTGGCAAGATCGCAAAATTGCTCGGATAAATGGCTAGCCTTGCACACCTAAACACATAAACATAGACATACTAATATTACTCATATAGATTACATACTTGATATCTTATATAATCTATAAGATAATAAACTAGATTCTGTTAGCATACTGTGATTATTAAAATACATGACACCCTTTCTTTTAATAACAAGTTCATTTGTTATTTGCAAATTTTATCAAACACCTTGCATTCACATAACTTGCCAAAAGGATTTTTACTTTCTTAAGACAAGAATTCCCATTTATTGAAGATTGCCACGATTTTACATAACGTATATGATTCTCAAAATCACTTCTTTTTTTTGTACATGACAAGAGTAAGATGTGATAATCACAAGTTCCTAATTAAAAATCCAAACTAAGAAAATTGAGATTTTTATATATGAATAATAGTATTAGACAAGGGAAATAATTAGTACCTCTATAATTTGAACAAAAACTTATCACTATCAATAGCAAGCTTTAGATTCTGATGTTATCTAAAGAATCGACTCCTTCTGATTTCTTCTATATGAAAAACGAACCCTAACCTTCTTTTTTCTTTTTCTGCCAGAACATATATGAAGAACATATATGTGGACTTTTACCTTGATTTGTGCAGCAGCTTATTCATACATATAAACATACGTGTCTTTCTTATCTGATCAAAATGGGTTCCTAAAGTAACTAGAAGCACTTATTCTTATGAGCAAAGTAATATAGGTTTGCCCATGACTAGCCCCTAAACTATTAAGAGATATACAATATAACTTGATTGGTTAAAAAAAAGGCTAAAGTCATGTATACATTAAATTAATACCTTATTACGGATGTTAAAAAAATCAAGCGCGCTGAGTTGGAAATTCAAAAATGGGAAAACCAACAAAGAGACGAACAAACATATTTGACGATTACTGATGAAGAGTTGAAGGCTTTGCTCCAAAAGAGGCCTTTTGATTAAGTTAATGTGTTTTTTTTATTAATACATTTTATTTTTGTAACTTTTTTAATTCCGTAATTGTATATTTTTATTTCTGTAATGTTTTTTTAATAGATTGTTTTTATTTTAATTAAAATATATTATTTTGGTGTGCTGGTGTTTTTTGGTGTGATTGATAAAAATAAAGTGTGAGCAAGAGTGAGAGTAAAAAGTAAGAGAGAGAAAACTGATGTAACACTAATGTGAGAATAACATAGTAAATTACAAAATTAGTCCATTATAGTGATAATCTTGTGATAAAACCATTATTTCCAAACAAAAACACATATTTCTAGACGATAATAATATAGCGGTTTTTTTCTTGTCAAATAACGAGTGCATGTAATCGCATAAAATAACAAAATTCAAAATCAATCTTTGTGGGTTGTCTATTGGAACACAGATAAATCCTTATTAAATAAGTTGCCGCACTTATCTGACATAGACGTATGATGTTTAAATGTCAAGGATGTATCTAAATGAAGCCGAGTAATGATATAAAAAGATTGCAAATTCTTAATATTTGATCGACCTCCTATACACGACCCTTGATCGATGTACGTGATACTTGATCACATTTTTATTCGTATCGGAACCAAAATCAAAGTAATTCATTAAATAATAGTGAAACATGTCGAAAGGTAAAGGCCAAATATATTTGAAGCAAAATGAACACCAAAACTCGATCGAGGACGATGTAGTTGTTGAAACAAAATCTTCCGGCTAGGCTATTGCCAACGACTTTGCCTCGACAGTCTCGAAGGTGTGCTCGTCTCTTGACCTTGAACCTAGGATACACAGAGCAACACACGTTAACTCGTCCAGGGTTTGACCCCGGGACCAAGCTCCGGTGTGAGAGTAAGCGACTGTCACACAAGTGATATCCGGTATATAATACCGAGGGGTGAAAATATATATTAATGGTGGTATTGAGACTGAGTTTTCGTGTGTGTTAAATGTGGGGTATTTATACTACTTTATAGTACATACTTGGATGTGTAGTCACGTCAATAGGCTAGGTCTCAAAACCTAGGTTAGCCAAATCCCCACAATCGAGGGATTTATTGTTCCAAGGGCGGCGGTGTTTCCCTTTACCCAAAGGATAGACGAAAGCCCCCTGGATACTAGGATGGACGCCTTTTGCTTTTTCCCTGGCCCAATGCTGCTTCATTAAATGCTCTACTGTTCATAGGTCACCCTTATTAAATGCTCCATGGTTCCGGTTACGGAGTGAGGAAGGGTACGTTCTCCGGAAGCGTTGACCGGAGACATACACGAATAGTATACTACTATCTGGCCATATCAGATATAGTTGAAACTGGAAATTTTTTTTATCAGTGTTTGTCGGATTAATCGGAACTACAACTTATTATGTTAACTGACAAAACGGTTGTCACTTAATTCATAAATATACCAAGCTCTTGTGTATTCATTTTGAAAATTGATTAAATAAGCTGACTAATTACAAGCTCGAATCATTTTTAAAGCCTCGTACATTAGCTTGAGATTACGAAAATATGTGCAAAATGTGAAGTGATCAAATGCAAGTTGTCTGGTTGGAAAGCTACTAAAACCAACAATGTTGGAGATCAAGATCAAAAGACTTCATTTATTATTTATAGTTTGTATATATGTAACAGTACTTTATTTTATTCTGTATTAATGTAGCCCAAAAGAACAATGTACATAATACGTATTGGGCTGCAGTAAACTTAGGAATGGGTCATATATCCATAATAAAGTCAACCATAGTTAGATATCAGTTGACAGTTAGGATTATCAGTTATTTACGGTTAAGATTTGGTGTGACTGTTATGAATCGACACAACGATTTACTCACACCCTTTCATACTGTATATATACTCTTGTAAATCATTCTGTAAATATCAATCAAAGTAATAATAGTTTGTTTAACCTTTGCTTTATAATTCTTCCTGTATTATTCATTTACCGTTACATTACTCTTATCCAAACACCCATCCTACTGAATCATGGTATATCGTCATACAAAATTGGAGGCCTATTGGCCACGTGACCCAAGAAGGTCTGGCCGCACCCAACATTGGTACCAGAGCGAAAGCCTGGGGAAGCCTCCAAGAAAGTTATCTGAAAAGGAATTTTATGAAAGGCAGAGTAGGAGGGAAAGAGAAGAAACAATAGGAAGATGTGTTAGGAAAATAACACATGGTTGCAAAGGAATGCTGAGAAAAACAATTGAGGAAATTAAGGCTTTTAATTCCTCAATCCACCAAAACAAACTTGAGAAGAATAAGTGCTTCTATTGCAGAGAAAAGGGACATCTTATGAGAACCTGTCCAAAAAAGATACTGGATGATGCAGAACATTCACAGAACCAACAAAACGCAATGAATCAAATCAATCCTGCACAACCCGAAGTCACCCTCAAATATCCTGAGTTCGTCCACTTTACTACCACTGGAATCCTTAAAGGCACGGATCAAGGATCATGGGACGACTACTGGTATCTTAGCAAAACCACAGATAAGCACTATTGTTCTAATTTAAATATGTTTTGCAATATTAAAGAAAACTTCCTGGTAAGTAAGTTAGAAAATCAGAAAAAGTTTCTTTTTACTTACGGGATGGGAGAAGTAGTGATAAAGCCAATCTTTCAGTCCTATTTGATCCCTGGTGTATACTTTGCACCAGAGGTTTCCCTTAACATACTCTCCATAGATTTACTAAACCAACAAGGCTTTGATGTAATCTCTGAAGGAAATAGATATAGGCTTGAGTATATGTTTAAGAATTCTACTGGAAACACCTTAGACTTAAACAAATTGAGGAATATGCAAAACACTTACATAGAAGATTACTTTGAAGGCTTGAATCAATGCAGAGAAAAAGAAAGAAATGAGATGGCTAGGCTTGTAGAAGATGTGAACCCATCAAATGTTCACACTTTTCAAGAATTTGTAGGATTTTTAAACCTTGTTAAAAAGGATGATGTAGTAAGCAAAAATTGGGACTCATATAGGGAAAAATTTGTGAAAGTTTTAAAATGGTTCTATGACCACTATCTCCACAAAGAACTCCCTGGACCAATACCACCCGTCATTCATGGGATATCCATACAGTTATTTGACCTCTATAAAATCATGGAATGGATGGGAGGATACCTTAGTGTACATTTCAGCCAAGAATTTGGCGCCATAGCAGAAGTCCTTGGACTAACAAGGAATGATGGTGATGATGTCAAGAAGGTTTACATGGTCTATCTAGACGTTTTTGTTTCATATTACAAGACGGCCCGAGCACCGCAGGCTCCTGCAGAAGCAGTTGAGGACTCAAGTTTAGAGTCATACCAATGGTCCATTGGTAAGACAGGTGCTCCATCAGCCTCTCAGAAAGGGAAGGAAAAGATAGAACATTTCGGCATCAAACTTGAAGACGAACCAATCTGCACACAGCAAAATGTACAACATGAGGAGGAAAAGGTCACTTGTTACAAGTGCCAAAAGAAAGGTCACTATGCATATCAATGCCCAAGCAAGCAGAAGAATCAGATGTACTACAAATCCTACAAAGACGCATCTTCGTCAAAGCTCATTGAAAATTCAAGCAAGAAGAATTCAAGTGAAGATCTCAACATCATCACTTGAAGTACCAGTCAATGAAGCCTTTTATCTTGGGAGGGAACTGTTGGAGATCAAGATCAAAAGACTTCATTTATTATTTATAGTTTGTATATATGTAACAATACTTTATTTTATTCTGTATTAATGTAGCCCAAAAGAACAATGTACATAATACGTATTGGGCTGCAGTAAACTTAGGAATGGGTCATATATCCATAATAAAGTCAACCATAGTTAGATATCAGTTGACAGTTAGGATTATCAGTTATTTACGGTTAAGATTTGGTGTGACTGTTATGAATCGACACAACGATTTACTCACACCCTTTCATACTGTATATATACTCTTGTAAATCATTCTGTAAATATCAATCAAAGTAATAATAGTTTGTTTAACCTTTGCTTTATAATTCTTCCTGTATTATTCATTTACCGTTACATTACTCTTATCCAAACACCCATCCTACTGAATCATGGTATATCGTCATACAAAATTGGAGGCCTATTGGCCACGTGACCCAAGAAGGTCTGGCCGCACCCAACAAACAACATCTATGACAAATCAACCCAATCCGTGAGACCAAAACTCAGCTTACCTAGAGTTACAAGATGAGAGGTCCGGAAATGCCGTTAAAATCGTTTCGGGACCTCGGGAAACACCCAAACCCTTATGAAGGCAGGGGCACATGCATCTCCAGCCGGTCCTAAAAGAGCAACACAATCGGAACCTTGTAGTCAAGTTGTATCTGGTTTCATATTTTTAACCGAATCATGAAGATAAATAGTCGATCAAAGTGTCAAACGCATATTAACATGGACTAAGTTTGATTGTTTCTTTTCTCGATCATATGTTAATATTGCAGTAGATGAGGAAACGGTCTTCTGGATAGTTAATCACTTAGTTAACTTGTGATAGGCTCCCGATATTTAACCAAATCTTAGATGAAATCAAGCTCTTAAAGTTTGTAAATAAGTATGAATCCGGCAGATGAACGACGCCTGTATGATTATTTCTATTTTCAGGTGAAATTTTTGAAGCTTGAACTTTTGTCCATTACTTTTCAGTTTTACGACTCATGCCATTTGTGTTATTCTGATGCACACACAAAACTGATCAACTCCATCTTCAAGTTTCAATACATAGAGGTTAGAAAAATGATTAGTATGCCTACTAATCATGCCTACAAATGAACATAATGATTTGATTGGTTGTTTTGAAATAATGATTGGTGGAGATTTGGAGAGAGAAAGTGTATAATATAAATGTACAAGTAAATTATGTATTAGACATGTATTTAGGCATACATTGTAGGTCCAAATAGCATTACTCTAGAGGTTAACAAGAAAATTACTCTTTTTATTTTCGTCCATTAGCCGAAAAGCTCTTCGGTAAGATGAAAAATGGAAGTTTTCAATTCTTACAAATTTAGCAAAACAGAGAATCTGTTTAGTAAAAGGACAGCCGACAAGATTTTTGTGGACTAGTGATTTTTCCTATAATAGGGGAGATGCTTCAGAAACTTATTAAGGAATATATATGTCACAAAGAACTGCTAGCTGCAAGTAATTCTTCTGATGGACAGCTCTTAATTGTACAATCTAGTTAACTATAGATGCGCTTAAGAATAGACCACCCAACTTAGACTTGTCCTCTACTTAACCAGTTCCTCAAATCCTCAATTACTTTACAACATAAGCAGAAAGTTGTCAATAGTAAACCTTTAAATCAAATTAAGATAGTACGACACGTAGTCTTGCAGACCATCTTTACTATCTCTAACCGGATACATCAAAAATCCATATTTTAAAATTCAACAATGATATACGGGAGTGACTACAAATCTTTACTATCTCTAACCGGATACATCAAAAATCCATATTTTAAAATTCAACAATGATATACGGGAGTGACTACAAAACAAGTATCATGCTCCTAACTTGAAACTTAAAGTAAGAAAGGATCATGACATCAACCCCATATATGTCGTCAAAACATGGTTAGACTAGAAAAATATAAAACAGATAATTATTGTTTTTTATCCGTATTCCCACTTTCGTCATCATCAATGAAACAAAGAGATCACCTGGGCGATATGTCTGGCAAATACATATTTGCGCCCTCATTCATGGCAATATCTATTGTATGCAAACCATCAGCCAAGCAAACAACAATATCATCCATGGATGTGTCAGGCGTTGAATGCAAACAGAGTTTAGCAGCCTGAGCCAACTGTTTAAGACCTTCAAAGCAATCATAATAAGGCTCCGCCGTTCCATCTAGATACTCCGCCCATCTGTTCTCATCGAGTGTGCGAATCATATCTTCCACGCGGGAAATTGATGCTCCACCAAACATGAGCTCTAGCAGTACAACCCCAAACGCATACAGATCACTCGTTATATCACTCGTTATATCATTCGAGTCGCGTGGATCAGTATAGCCGTCTTCATTTGTGAATGGATCATATTCTAACCCATAATCCGAGATATAAGCTTCTGAATTTTCGTCTAGGAGAATGTTAGATGATCTAACATGTCCATGTGCTCTAGTGGGATCCTGAAAATGATGTAGGTACTGAATTCCCTTTGCAGCACCTAGTGCTATGGAGATCCTGGTTCTCCAACCATTCAATATGTTGCTATCCACCTTTTCCAATTCATCAAAAAGCGAACCATCCTTCATGTAGTCATAGACAAGATAGTAATCTTTCTTATCAATGCAATATCCTACAAACCTGACCAAGTTTTTATGTCTAAAACCTAGAGCCATTTTACTTTGTTGCGATACTTGGGAATTGTCAACCCTTCTAATCCTCTTAATCGCCACGTCACGGCCATTCAAGGTTCCTCTATACACAGAACCACCCGACCCGATTTGGTTTTTTGTAGATAACTCATCTGTAGCTAAATAGATATCTGCAAGTGTAACCTCTGTAATTTTCGTTACCAATTGTCGACTACTTATTGGCAGTTGTAATTCCTCATCTTTCTCAACTTTCTCAACTCGAGTATTGTTTCCACGGGTCAGTAAACAATGAATTAGAGCACTCACACCTATAAGGATCCCTACAAATCCAAGAGCAAGAAGTACGCGTGCCACAACCAGAACTCGTCCGTGAAGTTTTATATGTGGAGTATTATGTTTGGTATTGCTCCTAAAACTTGGAGAAGTTGGATAAACCCATCCAATTCCCCAACAAATAACTGAAGTATCAGTGGACAACAACCCACACGTGAAGTCATAACCTGCAACGACGGTCTCGAAAGATAATACAGAAATGTTAATGGTAGATTGGTTTTTCACATAACCCCATCACTTCCCCAACAAGTTACAGACTTGTTTGCTGACCAAATCCCACAAGTGTGGTTGATCGATACCCAATGCCAAACTAGAGAACGCGTGAGCTGTTTTATCGGGAACATTAGTTTGCCCCCAATGATTGTTGCCTTCACAGATTGCAGTTCCAACCAAATCAAGTCCGCAAACATGTTTCCCGCCCACGTATAGTGATGTGAACTTGAAATTCAAAAGTTTATCTTCCATTTCAATGGCTGCCGCCTTGTTTTTCCCAAAACAAGACACACCATTGTCACTAAGACGTATACCACATGAGTACTCATCCCCGGATGAAACATATTTGAAGCGATTCTCATGAGTATGAAATCTTGTATCCCTCCAACACCACAAATCGTTGTTACCGGTTATGGAGCATACTTGTGTTCTTCCAACAGAGAGTTGCTTAATGGAACCAAGAAACTATAACACTTTTATTTATAAATCAAATAAATTAAATTAATTAAATTAACATAAAACAAATAACAGAACATAAATAACAGAAAAATAAATACAGACATAACTATAAACGATAATTAAATAAAACACTAAAATAATAAAAAGACTTACTAAATCACCAGCAAGTCGAGGCACGCGTAAGACACGCTTAGAACTAAAGAGCTGAGGAACGTGTTTGACACGCTTCCCTTAAAACAGATTCGTCGTCTGTTTCCCAGGGTACAACAGCCGAAACAGTAAGTTGTACTGTCGGACTTAACCAAACAGCCCGGAATTTCATCTTTACAGATGCGTACTCCATATGTTGGAAATCAATAATAATACTTATTGATTTGATGTGTGAAAAAAGCTATGGAATTAGGCCTCTATTTATACACAATAGACTCCCTTCCAGTTTACTCATCCCACCGATGTGGGACAAAAAATAAACTATTTTCCTCTTTAAGCATGGTACCAAATGCCTAACTTTGAGACACGATATCTCATTCACATCACCTTCATTTTGGACACATAAAGGCTCATTGCGAAGCTCTCTTCAAGGAGAACGCGAACCTATAAAGTATCACTAATATATATGACACATACATATACATAATTGTGTCCAAAGTTGGTCAAAAGTTATTTTGCCAACAATATTTTCCAACAATCCCCCACATGAATAGAGATCGGTTGTAATACACAAAAGTTTCAATAAAATTCCAACAGTTGAATCTTGCATAGGATAGGTAGGTGTGACCCTTTGAACCTTCCCTTGTGAGATGCACTTAGTCTCCTAGATCTAAGTAGATGCGATGTCTTTGAACTTAGCCTCTGTTTACGTAGACGACAATACACACTCAAACAAGACTCTCCCTGACATTGTCAAGTCCTCATAGTCGTGTTCGTTATGGTCATGAACACTAGCCTGGTTCTGCAAGAGCTCTTAGAAATTGCGCCCCCACAATTTCTTTCAAAGCTACCCCTACTTCTCTCTCACATAGGTGATTTCATCTTGAATCATTAAAAACATATGTTTTATGATTTCATATTGAATCATCATGCTTTATGATTTCATCATGAATCAATTAAGCCATATGTTTAACCTCTCAATAAGTCACATTGTTCTAGGAATGGACTAGGAAAGTTACTGTATTAAGTAACTCCCCCATATTGACGTGACTTCCCCCACATTTCTATGATTAGGTTGTCCTATTGAACCCAGATCTTGGGATCTCCAGTCAATTGGGTTAGGTTTTCCTTCATAGAAACTCATTCTTTCAAGGGCTTTAGTCCCATTCCTTTAGACGACTCACTAACTAACTCTCTGCTTAAGCCTTTCGTAAGCGGATCCGCGATGTTATCCTTTGACGTTACGTAGTCAATCGTGATAACTCTAGTTGAGAGTAGTTGTCGCAACAATCACAATCTATGATGGATATGTCTCGACTTACCGTTTACATTTTTGATATGAGCTCTGTAAAATTCTATTGACTATCACACTTTATAAACATGGTCGTTACCGGTATACGCCATCTTGGTATGTCCTTTACGAATTAACGTAAACTATCATGCATATTTTATAAATTTATCTCAAATAATAAATTCATATTTCATCATAGATTTAACTATAATTGTCTCTTTGAAATACTTTCAAGATTTCTAGGACATAGCTTTCCACTTAGGATAAATACATCCCCTCTAGTGGATTTAGATTCTTATATGTATGAATCTATATTTGCATTACTCTATCACTTGATAGTAGTAGGATATCTTCCATAATGCAATATTATTAGTATCATAGTACTCAAGTAATACTTATTCAAATGGTCCCCACTTGAATTACTAATATATCTGCTTGCCTGATTATAAGTTCTAAATCAGATCATACACACGTCATTAGACACATAAGATACCCAATATTCTTTGAGTATTCAAAATGGGAAACAATTTTACCTCTATTTTAAATAGATTAAAAAAATGTCATTGGACTCTAGCTAGGCCGGAATCCCCCACATTGAACCTCTCAATAATATTGTTTTTCTTAATGTTTGACTTCAAAACAAATCCATATGGGTTCAACAAACCCAACAACTAATGAAATTAATGTCAAATATTGACTCCAACAGATCATTAGTGGATTTATTCATCTTGTTATCACTTCTAGTGATAAGTATATTCATGTATAAACACAAGAGTACATATTTACTATTGATCACACGTACATACATCAATTTTGAATCCACATTCTGACATGATATGGTCAAAAAGTTTGATGTCATTGTTTGGTAGCTTGTCTTAAACCATATAATGACTTAATTAACCTACAAACGTTTCTCTCTAGCATAGGAACTATGAATCCCTCAGGCTGGTTCATGTATAGTTCCTTTTTCTAAATCCCTGTTTAGAAATATCGTTTTCACATCCACATAAGAAACTTCCAAAATTTCTTAATGCGGTCAATAAAGTACCATCATAATTGAGGTTTTTCGTGTAACATGCAAATAAGCATCCAAGGAAGATAGACCTTCTCGCTTTTTAAATTCTTTGATTACCAATATTTCTTTGCACATGTCAATGGTGACATGCACATGTTAATGGTGACATCGAATTTATCTTTTTTTTAAGATCCATTTATAGCCTAGTGGTTCACAACTTAAGGTACACCCACGAGCTTCTAAGTTTACTTTGTAAACTATAATCTATTTCACTTTTGGCTTCTTTTCATTGATACCCTTTCAAAGAAGTTATTGCTTCTCAGTAAGAAGTAGACTCATTTTCTACCATAAAAGAAACAAAAATCAAATCCAACCAATCTCTCGGTTCATGTCATTTTGTTTCTTCTAGGTTCAACCTCTCCTTGGGTCAATCTTGTCTCTCATCAAAGAGATCAATATCATCTCGTTGTCTCTGACCTTGGACAACCTCGTCATCTATTCAAGATGATCTTTCAATTTCCTTCATAAACAAGGAATATATTTCCGAATAATGAATCATTCCTTAATTCCATTACTATGTCTATTTTTTATTCATGTACAATGAAACGATAATCACTGCTATTCATAACAAAACTTGTGAACATACAATCCATGGGTTTAGGTCCAATCTTTCGAACCATGAATTTCATAAGGATATCTTAGCTAGATACCCCCCACATTTGTAAGTACTTATAAGATAGTTTTCTTCTCACCCATAGTTCGTAAGAAGTATCTTATTTTATTTACATGGGATCTTATCTAAAAGATAAGCAATCGATATAATCGCTTTCCCCCACATGCCATGGCTTAAACCTGGACTTAAGAACATGGCATTAACCATTTCTTCTAAGGCATGATTCTTTTCTATATCAAGAGCAATGAATTTGTGTCTTATTCTAAGTTTAGCATAAAAATTTAGAAATAGAGACACATATTCACCTCCAATAACTTCGAATCACCTTATCATCGATAATAAGTTGGTTCTCAACTTATGTATATAGATCAAGCTTGTCTATATCCTTACTCTCAAGTAAGTGTAAATAGCAATATTTTGTACCGCATTTAGCCAATATGGTGAAGTACACGATGCTCTATACCTTAGTAGGTATCAATTCTAAATCACATAAAACCATGTGAATCATATCAAGGTTTTTGGTTATTTCTGTTCAACCAAGAGAAAAGACTTATCAATTTGGCTTTAACCTATGTTTTGATTTTGTAATCCGTGTTAATACAAAAATGGGTATCGAATTTGGTTTAATTGGACAACATGTTGAGTAAAAATTTAAAACATGTCAAAGTGAGTCATAACATACATTTAAAATGACCATTATAAATATAATCAACTTACCCATTTTAAAGGCATAACCCGTATGCACTAAATTTATGTTATTCGTTAAATCGATTTTTATTTGATTCAAACACATATGAAAGCCAAATTTCATTAAGCAACCATCCGGACATAAGATTCCTATGAATCTCCGGCACACACAACGTTGGTTAACTTAGTTTCTTTTCCAGATGTAAATCACATCTTTTTCCTTGATATTAGCAGTTGGAGAGTTGCCGAAACTCGTTCTCTCTATTCTCAACTGCAATGTAAGAGTTAATCAAACTCTTATCACCATATACATGACATGATACAGAAGTGCTGATGCACCATTATCTATGGTTGGATTCACTCATGACCTCAGTTTTCATGTCATTCTAGCCATTTAACACATAGTTACGGCACAAAAGGTTTCTGAATGCTTTAAAGCATCTACCGTACACATAAATCGAGTATTGATCTCCCATTTTACAAGTAAGGGAGCAGATCCTTTAGATGTCACTCGTGACATTCCAAATAATTTGTTAATTCGATGTCTCATAATTAGTTTGAAACTATTTTTTGTTACTATTAACAACATTCTAAATCACATAGTGGTTCTTATCCAAAACGAATTAGATCAAATTTTGATTCAAACCACTAATGTTTTGTACGATCCGTTACACAAAACCACTTTAAAGAAAGTCTTTCGACTAAACAATTAAAGAATGTCTCCTATGACATAATCTTTCTAACAAAACCACATATGTTATCAATCTTCATCACGAAGATCTTAATAGATCAATTTCATATGATCAATTTCTACAACGAAACTCAACAAGGTTTCAGTAGATCCATTCTTTAAAAAAAAACTCAACAAGGTTTTAATAGATATGCCTTTAAACTCAACAATGTTTTTATAGGTATATCTATAAACTCAACAAGGTTTCTATAGGTATATTTATAAACTCAACAAGGTTTCAAGAATATATATGGTTTATAATTAGACTCGGCCCAATTTACAATGAATTACACAAGTCAAACAAACTCTTCCACTAATTTAATAAAAATAGTGTATGTAATCTGATATTTAATGATAACTCATACCATTGTCAACATCTTGTTTCAAAGAAATTCTTCTTGATTTCATTGAACACGTTTTAAAAGTCTAATAAAATAAGATCTTTGATACAATGATTTTGTATGGGTTCAGATTTTACTCTCGATATCCTCTCGAATTGATCTCGGCCTTAAGTGGAATGATTGTTCTTGGTTACTAAGAAAAAGGTTTGGATTTCTTAATCTACTAAATGCTAAATGCACGAAAATTTAAACTTAAATTTAAAAGTACTTAAATTAATAATACTTGAATTGAGATTAAAATTGAAATTAAATTTAAAATTAAAGTCACAGTTAAAATATAAATATGATATAAGGAAACAATAAAGAAATAGTAAGGAAACAGAAACAGTAAAACTACCCAGAAGAAACTGATTCGGAAGTTTAAACCTTGATCCGGAACTTTTGATCCGGAACTTTTCACCCGGAAGTCTTCATTCGGAACTTTTAGAAATCCTTCACTCGGAACTTTCTTCGGAAGTTTGGTTCGGAAGTTCACCCGGAACTTCGTTCGGAACTTTTGGTCCGGAAGTTTATTCGGAACTTTTTAAGAAAAACTCATTCGGAACTCAAACATTCATTCGGAACTTTTTACTCATCCGGAACTTCAGTTCATTCGGAAGATTAGGTTCATCCGGAACTTTTAGTTCGTTCGGAAGTTTTCAACTGACTCGGAACTTTAAAAGGAAAACTCAATCGGAACTTTTAAATAACCATATTCATTCGGAACTTTGATGTTCATCCGGAAGTTTTGTGTTCATCCGGAACTTTTGAGTTCATCCGGAAGTCTGGAAACACACATACAGTAGCAGAACCCCGAAGAACAAGGAAGACAAATTTAATCAAAAATCAAACTAAAAACTCAAAACGGTTTTACCAAATTAACCACAAATCATCTAATAACCATAAGTAACAAATCCCAACAGTAAAAACACAAATTCAACAACTTTTTCAAGATCAAATCAATCAAACAAGAATTTAAACTTTAACCCAAATAAATGGAGATGAACAAGATGAAATGGAAAGATTAAACAAGAACTTGTATTGATGATTTAATGTATTCAACAATAACAAAACAAGGATTAAAATTACAAGATTTGAAGAACAAAGATTAAAATCACCAAACACCCTAGTGGTGATGGTGATCCTACGAAACAGAAAAGAGAAAAAGGTGGAGGAGAGAAAAACTAAAAACTAACTAACTAAATGTGTGAGGGGTGGTCTATTTATAGGCTTGTCTTTTGGTTGGTGAGTGGGCTTTCTCCCGTTCTTCTTGTCTTCTCGTCTTTTCAGAAAAGTTGACGTTTTCGATTCTGATTCGGGATTTGTCGTCGATTAAATTCAACTCGTCTTTTAATTTATTCGTTTAATAGACTTGAGTTTCTTCGACTTGTGTAAATCTTCCATCTTTGGTCCTTTTCTTCGATAAATCTTCGAATAGGCCCAGTGACTTCAAATCTTTTGCATCTCTTGGATAATAGACTTTATCTTGAGTCCTTTTCTTCAGTAAAACCCGTGCAATCCCATGTTTTCTTCAATATTCATCCGGTTGGCTCTGAAAACACAATAAACACAAAAACCACGCATAATTCCAAACAAATGATATTAAATACGTGTTTTGGTCTCGTTTTAGCCAGAATTAAGTGGTAAAAGGATGGGTGTTTATACACCTATCAAATCCCCTACACTTAACCATTGCCATGCCCTCATGCAATGCTTAGTGATAAAGCAATTTTACACTTTTCTCATAATTAATCAACCTTGGCCTTATTTAAATACTACTAAACAAAAATTAAAACACTAATAGAATTTAAAACTTTAAAGTAAACAAAAGGATGGAAATAACTTGCAAAGAAATCAATGACTTACATTAGGGCTTTGGTGCTGCGAAGATTTATCACCCTCAAGTTTCACGTTCCCCAAACTAAGCTTAGAAACGAGATCATTGTTATTATAAGTTAGCAATTCAGACACTTACACACATGGCTTAATTAAATGCTTAAACTCCCTTATTCCTAATTGTATCTCTTATATTTTATTTTTGTCTTAGAATGATCATGAAGATGCATTTTTGGACTTATTTCGATAGTTTATTTCGGCTGAAAGCAAAGTAGGACGATTTGATCAATAGTTAGCTAAAGGACAAAATCTCTTAAAACTGCTTCTCGGGATATCAAAAAGTTCATATCTTGGCATAACTTGGTTCATGATTTGAGACCTTTCTCGGGCCAATATTTGGCATGTACTTCATACTTCATATCTTGAGAGACGTGCTTGAGATAATGGTCTTCTCATCGTTCATAGAGTTTCTTCACTTGGAGACTTTTGAGAGGTACTCCAACTTTGTTGACCACGACTTCATGATTATTTCTTCAATCTCTATTTGGGATTTTTGAGATACAACGATCCGCCTCCTTTTCGGACTTGGATCTATTTATCCTCATACCTTGTTAGGGTCTTTTCGGATAGACTTCTCCATGATCTTTATGGGAGTTGATTGCTTTTCGTCGTGAGTCTTGATCCTTCATATTGACTTTGGGAATAATGCTTTTCACATCACCTTGGATCTTTAGCAATAAAATGGAATCCTCATGCCTTGTTAGGGCCTTTTCGGACTCGCCAATCTTCGCGCCCCGCTTCATAAGTTATGCCTTGGCTATGAACTCTTATCATTACCGAGCAACTTTTAAACGATCTTGGGCTAGAAGCTAAGTAAATTTTCAAATCGTATGACCTTACTTATTGCAGATAAATTATTAGCAAGTGATGGGAGAATAGGCAGATAATTACACCAAGTGAGCTTGTGCAAGAATACCGACTTATAATTGACTCTATCATTTCTCGTTCTCCACAATTTAAAATCTCAAGTAATGAGACTCGTGGATACTTATCCTAATAAACCAATTAAGGTCTACATGGTTAAGGATACTAGCTAGAATAAACTTGAATAAGTCTATTCGGGTTGAGTCAAAATAAACGCAACGGGCCTAATATGTCAAAGACTTCTAAACTAGCTACACCACTTTATTAATATTTTTGACTTTATTGCGGGATATATACATATGAAAGCAACGATAAAAATTTTAAAAATTACGACTAAATGGCCAAAGTTAATAAAAAATTTGAAAAATGTTGAAAAATAGGATTTTCTGGTTAAATGAAGGCATTTTCATGGAAAAGTCCACTTAAAACTTCGATAGAAGTCCCCCCTACACTTATGATAAACATTGTCCTCAATGTTTAAGCATGTGGGAGAAGTCTCCCCTACACTTATGACATTGTGCACGTTGGTTAACTCGAGTTAAGGAAGAGACGACTAAAGTGATCAATTTCAAATGTGAGTATGAAGAAAATTGAATCACTATAGTTGAGAGATAGAACCGGATTTCCGATAACACGGGAGCACGGTTCTTCCAAGTTTCCAAAAGTGCACTAATCCCTGTAATCACATCACCACACAAAGAGAAAGATCTATAGAGTGCCCCCCCTACACTTAGGGGGTTAAAACATAAAAGGATAGATACTCGGGCTGCCTCCCGAGGAGCGCTTGTTTTTGATAACCGAGTCACGAGCCTGACTCGACCCAAATTTAGTTCATGGGGAACGTGGTGAGGGATGGAATCACCTCCTGAGAGGTGTCCTCACCAAAGTACAACTTCACTCGTTGGCCATTCACCTTAAAATTCGGTCCATTAGGTTGAGCGAGCTCGAGAGTACCATATGGAAAAATTTGGGCAATGGTGAATGGGCCGGACCAACGAGATTTGAGCTTGCCCGAAAAGATTTTCAACCGAGAGTTGAAAAGTAAGACTTTGTCTCCAACATGGAACTCTCGGTTTTTGATCTTGGAGTCGTGAATGAGCTTAGTTCTTTCCTTATAGATCAAAGAATTTTCATAAGCCTCATTACGGAGTTCATTCAGCTCATTGAGTTGGATCTTGCGCAGGTCACCGGCTTTGTTAATATTAAAATTAGCCCACTTCAAGGCCCAATAAGCCTTGTGCTCCAACTCAATGGGGAGGTGGCACGCTTTCCCGTACACAAGACGATAAGGCGTACAGCCGATCGGGGTCTTGTAAGCAGTACGGAAAGCCCACAAAGCATCATCAAGTTTATCAGCCCATGAGGCACGATGCTCTCCCACGGTCCTTTCAAGAATTCGCTTCAGTCCTCGGTTAGATATTTCAGCCTGGCCATTAGTTTGTGGGTGGTAGGCTGTGGAAAGACGATGATTTACACCATACTTAGCCATGACTCTTGCGAATTGGTCATTGCAAAAATGAGTCCCACGATCACTAATAATGGCCCGAGGCACACCGAATCTAGCGAAAAGAGCTTTCAAAAAGTTACAAACCACCCTTGCGTCATTAGTAGGTAAAGCTTTGGCTTCAACCCACTTTGAAACGTAATCAACGGCTACAAGGATGTATTCGTTTCCTTTAGAAGAAGGGAATGGCCCCATAAAGTCGATACCCCAAACATCAAAGATTTCACATTCTTGTATGAAATTCTGAGGCATCTCGTCTTTATGTGTGATGTTGCCTTGTTTTTGGCAAACATCACATCGTTTAACCATATCATGAGTGTCACGATATATGGAGGGCCAATAAAATCCCGAATCAAACACTTTTTTGGCGGTGTAGTTGGGACCAAAGTGACCACCGGTGGGTCCTTTGTGGCAAGCATCAAGGATTTCCGAAGCTGCCGGTCCATCAACACATCGGCGGATAATCAGGTCGGCACATTGTTTGAATAGGTAAGGGTCGTCCCAAAAGTAAGTCTTAATGTCGGTGAAGAACTTTTTCTTTTGTTGGGACGTCAACCCTTCCTTGAGAATTCCACCCGCTAAGTAGTTTGCAAAGTCCGCAAACCACGGGGTTTCATCAGATTTCGAATTTATAGACATTAAGGTCTCCAAGGGAAAAGAATCATTGATTTCTTTGTTCGGATGATCCCCTAGGTAAGGATCCTCAAGTCTGCTGAGATGGTCCGCGGCTAGGTTTTCAGCTCCTTTTTTATCGTGAATTTCGATTTTAAATTCTTGGAGAAGTAAAACCCAGCGAAGAAGTCTTGGTTTGGAATCTTGCTTTGTCAACAAGTACTTCAACGCGGAATGATCGGTGTACACGATGGTGGTGGAAAGGACAAGATAGGGGCAAAATTTTTCAAAAGCATAGACAACAGCTAAAAGCTCTTTTTCTGTTGTCGTATAATGCAATTGTGCCCCTGTCATTGTTTTGCTAGCGTAATGGATTGCTTGGAAGTGTTTGTTCACTCTTTGTCCCAGAACCGCTCCAATAGCAAAATCACTAGCATCGCACATCAACTCAAAGGGAAGCTCCCAATTAGGGGTAACCAAGACGGGTGCCTTAGTTAGCTTATCCTTAAGCGAGTTGAAGGCTTCAAGGCACTCTTCGGAAAAGATGAAAGGAGTATCTTTTTCCAAGAGGTGAGTCATCGGGCGAGCGATTTGAGAAAAATCTTTGATGAATCGTCGGTAGAAGCCCGCATGACCCATAAAACTTCTCACACCCTTCACGGTTGAAGGTGGAGGCAACTTGGCGATAACATCGACTTTAGCACGGTCTACTTCAAGACCGGCTTTCGAGATCTTGTGTCCCAGCATGATGCCTTCTTTTACCATAAAATGGCATTTTTCCCAATTCAAAACAAGGCGAGTGTCTTCGCACCGCTTAAGCATACGTTCCAAATTGGCCAGGCAAGAAGAGAAGGAATCCCCGAAGACCGAGAAATCATCCATGAAGACTTCCATGGTTTGTTCAACCATGTCATGGAAGATAGCTAACATGCACCTTTGGAAAGTCCCGGGCGCATTACATAAGCCAAAAGGCATTCTTTTGTACACAAATGTGCCATAGGGACAAGTGAATGTTGTCTTCTCTTGATCTTGGGGATCGAAGGGTATTTGAAAATAACCCGAGAAACCATCAAGAAAGCAGTAATATTCATTACCCGCTAAACGTTCAAGCATTTGGTCCATAAAGGGTAGAGGGAAATGATCCTTTCTCGTGGCATCATTGAGTTTGCGGTAGTCTATACAAACTCTCCACCCAGTAACGAGACGAGTGGAAATCAACTCGTTGTGTTCATTGGGAACAATGGTTATTCCGCCCTTCTTGGGCACACAATGGATTGGACTAACCCATGGTGAATCCAAAATAGGGTAAATCATACCCGCATCAAGAAGTTTGATAACCTCTATTTTGATGACTTCATGGATTTTTGGATTCACCCTTCATTGGCTTTGAATTGTGGGCTTAAAGTCGTCCTCCATGAGAAATTTGTGTGTGCAGAAGTGAGGATCAATTCCACGAATATCAGAAATCTTCCAAGCAATAGCCGTTTTATGCTTCTTCAACACGGCGACAAGTCGAGTTTTCTCTTCATCCTTCAAATCCTTAGCAATGATGACTGGCGACTTCTTCTCTTCTTCAAGGAATACATACTCAAGATGGGGCGGCAACTCCTTAAGTTCTAAATCTGTAGGATTTTCGACGGGAGGCGTATTCGAAGTCGGAGTATCGATAGCAATAACCGTGGGAGATGGAGGAGAAGGATTGTCTTCGTTGAGAAGATTGTCAAAGAAATTCATGTCTTCATCCCCATCGGTGGGAGAATCATTAGTAGCTAAATTCGCATCTCCCATGGTATCTTCAAGATTGTTCCAAAATAAATCACTATCTCCAAATAGAGACAACGAGGAATCAATAGAGGACACGGTCTCAACATTGGGAAGAGAGGTAGGAATACTTTTGCAAGCATCATTAAAGTGTTCTTCACAAGCCTCATCAAGAACGTCAATACAATTAACACTCTCATATGAATAAGGCTGTTTAGACAACTTTCCCATGTTGAAGACTACTTTATCGTCACCCACTCTCATGATAAGCTCACCGGCTTCAACATCAATGAGAGTGCGACCGGTCCTCAAGAATGGACGACCAACAATTAGTGGTACACGAGGGTCCATCTCGTAGTCGACGACAACAAAATTAGCAGGAAAGGTGAATTTGTCGACTCCTACAATGACGTCTTCGGCTATCCCCACTGGATAAGCAACCGTACGGTTGGCTAATTCCAAAGTCATTTTGGTGGGGACTAGCTCTGGGAGAGATAATTGCTTCCAAACGCTTAGAGGCATGAGATTAATACTGACACCTAGATCGGCTAGGGCCATGCAATTCTCTACTCCTGGGAAATTACAAGGGATAAGAAAACGACCCGGATCACCAAGCTTGGTTGGCAATTTCCTTAAGAGTACTGCAGAGCAATTCTCATTAAGTTGGGTGTTGGCAATATCGAGGAGCTTTTCCTTGTCGCTCAGAAGATCTTTAAACATTTTCGCATATTTAGGCATGTGAGCGAGAGCCTCAGCGAAGGAGATATTGAAATTCAGTTGTTTAAACATCTTAAGAAAGTTAGAAACCTGAATATCGTCCTTGCTTTTGAGCTTCTCTTTCCTAAACCTAGATGGATAAGGTATATTGGAAGAAGAGGAAGGCTTTGGAAGAATAGGATCACTCACATCCTTGGGTGGAGGAGGGGTGGAAGGAAGAGGTGGAGAAATTAGGGAAGGAGAAGGATGAGGAATAGGAGCAGGTGACTCGTTCTCCTAAGTCACAATCACCGGTGGAGGTATAGGAAGCTCGGGTTCCTTGGTACCTTTACCACTTCGAGTGGTGATTGCTTTCATCTCCCCTCTTGGATTTGCAACGGTGTTACTCGGAAGAGTACCCGAAGAAGAGGGTTGATTACCTTGGAAGAAACTAGCCATCATGTTCTTCAAGTCATTAGTTTGGCTATCCAACGTGTTTCTCATGTCGGCTCTCAAATCGTTCCCTTGTTTGACCAAGTCTGCTTTCAGGTTGAGCACTTCTCTGTGAAGATTTCCCACTATCACATCGTTAGTCCTCATATAAGTTTCCACTTCTTGGTGAAGAGCGGTTGGTTGGTTGGGAGGAGCATTGTATGCGGGTGGTTGATAAGCAGGTTGTTGGTAAATTTGGTTGTTACGTTGAGGAGGTTGTTGCTGCTTGTGAGGAGGGATGTATGGTATACGAGGTTGTTGTTGTTGTTGAGGAGGGCGGTTGAGGTTTTGTTGTTGGTTTGGGTTGTTTGGAGGAAAACCGGGTGGTGAAAGATAGTTGTTGGAGCGGTAGCTAAGCTAATTTCGGTCACCTTGAGGTCTAGCTTGATAAGCAGGTTGAGGATAGGTGCCATAAGCTGCATTCACATTCTCAGCAGGGTAGTCTTGGGTGGCGGTACAAGTTGTGTAAGAGTGAGGACCACCGCATATCTCACAAGGTTGGCTGACAGCATTGACTTGAGCGTTTTTAGCGTTGTTGCTGTTGTTGCTGACGGTGTGGGTGACAAGCGATTCAAGAAGCACAGTGATTTTGTCCAGTCGCTTGTCGCTGTCACTAGTGCTAGCACTAGCGACATTGGTCCGAACACTCTTGGTTTGCACACGAGACTTGTTCTCAATGATATCCCAAGCAGCATTGGAAGTCTTAGCCAAAAGATTACCCCCCGAGGCACTGTTTAGTGAATCTTGGTCACTCATGCTTAAACCATTGTAAAAAGTATTAATTTGATGTACTTTGGTAAAACCATGTTGTGGGCATTTTCTTAAAAGATCTTTAAAACGATCCCAAGATTCACTGAACGACTCATCGTACTTTTGTTCAAAATTTATGATTTCATTCCGCAAAGCGGTAGTACGAGAGGGTGGGAAGAAGTAATTGATAAACTTGGTTTCCAAATCCGTCCACGAGAGAATACTCTGTGGCGGTTCCTTAGCAAGCCAATGCCGGGCTTGTCCCTCTAAAGAAAAGAGAAAAAGTTGTAACCTGATAACCTCTTGTGGAACACCATTGAACTTGACCGTGTTAGTGAGTTGCAAGAATCTCTTGATATGGTCATGTGGGTCATCAATGGTACGTCCCAAGAATGGTTGAGCGGAGACCATCTTGATAAAGCCTGATTTTAGCTCAAAGTTGTTGGTGGCAATTGGAGGTATGACAATTGGATCAGTGTTGCCGTCTACATGAGCTTGCAGCAGTTCAATCATCAGCCGATTATCCGGAAGGGGCTCATTGTTGTTGTTATTATTCATGTTTGGAGGTGGTACACCGGCCATGTCTAAGTGATCGAGAGGCTCGGGCTCTTGATTAGACGTGGAGCGAGTGCGCATACACCTGCAAAAGAACTAACAAGGCAAAAACAAAGCAAAAATATTTTTGGTTTTTTTATGTTTTTTTTAATTGTTTTGGATTTTTGA
Organism: Glebionis coronaria; assembly: GCA_025667525.1. Taxonomy (NCBI): domain Eukaryota; kingdom Viridiplantae; phylum Streptophyta; class Magnoliopsida; order Asterales; family Asteraceae; genus Glebionis; species Glebionis coronaria. Next base: position 505,941,633 of record CM046880.1, on the reverse strand, counting down.
ATTTTTTTATATTTTTTAGTGTTTTTGAAGATTTTTAAGAAAAAGTAACGTTCACGGGGAACGGATCCCAAAATCTAAGTTCTCACAAAAAACTTTTGATCTTAACGAGAAGAGCCGGCAGCTGCGCCATTTGATACAATGATTTTGTATGGGTTCAGATTTTACTCTCGATATCCTCTCGAATTGATCTCGGCCTTAAGTGGAATGATTGTTCTTGGTTACTAAGAAAAAGGTTTGGATTTCTTAATCTACTAAATGCTTAAATGCACGAAAATTTAAACTTAAATTTAAAAGTACTTAAATTAATAAAACTTGAATTGAGATTAAAATTGAAATTAAATTTACAATTAAAGTCACAGTTAAAATATAAATATGAAATAAGGAAACAATAAAGAAACGATAAGGAAACAGAAACAGTAAGGAAACAGTAAAACTACCCAGAAGAAACTGATTCGGAAGTTTAAACCTTGATCCGGAACTTTTGATCCGGAACTTTTCACCCGGAAGTCTTCATTCGGAACTTTTAGAAATCCTTCACTCGGAACTTTCTTCGGAAGTTTGGTTCGGAAGTTCACCCGGAACTTCGTTCGGAACTTTTGGTCCGGAAGTTTATTCGGAACTTTTTAAGAAAAACTCATTCGGAACTCAAACATTCATTCGGAACTTTTTACTCATCCGGAACTTCAGTTCATTCGGAAGATTAGGTTCGTCCGGAACTTTTAGTTCGTTCGGAAGTTTTCAACTGACTCGGAACTTTAAAAGGAAAACTCAATCGGAACTTTTAAATAACCATATTCATTCGGAACTTTGATGTTCATCCGGAAGTTTTGTGTTCATCCGGAACTTTTGAGTTCATCCGGAAGTCTGGACACACACATACAGTAGCAGAACCCCGAAGAACAAGGAAGACAAATTTAATCAAAAATCAAACTAAAAACTCAAAAAGGTTTTACCAAATTAACCACAAATCATCTAATAACCATAAATAACAAATCCCAACAGTAAAAACACAAATTCAACAACTTTTTCAAGATCAAATCAATCAAACAAGAATTTAAACTTTAACCCAAATAAATGGAGATGAACAAGATGAAATGGAAAGATTAAACAAGAACTTGTATTGATGATTTAATGTATTCAACAATAACAAAACAAAGATTAAAATTACAAGATTTGAAGAACAAAGATTAAAATCACCAAACACCCTAGTGGTGATGGTGATCCTACGAAACAGAAAAGAGAAAAAGGTGGAGGAGAGAAAAACTAAAAACTAACTAACTAAGTGTGTGAGGGGTGGTCTATTTATAGGCTTGTCTTTTGGTTGGTGAGTGGGCTTTCTCCCGTTCTTCTTGTCTTCTCGTCTTTTCAGAAAAGTTGACGTTTTCGATTCTGATTCGGGATTTGTCGTCGATTAAATTCAACTCGTCTTTTAATTTCTTCGTTTAATAGACTTGAGTTTCTTCGACTTGTGTAAATATTCCATCTTTGGTCCTTTTCTTCGATAAATCTTCGAATAGGCCCAGTGACTTCAAATCTTTTGCATCTCTTGGACAATAGACTTTATCTTGAGTCCTTTTCTTCAGTAAAACCCGTGCAATCCCATGTTTTCTTCAATATTCATCCGGTTGGCTCTGAAAACACAATAAACACAAAAACCACGCATAATTCCAAACAAATGATATTAAATACGTGTTTTGGTCTCGTTTTAGCCAGAATTAAGTGGTAAAAGGATGGGTGTTTATACACCTATCAATCTTGCACTTTATGAGATCAATGAATACGTTCTAATAATCTCATAAAATAGCAACTTATCTTTTATGATATTTGTGTCAAAGAAACTCCACTTGGTTTCAATGAATCTAAATTCACCATGATTCCAATCTGACTGTAACTGGCGCCCCAATTACATTTACAAGATTCACCAGGGTCACAATTGTGTTACCACAAGTAAATTTGTCAATATTCTAACGGAATACAGTTAAGAACTATTAAAACAATTTGGTATATAATAAACTCAACATGGTTTATATAAACTTGTACCAAATCTGATTCAAAGAAACTCAATAGTGGCTTCAGTAAATCTAGGTTAAAAGTATAACATATGTAATAAACAAACTAAACGATCAGTTTGAATGCAAACTCATCATGGTTTCCAAACAAACTAATACGATAAACTGTTTTAAAAAACCGTTTATAGATCTGTAACACCAGATCTGTTAATTAAAATTCTTTTTACTGAAAAACTGATTTCCTAAAGAAACACAATCTTGGTTTTGGGAGAATACAGTTTGTATAAAAATAAGTTAATTAAATTAATATGATTTTAGCAAAAAAGTGTTTAATTATGTTACACAGAATCTGTTTTAAGACTGTAAGGAAACTATAACACTTTTATTTATAAATCAAATAAATTAAATTAATTAAATTAACATAAAACAAATAACAGAATATAAATAACAGAAAAATAAATACAGACATAACTATAAACGATAATTAAATAAAACACTAAAATAATAAAAAGACTTACTAAATCACCAGCAAGTCGAGGCACGCGTAAGACACGCTTAGAACTAAAGAGCTGAGGCACGTGTTTGACACGCTTCCCTTAAAACAGATTCGTCGTCTGTTTCCCAGGGTACAACAGCCGAAACAGTAAGTTGTACTGTCGGACTTACCCGGAATTTCATCTTTACAGATGCGTACTCCATATGTTGGAAATCAATAATAATACTTATTGATTTGATGTGTGAAAAAAGCTATGGAATTAGGCCTCTATTTATACACAATAGACTCCCTTCCAGTTTACTCATCCCACCGATGTGGGACAAAAAATAAATTATTTTCCTCTTTAAGCATGGTACCAAATGCCTAACTTTGAGACACGATATCTCATTCACATCACCTTCATTTTGGACACATAAAGGCTCATTGCGAAGCTCTCTTCAAGGAGAACGCGAACCTATAAAGTATCACAAATATATATGACAAATACATATACATAATTGTGTCCAAAGTTGGTCAAAAGTTGTTTTGCCAACAATATTTTCCAACATGTTCTTCTTGTTTTGGTAAATCCGTTTTGGAGAAAAGGTGGAGTTCCAACAAATCAGGGAACTCCCACCATATCTAACCCCACACAAAACACCAATGCCACCCGCTATGCATTGGAAAGATACGTTCCCGAATATATCTGAGACTAGTCTATCTTTCCAGCATTGAACACGGCCCTTAGAAGCGGTTATTCTGTAAACAATAGGACTTGAACCCGAGGTTACAGAAAGTGAGCTTAGTGAAGAACCACCAAAACTATGTGTTCCTGATAATAGAAAGGAAATGCAACAAAACAGAAGAATGATGCAGTAGCTGATAATTTTCATGTTGAAGTCGTTAAAATTCAAAGTAAACCTGTACAAAAACAAAGGAAAAAGAATATCAACACATTTGTAAAAAGAAATTTATGATGATGATGATAATGATGTAGAAAAGTGGTGTTCATATTCATAAAGTAAACTAGATGGTTTAATTTGCTATACATCATATTAAAGTCACCAAAAATCAACTTGAAAACAAACACATTTCTTAATTACAGGTAAATCATATATATCCTCCTCATAGATTCAGTTTATGAATGTAAGTAAGTAGAGTAAATGTACGTAAATAACCAAATACATCCATATCCATTATGCCATTTATACATATATAGAACAAAACATGACATTGGTAATCAATAACTACACAGATATCAAACACACATGTATTATACCCCAAGAAGCTCACAAACTGTACTTTTTATCATATCTATGAACTTTGTTCCTTTTTTGTATGAGCAAGGCTATTTACAACTCCAAGAAAAGCAAAATGTAACAGTAAAAAAACACAAAGACCAACAGTAATTGTTATAAGGCATAAAGAACAAATGTACTTATTGATTTGAAACTCTAGATAGCAGCTAGTGATGGAATGGTAAAAGGGCTAAGTACAAAAAGGGACAAAAAGGACATGGTGTTGTCCCAAGTAGGACAAGTTTTTTTTTCTTCCAAAATAAGACATGTACTTTTGATAATCTGATCAACTAAGTTTGCTGTGTGACACGTGTCCATCTGATCAACCCACTTTCTTTTATTTTATTAATATCTTTTTTCAAGGTTTGACCTACACCTGTCCCCACCTACTGATCAACTGACGGCTGATCAACCACTTTTGATCAACCACAATACTTTTTTATTAATATTTTTTCCCGAGGTTTGACCTACACCTGTCCCCACCTACTGATCAACTGACGGCTGATCAACCACTTTTGATCAACCAAAAGTACTTTTTTTCTAGGGAAGGAACATTAATTTTTTTTCTTAAATCTTGTGATCGTACTTCTGTCCTTTTTTTAAAATGTTTATATGTGAATTATACTTGAATTATACTTGATTATATTAGACCCAGATTATATGTTTTTGAATTTATTTTTCTATCATGATTCCTTTGGTATTTTTTTTTCATAATCTCATCCACTCGTTTTTTAACTAATTGATTCATGATTAATTGATTATTGATTAATTGATTATTGTTTTAATAGATTCATGATTAAGGTTTAATGACTAATTTACAATTTTATTTTTCTTTATACTTGATTGAATAGAGTGATTTTTCTTTATACTGTTTTTTCTTTATACTGATTAAGGTTTTTAATAGAATGAAGTTGTTAAATTTTTTTTTAAAATTTAATTGATTGGTAAATATTTTTTTTTAATTTAATTGATTGGTTAATAGAATGATTGGTAAATATTATTCTGTAAATAATTTTTTTGAATTAGTGTAAGATTTGCCTTGGATAGTCAACGAAGTTTTTAGGGCTATCATCACTCTAAGGTAAGATTGTTCGCGGTTTAGTAGTGAGTACTAATTCCCAGCTGGTCTCCATTTTTAGGGCTGCTTGTAGTGAGTACTTTTGTTATTTACTTTCAATGTGGTGTTTAAATCCCTGCTGGTCTCCATTTTTTAAGTCTAGAAATTGGCTTAACTTAATTCGTTTGTAAAGATCTCATCTTTAGAAGTTAAGTGTGACTGCATCATTTGTTTGAGGAATATTATAGCTCATTTGTATAACACTCTGTTTGGTCGATCTAAGTATGGTTTATTCTCAACATATATCTCTTTGAGACATCACTGATATTGTCATTTTAGCTAAGTAGGATTACAATTATTGATTAGGTTGTTTCTCTTGTTTTATAGCTAAGTGTGTCAAGAACTCTTTACATAAAAAAGGGTAAATGAATAGAGTTTGTTGTTCCATCGATTTTATATGACAAACTTTTGACCGTTTTTCTAATTCTTATGTGATTTAGGAGTATCACGCTACGGTGCACGCTAAGAGCAAGCTCCATTATTTCCCTCTGATTAAGGATAGGATAGGAATTGATCGTAGTGAATTATTTCGTTCCACATGCTTTGGTCGTTGGTTGGATTTAACTTATGTTGACAACGAGGAAGGTATCATACATTATATGATATAGAAGCAAAAGTTCTCGATAATCATCACTATGATTTGCCACTCATTTATAATGTGAACGGACATACCCTACATTTTGGTCGTCGTGAATTTTGTCTCATTACCGGCTTTAAATTTGGGACATTTAGCTTCCGTAAGTTTAGGGAGGGTGACATAAGTTTCCGTGATCGAGTATTCCCTGAAAAGATAGGGGAGTATGTTAAGATCATAGACCTTTTAGGACTGATTGAGGATGAAGAGCTTTTTCCAAGTTGTCTGATGAAGACTCTATACGAGTTTGTCTACTTTTATCTTTGGAAGTGATATTTATGGGTCATGAGCTAAAATCAGCTGTTGACGATGTTTTCCTTAGAATGGTTGAGAATCTGGATGAATGGAACGCTTTTAATTGGGGTGAATACATCTGGCGTGAGTTATATGCTTCCATCAGAAATTTGCACTCAAATAATCAAGATTCGCACATGAAAGCCTTGCAAAAAAACCCAAACTTTATTCCGTCATATACTTTATCTAGATTTCTTTTGTGTTTCAAGGTTAGTATTTTTACATAAACAGTTATATTGATATTTAAAGAATTATTGTTTCTTTTATGTTGATATATAATTTTTATACTTTTTAGATCCGGATTCTAGAGTCTTCAAGTGTGTGTGATCGCTGGTTTAAGAAAACTTCTCAAGAGATCCCGAGAGGCCGTTTCTGGTCAAAGCACTCAAGTTTTCAACACTGGGAGTATTTTGGCGAACTTTTTCCACAGGTATAAGCATTTTCTTTTGGGTATTGTTTCATAGCAAGTGTTTGTGTTAAAATTCATAACGGTTAGTATAAAGTGGTGTTTGGTTTTAGGCGTAGGATAGGGTAGGCGTAGATTATCCACTATTTTGGGCACTTCAGTCTCGCTTGTCAACTAGTCCGAATCCAGTGAACATCCACTTTTTTTACTTTGGTCGTCGATAGTGCTAAAGCAGACTTTGTTGCTATATATTTTCTTTTAATCTATTTTAAACCGAAAAATACAAAGGAACTTGTGCTAGTAATGCTAATGTCACAAAACGTTTCTTACCACGACCCGTTAAAGTGTTGTGATAATAATGCTAATGCCACAAGTTAGAGACGTTCATGTGATTACGTGAGGCACGAACTATCTTCCGAGTAAGACACTTAAAACGAGATATAGTGATTTATCATAAGTTGTTCTAGAGGCTTGGTCATTCTGACGGTGTCTATAAAATCAGCACAGTTTCTTTTATCCGGACAACTCGATGTAGTCTCATACAATCTGCACATGTGAAATGATTTGTACGTTTATTGTCATTTTCCCTGAGGTTGTGAACCCCAAACAAAACAGTCAACTGGTTAGAGTTTCTGTAACCTCAAAGCATATTATAAAACCTTAAGTCATAACTCATTAGAGAAAATAATAAGGGGTTGTGGCGTAGTTGGCTAGCGCGTAGGTCTCATAGCAATAAGAGTAATCCTGAGGTCGAGAGTTTGAGCCTCTCTCACCCCATGTGATTTTTTGCTTTCTGTACAAGTCCATCTTAAACTTTTGTATTGATTTGTCATTAACATTATGTGTTTTTGTATGACAAAACCATCATGATATGAGAATTTAATTAGACATTTTGAAGTCAGATAAGCTTATTACTTTATTAGTACATTTGGTTAGATAAGAAGTAGAAGGTCGCAGGCAGGGGTCTTATTCGGGTTATCGGGTTGGATTTGAGCTTTATCGGATCGGATTTGAGCTTCATAATAGTTAGTATAAAGTGGGGTTGGATTTGTGCCTGTTAGAATATAGGATAGGGTAGGCGTAGATTATCTGGTATTAGATTTTAGGTTACTTTTTGTAGTTATAGTAGATACTCAAACTCACCGTATCATCTTACTAAACCAACAAATGTGTAAGATATATTACGTCCACACAGTAGGTATTTCTAACTTATATGGTCTATAACCCATCGTTTAACCAACAACCATATTCTAGTATCATGTTTACTGTATATATCACACGTTTAATAAGGGCCCGTTTAATAATGGTGTTTTTGTTAGGCCCAAAAACCCAACAGTGACCTATACCCTACAAGAGCAGAGGCCCAGTCAGAGTGGTATACAGGCAGCAATCATTTTTTCAAGTGGTATACACCTAGAGCGCCGCCTGTTGAATTTGGAGGTCTTTTTGGTGAGTATCTGAAACAATTGAAAGCATCTCGCTTCGCTAGTGAAGAGTATCAAGCCAGCCAGAGTTTTAGTAAAGATGCGCCAATAGTTAACCGAGTTATTGCGTTGGAGAGTTTATGTGAGAGTCTGATGATTCTACCCAAAGAGATAAAAAGTTTGAAGGCCCGGATTTACAAGCTTGAGACTATCCTTAATTTAATCATGAAACGTAAACAGAACCCCGTTGTTCAGAAGGCCAAGGTAATTCCCGTATTATTTTATCAACACCCTTCAATAGTACGAAAGCAAAACTTAGTAGTAGAGACCTAAAACCAGTTTTCATTTTTAATTTACTTTTTTTACAGGAGACAGCTGAAAGCAATGATAAGGAATGTGATCTGGCTGCTAAGTATTTGAGTGACGAAGACAGTGTCTTTAATGATTTGGTTGATCATTTGGATGATTTTGTTGGCACGGTTAGTGAACGACTACCTTGTGAATTTCCAAAATTGTAATTTTTATTGACCACTTATATTTGTAAGTGAAATTTTTACACACAGAAAGGTGATGTTGAACGGTCACAATCAACGGATGAATGTTTGAAAGCTGAGAAGCTAGTTGCTGAACATAACAGGCTTGCTGAGGTTAAGAGAGTGAGGAACAAAAGTTTGTTGGAAGAACAAAAATGCATGAAAAGTATCTATTCAGATACACGCAATCACATTAAACTTGCCTTACAGAAATGTGGAACAAACAAGAGGCGGTATGTTAATGTCCGCAGGCCACTGTTTGTAGATGATTCAGTCCACAAAGTCCCAAGCTTTGATACACTGAAAAATCAAAAGAATATGCTTGATACAGAAATGCTTGACAGATGTCAAGCACTTGAACCTTGGATAGAGGTATGAGTTTAGGACTTACTTTATTTGTATTTGTTTTTGTTACCATTTACTTATAATAATTGGTTTTATTTATGTTGTTCAGAATCTCAAGCGTCCATACAAATCTATTGACAAAGTTTATTGTGATTACTATGTCGAGAAGTTTTTGATTACCAATGGCTGGAAGAATTGCAAGTTCCCTTGGTCCAATGACATTGTGGTCAACCGTAGTTTCTGGGACAGTTTTATTGGGGAGGATGAAAATCGTGTAAGTTGGTTTCTTGACGAGGTAATCTACATTCTCAAAAATTGTACACAGTTTATTGCCATTAGTATTATGTAGGTATGTTTTATTGACAAAGTGTTTTTGATTGCCATACAGCACATTGATTTATGGTCGTGGTACATCTGGCGGTTTAGGAAATCTTCTCATGACTGGTCAATTGTTAGTTGTTACTTTCTTACGCTTCTCTTAGGTGACTCGATTCCTTTGTTATATGCAACCAACGAAATATACGCTATGGCATGGACTGATGTTGAGCAGGTAAATTTTGGATGCACAATTTTGTAAATTTTTTTTGTTAATGAAATAGGTTAATTATAAATGTATAAAACTTTGTAGGTCTTCATTCCGATAAATGAACCAAAGACACACTGGTCTCTTGCACAGTTTGAAATCAGAACCGGTAATGTGACATTCTATGATAGTCTAGTGCCAGAAAGTCTAGAGACATATGGAGAAGAAATCCGTCCATGGTATGTTAACATGAGGAAGTGTCTAGAGACTAAGCTGCATGTGGTTCTACAAGATGCCGGTGTGTTTGCTAGCAAAGGAATTGATCCAACTAAGTATAATATTAAGTTTAGACATGCTGTCAACGTCCCCCAGCAGGGAGGTGTATTTGGCGATTGTGGTGTATTTGTCTGCTTATTTCTATACAGGTAATAAGTTTTAAATTAATTAACTATTTAACTAAATATTTTTGATATGTCTTGTTCTCATGTCTTATTATGTATATAGGTTGACACACGGGATCCCATTGGATGTTGAAGACCCAATACAAACCGCGTTGGCATACCGAGAGAAAATGATCCGATTCTACTTCCAACACAAGATCATTGTTTAGTTTGTATGTCTGTCATATCTTTTGTTAACATTATATGAATTGTAGGCATATCTTTTGTAAACAATTATGACCTGATGTTATGGGTCTGACACTTCTTGAAATATGCCTACAATTCTTGGTTGAACAATGTATTAATTTTCAATTGCATTTCTATGACATTTCTATGACATTTCTATGAAATTATGATTGTGATGTGTTTATAAACCTTTTTTATTTGTATGACCCGCAATTGATAAGAATTTTTTGGAGGCTGGCTACTAATAAGGATTGTTTGATCAAGAGATGAATTCATCACAAGCAAGTTCATAGCTAAGGGCCTGGATTCAGAGTACATTCTTTATCCTTTTCAGTTTCATTTTATAATTAGTAAGCTTTTGAATTAATTATAATTTTAAGTTAGTTGTAAGATTGAATAAGCTTTTGAATTATTGTATGCTAGTATCACCAAGTAGACAGATTCATAGGAAGGAAAATACTTAATAGCATAACCAAGTAGGCGAGTATTTGGAAGGAAAATAGTTTTACAAAACAAATAGTTAAATATTCTTCTTACGTGTTTGAATTCTAAGGGTCGTTCAAGTTTATAGCATCCTAATGGAATGGCTGTGAATATCCATGCGTTGGTTGTGTGTCAATCCCATCTTCTTGTGTTGCCCGTCTTCTTGCCTATACAATGTGTCATAGAATTCAACAGTTGATCTATAGATGTGTATGTTTAGAAAATTAGGCAAACTCTTACTTACTTTTTTGGGTGGAGTTGGTATTGCTTGTCTGCAAGCATTCCGAATGTGGCCACGACTTCCACACCTGCCACAACTTACTTGTACAGGGTCGTCATTTTGGGATAAATGACGATTAGTCCCCTTTGGTCGTCCAAATGGCCTTATGATTATTGGTGGCTTTACTCGTTGTAAGTAATTAGGACGCTGCCAACCCGAAATCTCTCCCACAGGATATACCAATCCTTGGTATGTTGCTTTAAGAGTCGTTGTCCTGAACCACCCTTGTGCCAATTGACTGAAATCGGTCATTCCAAGACACCTACAAACCGCTAGTGCATGAGCACAAGGCAGACCTGAAATTTGTCATACGCGGCATGTACATTTATAATTACACAACTCCACTATATGGGTTTTGCGTCCATCATCTACTTGATAAATTCTGTACATCTCAATTCCTGCCACATGCCAGTTTAAACTCTTGTTCATCCGCATTCTAATTTTCCTGGTTGCCCACGGACTTAATTCATCTGCTTTTGCATCTACAAAATTATTGAAAGTTATTTAAGTTTATTATTTAACATCCATGGAATATATCTGGATGACCATAACTAACCTGCATAAATTTCCCGTCGCTCGCAATACCTTTCCTGTACAAGACCTCTAAACCAATCCAGTAGGCTAGTTACAGGTAGTTTGCGCACATCTTTTGTTAATGAATTGATTGACTCAACGCTATTAGACGTCATGTAATTGTAACGATTACTTGGGCAATGAGCTCGAGACCACTTCTCAACACCCGCCTCTATCAGCTTCTTGTGTGCATTTTCTGCTTTTGCTCTAAGTTCCCCTATTGCTTCATCAAAAACTTCTACGGTGTAGGCTTTGCACATCTTCCAATATATTACCTTTAGCTTTTCAGCCTTGATTTTACAATTCATCATCATGTGTCTGCAACAATAGCCATGGAATGCATTTGGGAAAACAACTTGTACAGCTGATAATATTGCTACGTGTCTATCAGATATGATAGCCAATTCAGGGTTTTCCCCTATGCAATCTTTCAACTTGGACAAAAACCATGACCATGAAGTGAGTGTCTCACCCTGAGTTATACCGGTTGCTATCGTAACGATTTGATTATTTCCATCCATTCCAACTGCCACCAAATTTGTACCTAGGTAAGTGCCTTTTAGATGCGCCGCATCTATTATTATCAATGGTCGCATATGGTACCTAAAGCTTTCGACCTAACGGGCAATAAAACATTTAATTAGGTAAAGCGTACTACAGATTTAAATATATGTTATTAATTATTATACAAATACTTACCGCAACACCAAAAGCTACAAAAACCATCTTAAATTGACCTTCATCATCCGTGTCAATATATGTAATAGTCCCATCATTTGTCAATTCCAAATTATGACAATAAAAAGGCAATTGCGCAAATGATTTTATTGGGCAACCGGATGTCTCAACCAACGCAACATTCTTTGTTCTCCATGCTTGTTTGTATGCAATGTTTAGGTTGTACTGTAGGTTTATGTCATGTTGTATTTCTTTTCCCTTGTAAATGCGATGGTGGTCTTTGAACTTAGGTGCAATTAAATGACCCAACAACTTGGATTTAGCATTACGGTGATACATACCTATTTGTCTTTTTTCACAAGTGTGGTGGTCGTTTACCTTTTTTATTACCCATTCATCACTATAATCACTCTTAGCTGATTTTATTTTCCAATTACATTCTTTATCCACACATACTACCTCGTACCTATATTTATCTGTTTTCATAGGCTTAAACTCATAACCTTCTAGAATCGCTTTATAACCTAGTTCATACTTACATAATTTTTTACTATCAAATTTATCACCTGGTTTCACAACCTTTGCAGCATATACGTTATTATTTTTTGGTGTTTTAAAAACGGGTTTTTCGGGTGGTGTTTGGAAAATGTTTTTTAACGTGTTCGTTTCCCAATTATCTTCATACTCTTGTTTTGCACTTTTGTTTTTGTATGTATCTTCTAGTGGTGGCAAAATACCGTTAGGATGCAAAGAAAAGCATGTTTATATGAAACTCGTCTCAACGTAAAGGAATAAGCCAAAAAACAAGCACTGAATAAGTTGTTCTGGGCTTATTAAGTCACGGCTTCTATTTTGAAACACCCAGCCTATTTGATATTAAATATCAAATATTGCAAAGTCATAAACGAAAAAGACCCTAGGGCAGTTGGTTTGTGTGTGGCGTGTTGAGGTGTTCATAAAAGGGGTTGATCATGAGGTCGAGGGTTCGAATCCTTGTGGTTCCTCTTGGCCCGTGATTCCCCTTTTTTTATTATTTTTTTTGTTTTTTCAGAGTTTAGAAAATCATTAAAAGATACAAAAAATATGTTTTAATTTTAAGGGTTTAGAAAAATAGGTTTCAACTTTATAAAAAACAAATTTTTGCTTTCTATTTTACAATTATACTTTTAAAAATAATTATTTGATCAACTGACGGTACTCATCTGATCAACTTTTATTTATTTATTGTGACTTGTCTTATCATGATACAAAGTCAACTTATGAAATGGTACTATGTTTCAGCATTGAATAGCTTATCTAGCTTATATATGTTTATGTTGACACACACTTAAAAACATACCAATTGTTGCTTATTATACTTTCTAAAAATTTACATACTCTTTTCAAACATGTCAGATTACATACCAACAGAAATCCAAAGAGAAATATTACTTAGGCTGCCTGTGTTCGATGTATGTAGATGTCGTCAGGTATCTAAGTCAATGAAATCTATCATTGACGCATTCGATTTCATTCGTGATTACGGATCTCCTAAGGTTTCTACTTGCAGCTTCATTTTACAATATAAGGTAGAAGATGTGGGTATCATGTATAAGGTGGATGATGACTTAGCATTCACCTTATACATGAATCTAGGATTCACATCTGTTCAGTTGAATGCTCTTGCCACTTCTGAAGGTATATGGTGTTTTGTTATTGCCAACAACATTGGGGTGGTCCTCTGGAACCCAACAATGGACAAGAATGTCACAATCTTGACACCATGGCTAGAGCCTTCATTTTCCAAAAAAATCTTTGGGTTTGGTGTTTCTCAAGTAACACAAGAACCTACTGTTGTGAAAATAAATTATCCGGTCGATGTTCAAGGTTCATGCTTAGTCTCGGTATTTACAATGTCATCACGTGTGTGGATTGATTTGGAACCTCAACAATCGCCTAGGGGTTCTATTCGTATCAAAAGGGGCAGCCAGGCGGTGGTGGCAGGAAGAATTTATTGGGTTTGTTCTGAAAAGTATCTTTGTAACCTTGGTCGAGAGCACAGAAGGTACATGATTTTGTCCTTTGGACTGGATACTCACCAGTTTATACTAGAAAATATCCCTGAGAGATAACAGATGCCATTCGACCTCCATACACAGTTTCACAACTCAATAATCATCTCATAGTTTCAGGAAATGTTATTTTTCTAGGGGACAGAGTTTGTTGTGGTTGGGAATTAGAGGTGGTGAATGGGTTTCTATCTTTGATGCGTATGCAATACTTTCACCAAAGGGCAGTTGAACAAGTGCCAAAGTTATTGGGGTTTGCAAACAGGGAAGAGCCGATATTTGAAGTAAGTGACAACCCAGCAGGTCATCCTAACCTACTTGAAACATTGGACAGAAATACGGGTGAGTTTGTAAACCACCTAGGTATTCAAGGAAGAGCTGGTACTTTCATCGTCGGGCCCTACCAGGAATCGCTCTTTCTTCTTAACAGTCCACCAAATGAATTTATGTAACTCCCTGATGTCTGTAGTATCAATGTTGTATTTGTATTTCATTTGCTTTTGTTTTATGTCTGTAACAGCATATGTAATTTCTCCCCAGATTATATAATTGCTTCAGGCTTATCAATGTTGTAAGGTTATCAATTTCCCCAGATTATATAATTTCTCCGCTAATTAAGTAACTGCATATGTTTAAACAACTTATGTAAATAAAGCACAAACGAAAAACTTTTTTTCTAACTGGAAAATAACATGCATATAAAATAAAATCTCCAACATAATACAACAATTTTTTTAGGAAAATTACATGTCAATACAAGTTTACTGTCACAACATACTGGTCAACAATATACTACTTATGCACTCGAATCTTGTACTTCCAAAGGAAGCCTGTCAATCGTTCACGGTAAGCCAAACCAGCTTGACTAGTATCACTAACCTCCAATGGAAGATCATTTGCCAGTCTAAACATGTTCCTCATCACCCAAACCCCGCAATCAGAGGTATTGGATTGCCTAGGGGTATTAATATCATTTCGAAATGTGATTTTGTAGTTTGCTGGATCTATGTTTTTCTTCGTGAACACCTGACTTTCTTTAAGATACTTTGGAAGTATAGATGCATAAGTTTTACCCGTTTTCAGCTACCATTCTCGATCTTCAACCACACCACGTTGCTTTGGGAGCAAGCTGTCATAAACAGTTATGACACCTGAACGAATATGGAATTCAGCAAGCACCCAATGAATAGAATCTTCATTTATTGGGAAGTAAACCTTTTCGACAGATTCAGAAAACCATGGCACACCATAAACAACACCATTGGCATAAGATGACATTACTCTGTTTTCCAAAATAAACGTGCTCAAATACGGCCCAGCCATTGCCCAGTCCGCATTTGCCGAACGGAAGTGCAAAAGGTAATAAACCCAAATTTCGATGTGCTGTGAATTAAGATAGTTCAAAAGTTAAATACATTATTGTTGGCTTATAATCTAATTAATTAACGTGATTAGTATAGACTTACATTATCGGACAACCAACCACGTCTGTTTTTGCCAAGGCCCAATAACTTTTCCCAGAATTCATGATAAACAATAATATTTTCTGCCCATGGAAAATAATATCCCTTACAATCCTTTTCCATAAATGCTTCCATTATCTCTTTAGGCATCATAGTTCTACCGTTTGGTGCATTTGATGGACGAGTTAAATCCTGTCAATTTATACCTAATTAAATAATTAGGTTAAGAACAAAAGGAACCTTTTGAGTTCATACTAAATGTGATTTACATACCTCAACCCAATTAGGAATCTCACAATTATCAAGTCCACGCAACAGAACTTGAAACTTGGCACATATCTTACTCTTAGCACGAACTGGTTGCGGGGACGTCCATGGCCATTGTTTGAACTTACTCAATTTTTTAAGTCGTTCACTTTTAACTGCTGGTATCTTTTCATCCACTTTTGGGTCGGATTCGGTAACCAATGAATCTGCACTTTCAACATCTCTTTCGCATGGGTCAACATCTTGATCATTCAAGGGTTCAGGGTTGACCGGATCATTGAATTCCTAAAGGTAATCAAATGATCATGAATATACTTTATCTATGTGTCACCAAACATAAGTTATATAGAAAAAAATATACCGGCGAATAGCTTATCCCTTTGAAGAAAACATCATCAGGCATAGGTACAGGGGACAACGGGTCATTGATTTCCTATACAGTGAGAAAAAAAAGTGATTCACATGTTCTTTCAAATACATGTTTTTTTGTCATAATATCATACTGACACTTATATTTAAAATAACATACAAATACCTTTGAATCGCTATTCTGTTCAACAACTACATCCTTCAATGAATCAGTGACAAACGGATCTTTCATTAGTTCGTTGGGAAACGCTTCATCCATAGCTTCATGAGTGACTAAAGCATCCACTTCCTATATAGTTTTCAATTAAACTTAATAATCGGATTCTGCTTATACTCTATGTATGTGTTGTAAAATATAAGTTATAAACATATAAATACCTTAGAATCGCTTTTCCCTTCAACAACTTCATTAATAACTGATTCCGTGGCAATAGGATCATCCATTACCTTAGAATCACTAACGCATTGAAACACTTTATCATTCTTCATAGGTACAGGGGACAACGGGTCATTGATTTCCTATACAGTGAGAAAAAAAAAGTGATTCACATGTTCTTTCATATACATGTTTTTTGTCATAATATCATACTGACACTTATATTTAAAATAACATACAAATACCTTTGAATCGCTATTCTGTTCAACAACTACATCCTTCAATGAATCAGTGACAAACGGATCTTTCATTAGCTCGTTGGGAAACGCTTCATCCATAGCTTCATTAGTGACTAAAGCATCCGCTTCCTATATAGTTTTCAATTAAACTTAATAATCGAATTCTGCTTATACTCTATGTATGTGTTGTCAAATATAAGTTATAAACATATAAATACCTTATAATCGCTTTTCCCTTCAACAACTTCATTAATAACTGATTCCGTGGCAATAGGATCATCCATTACCTTAGAATCACTAACGCATTGAAACACTTTATCATTCTTCATAGCTAAAAGGGTCAAAGGATCATCCATCTCCTATACAAATTATATATGCGTTAGCAGCATAGTACATAATTTATGAACAAAAGGAGCTCAGAGTTTATGATTCTATACCTACCTTATTATGTGGTTGGGAATTAATGAGACTCATCATCGATTCTACTGCCATTATATTTTCCTCTTCCGATCTTATATCCAATAATTCATTATGCCATCCAGCAACCGCTTCCTGTAAATAAACCAATTAACATATGGTTTTCAAGTAAACTATTTTATGATACATAATTAAAAGGAGTATTACCACTTGTGTTTGAGTACCAACATTTTCTACCGCTTCAAAAGACTTGTTACTTAAATTCAAATCCAGATCAACATCCATAGAGTCCTTCAAATAATCCTCTTCATTAGAATTCAAATCCTCGTTCAAATAAAAGGAATGATTATAATCATTCAAATCCAATGAAATCTGCGATTAAAAAATAAAAATTTCCTTGTGGTCATTTAGGTTAAATAATAAAAAGAATGGCGTTTAGTGAAATTCATTTAGGTTAAATTTAAAAATTACAACTTACCTCTTGGTCAACATTAACATTTGCATTGGTCTCGTGATTTAAATCAACCGTTGTTGAGGCCTGCAATTCAAAAAAGTACACGTGTTAAAAAAAGAGTAAAATAAAAGACAAATATATATAAATAACTATAACCTTCACAGAAAACAACTCACATCTAATGGATGATCAACCCCATCTAATGGTTGATCAGTGTCCAAATAAACCTTGATAGAAACGGCGTGCTAAAGAAATAAAGAGAGTAACTTAGGTAGGAATTGTAACTCATTGATAAAACGAAAGATAAATTTCTTGGACTATAACTTTAAATTTTAAAGAAAAGATAACTTATAATGTATTTCAATTTTACCTTGTGTTCATCATTCAATTTTGTAACAGAAGCAGGATCAATGAAAATCTCTTGATTTAAATCAATGGAAGTTGAGGGCTGCAACACATCACGGGGATGATCACAAACATCCTCTTGTTTAGTAGGCCTCTTCAAATACTCCTCCATAGATGTTATTTTGCTGTAGAATTCATCTTTGATATGTGAAATCTTAGCAATGAGAGCATCACGGCCACTTGGAGTTCTTGAAGAACTACCAAAACCCTGGAAAAATAAGATGTTATATAGGTATAGAATTTTTAAAAGCCATCTAAGAAAACAAATATGAACACACAAACAACAAACCTTTGCATGATAATCAGCTTGCATATGAGGGGCACATGGTCTCTGCATAATAAATATACAACCATGATTAAATTTTTTTATATATAAACTGTATAAACTTAATAGTAAAAAACAACATTTGTCATCACCTTATGATGTGGAAGATCTTGTTCAATTGCCTTGATTCTATTCATAACATCAACATACATATCATCAACCTTCTTTTCAAGAACCGTATAACTCATTCCTTCATCTTCAAACTCAACATAATGCGTATGTACGTGTACTTCACGGTGAACTTCTGTTCGCGTGTGAGAAACAATTGACTTTCGCTTTAACCTTTTGTTTTTTTCTTCCGAAGTGACATTGTTTTCAGGGGGAGGGGTTTGAGAAACAGCATCAATATACTCTACACTAGCTTTCCACCAATCCGTATTCAACTCATCAGCACTTGGCACAAGAGTATTAAGTCTAGTTGTAGACCCAAATAGCTTTGGATAATTTGACTTAGAAAATTTCTTGACATTACTCCATGCCACACAACGGGGAATGACATCAAATTGTTTCGACCACCATTCAGTAGAATGTGGGAACTTTTCCAATATCCATATCTGAAGAAATCAAAGATTGAAAATATAATAAGTTGATAAGCATAACATACAATAAGCAATAACCATATTAAAATAAATGGCATAACTAACCTTCAAGGGAAAAACAAACCCTTGCAGTGTATATTGTGGAACATGTGAACCACCATTGGATGCAATACTTCTCAAATGATTTTCCCGATATTTGTGTGTGGAGTTATAAACCCTCCTGTGAAACTCTTCCCAAACGTACTGACCCCAGGGAAAGTTATTCCACGAATCTAAATCATCAACCAGATTTATCAACTCATCTAATATAACATGTCTAAGTTGCGGACCGATGAACACCTCTAACGCATACAACAAACAAACTCGTACAGCATCCAAGTCGGCTAGAGTGTTAAAAGCATGATCGTTTTTAAACAGAGCCGCAACTAAATCTCCCTTTACTTTTTTGTCGTCTGGAAATACACGAGAATGAAATGAGTTTAACTTAGCTGTTTGATAATCCTTTATATCATAATCCCCGAAACGTAAACCAGTTAATATACAAAACTCCTTCCTTCCGAACTCCAATAACTGATCACCAACATCAAAGTAAAACGGCGTATTCACGGATGCGTCCTTGACATGGCGTTGGTGTAGCAGCAAATAATGAATCATATGGTTATCAAGTTCAGTGGTTCTAATGTCTAACCACGGTCCAAAAACTGTTTTGTTAAAAATCTTGTAACGGGAATTCTTCTCCGCCAACCTTTTTCTTATCGCAATTAAGATATCGACCCTAGATCTCGTACTAAGTTTCGCATCATATACCTATATTAAAAATTCAAAGTATAAGTATACTATAACATTTCTTAATATGTATACAACATAATTTCGCATCCTACTTTCACGTTAAAAGGAAACAATATGTATAGATACCAAACAATATCGCATCCCACCTCCTTGTATAGTACTCACACTTACTGAAAGTTACATAGCAAACTCATTGTACATTCCTCACGCATACTGAAAATTATAGAACCACCCACGACCCTAGATTTGCTACCTAAACAAACTAGACCAAATCCCCACAAGCTAAATGATAAACTAAAAACACTAAGGCAAATGGACAGAAGCTAGCACTTTGCGGGATCCCTCAGCCATTGAAGCCAATCTAGCTCTTTATGTTTGTTAGCTCTTTAAAAAGCGATCTTTAAGCATAAGTACATACGAAGTTACAGATATATCATTTAACTTTTGTAACGTTGTCCACCGCATTCATCATCATAACTTTTTCCTAGCAGAAGCTTATGCATCACTAGACAATTTGACTGTCCACTATGATGATTTTTCCTAGCAGAAGCTTATGCATAACTATTACCTTTTATTCAACAATTTGCTTAAAATACAATAGAAAATAACGTAATAATAGAACATAAAAAGGGAAAGCTTTAGGCTGAAAGATTGAGCTGGAGTCATAAATGAAAAAGGTTAGGCCAGGGATTGTGCCAACAAATCACATTGGCAGATGTTGAGACCTATAAGGGTTGGTTGCAGGCTCATTGCTCCACTCAGATAAAAAGTCATGGTCACTTCAAGTGTGTTGTTTGAGCACTTCTAACACCAAATTCTAATCTCAAACTCAAAACTACGTAATGAATATGCATTATAACTGATAAAACAGTAAAGAGATGAGATAAGGCCATTGGCGAACGATTATAAGGTCACATTACAAAAATCAATCCTCAATTCTAACAAAGTAAACATCACAATAGACATTAACCCCATTACATAGTATAAGTTAACTTTAAGCCGAAAAACATTTAGGTACTGACATAAAAAATGTAGAGATACCTACAAACAAATAAACCACAAGCACTCCTCATAAAAAATACTACTGTAATACCAAGCACGGCAACACTAAAATCAGCAGAACACTTGAATGAGGCATACGAACGCTATAATCCGGTATGACAACACTAATATCGGGCACAACAACACTAATATCAGCAAGACAACACTAAAATGAAGCATGAAAACCCTTGATTGAGGCATGATAACACTAAAATCAAGCATAACAACACAAACATCAAATCAGCAGAACACTTAAATCGAAGATAACAACGCACAAATGAGGCATGACAACAATAATACCAGCGTGATATATAACACTAATATCAGCAAGATAAGACTAAAATTAGGTAGAACAACAATTTACCGGCATGGCAGCATGATAGAGTTAAACATAATACGAGTATATATAAGTTAAAGTTACAATCATACAAACAGATTAACACCTAATAATCATCTCAAAATGTAAACTATCTCATACTTCCACCATAACTGAAAATCGTACAAACAGTCAAAATTTTATGTGAACATCTTTTTAAGTTGGGTGTTTGGTATCGCCCATGTATAATTTGCATATTTGTTGAATAAAAAGTACACATCAAGTGAACAACCTCTAAATTGTGCAGTACACACTTAAATGCATGGGACCTAGAGGGGTTCTCGGGGTGCACCTTGTAACAAATTAAAATGTACCTTGCAACGGACCGCCTTAAAACACTCATTATTTAAAATGTACAGAATGGGTATTGTTAAAGCACTCAAGCTTAAGGTCAATTCCAAATAAGACTAACCATAACAGTATCGCTACAATCGATCGCATTGAAAGCTTAAGATCAGTTAATCAATAATCAATTAATCTCATTCATATGATAATCAAAAAAATTATTAAAATTAAGTTATATAAATTAACAAGCTTACTCTAATTAGGGAATCCATAGATTAAAACAGTGCGATTGATCAGCTTCGGAGATCAGTAAAACAATGCGATTGATTAGGTTTATTTGAATAGTACTGGAATTTGCGATTGATTAGATTGTGTGTTAGTGTGTGTCGTATGTGTGTTTTAGTGTGTGTAGTGTGTGTGTTAGTGTGTTTTTGTGTGTGTTTAAGTTTTTTTAATTTTTTAATTATTTTGTTCTTTTCCAATAAAGATTTATAAAATCTAATAGTACAAAAAATATTTTTATATTTGTTACTTTTTTAATTTCCTAGAAAAAAAGTACTTTTGGTTGATCAAAAGTGGTTGATCAGCCGTCAGTTGATCAGTAGGTGGGGACAGGTGTAGGTCAAACCTCGGGAAAAAATATTAATAAAAAAGTACTGTGGTTGATCAAAAGTGGTTGATCAGCCGTCAGTTGATCAGTAGGTGGGGACAGGTGTAGGTCAAACCTTGAAAGAAGATATTAATAAAATAAAAGAAAGTGGGTTGATCAGATGGACACGTGTCACACAACAAACTTAGTTGATCAGATTATCAAAAGTACATGTCTTATTTTGGAAGAAAAAAAAAGGGCTAAGTACAAAAAGGCCCAAAAAGGACACCATGTTATCCCAAGTAGGACAACTTTTTTTTTCTTCCAAAATGAGACATGTACTTTTGATCAACCGATCAACTAAGTTTGTTGTGTGACACGTGTCCATCTGATCAACCCACTTTCTTTTATTTTATTAATATCTTCTTTCAAGGTTTGACCTACACCTGTCCCCACCTACTGATCAACTGACGGCTGATCAACCACTTTTGATCAACCATGGTACTTTTTTATTAATATTTTTTCCCGAGGTTTGACCTACACCTGTCCCCGCCTACTGATCAACTGACGGCTGATCAACCACTTTTGATCAACCAAAAGTACTTTTTTTCTAGGAAATTGAAAAAGTAACAAATAAAAAAATATTTTTTGTACTATTAGATTTTATAAATCTTTATTGGAAAAGAACAAAATAATTAAAAAATTAAAAAAACTTAAACACACACAAAAACACACTAACACACACACTACATAGACTAAAACACACACACGACACACACTAACACACAATCTAATCAATCGCAAATTCCAGTACTATTCAAATCAACCTAATCAATCGCATTGTTTTACTGATCTCCGAAGCTGATCAATCGCACTGTTTTAATCTATGGATTCCCTAATTAAAGTAAGCTTGTTAATTTATATAATTTAATTTTAATAATTTTTTTGCTTATCATATGAATGAGATTAATTGATTATTGATTAATTGATCTTAAGCTTTCAATGCGATCGAT
Organism: Glebionis coronaria; assembly: GCA_025667525.1. NCBI lineage: Eukaryota > Viridiplantae > Streptophyta > Magnoliopsida > Asterales > Asteraceae > Glebionis > Glebionis coronaria. The sequence goes on along the minus strand of CM046880.1, from coordinate 505,918,940 downwards.
TGTAGCGATACTGTTATGGTTAGTCTTATTTGGAATTGACCTTAAGCTTGAGTGCTTTAACAATACCCATTCTGTACATTTTAAATAATGAGTGTTTTAAGGCGGTCCGTTGCAAGGTACATTTGAATTTGTTACAAGGTGCACCCCGAGAACCCCTCTAGGTCCCATGCGTTTAAGTGTGTACTGCACAATTTAGAGGTTGTTCACTTGATGTGTACTTTTTATTCAACAAATATGCAAATTATACATGGGCGATACCAAACACCCAACGTAAAAAGATGTTCACATAAAATTTTGACTGTTTGTACGATTTTCAGTTACGGTGGAAGTATGAGATAGTTTACATTTCGAGATGATTATTAGGTGTTAATCTGTTTGTATGATTGTAACTTTAACTTATATATACTCGTATTATGTTTAACTCTATCATGCTGCCATGCCGGTAAATTGTTGTTCTACCTAATTTTAGTCTTATCTTGCTGAAATTAGTGTTATATATCACGCTGGTATTATTGTTGTGATGCCTCATTTGTGCGTTGTTATCTTCGATTTAAGTGTTCTGCTGATTTGATGTTTGTGTTGTTATGCTTGATTTTAGTGTTGTCTTGCTGATATTAGTGTTGTTGTGCCTGATATTAGTGTTGTCATACCGGATTATAGCGTTCGTATGCCTCATTCAAGTGTTCTGCTGATTTTTGTGTTGCCGTGCTTGGTATTACAGTAGTATTTTTTATGAGGAGTGCTTGTGGTTTATTTGTTTGTAGGTATCTATACATTTTTTATGTCAGTACCTAACCTTATAGGTCTCAACATCTGCCAACGTGATTTGTTGGCACAACCAGCTCAATTTTTCAGCCTAAAGCTTTCCCTTTTTATGTTCTATTATTACGCTAAAAAGATGTTCACATAAAATTATACATGGGCGATACCAAACACCCAACTTAAAAAGATGTTCACATAAAATTTTGACTGTTTGTACGATTTTCAGTTACGGTGGAAGTATGAGATAGTTTACATTTCGAGATGATTATTAGGTGTTAATCTGTTTGTATGATTGTAACTTTAACTTATATATACTCGTATTATGTTTAACTCTATCATGCTGCCATGCCGGTAAATTGTTGTTCTACCTAATTTTAGTCTTATCTTGCTGAAATTAGTGTTATATATCACGCTGGTATTATTGTTGTCATGCCTCATTTGTGCGTTGTTATCTTCGATTTAAGTGTTCTGCTGATTTGATGTTTGTGTTGTTATGCTTGATTTTAGTGTTGTCTTGCTGATATTAGTGTTGTTGTGCCTGATATTAGTGTTGTCATACCGGATTATAGCGTTCGTATGCCTCATTCAAGTGTTCTGCTGATTTTAGTGTTGCCGTGCTTGGTATTACAGTAGTATTTTTTATGAGGAGTGCTTGTGGTTTATTTGTTTGTAGGTATCTCTACATTTTTTATGTCAGTACCTAACCTTATAGGTCTCAACATCTGCCAACGTGATTTGTTGGCACAACCAGCTCAATTTTTCAGCCTAAAGCTTTCCCTTTTTATGTTCTATTATTACGTTATTTTCTATTGTATTTTAAGCAAATTGTTGAATAAAAGGTAATAGTTATGCATAAGCTTCTGCTAGGAAAAATCATCATAGTGGACAGTCAAATTGTCTAGTGATGCATAAGCTTCTGCTAGGAAAAAGTTATGATGATGAATGCGGTGGACAACGTTGCAAAAGTTAAATGATATATCTGTAACTTCGTATGTACTTATGCTTAAAGTTCGCTTTTTAAAGAGCTAACAAACATAAAGAGCTAGATTGGCTTCAATGGCTGAGGGATCCCGCAAAGTGCTAGCTTCTGTCCATTTGCCTTAGTGTTTTTAGTTTATCATTTAGCTTGTGGGGATTTGGTCTAGTTTGTTTAGGGTCGTGGGTGGTTCTATAATTTTCAGTATGCGTGAGGAATGTACAATGAGTTTGCTATGTAATTTTCAGTAAGTGTGAGTACTATACAAGGAGGTGGGATGCGATATTGTTTGGTATCTATACATATTGTTTCCTTTAAACGTGAAAGTAGGATGCAAAATTATGTTGTATACATATTAATAAATGTTATAGTATACTTATACTTTGAATTTTTAATATAGGTATATGATGCGAAACTTAGTACGAGATCTAGGGTCGATATCTTAATTGCGATAAGAAAAAGGTTGGCGGAGAAGAATTCCCGTTACAATATTTTTAACAAAACAGTTTTTGGACCGTGGTTAGACATTAGAACCACTGAACTTGATAACCATATGATTCATTATTTGCTGCTACACCAACGCCATGTCAAGGACGCACCCGTGAATACGCCGTTTTACTTTGATGTTGGTGATCAGTTATTGGAGTTCGGAAGGAAGGAGTTTTGTATATTAACTGGTTTACGTTTCGGGGATTATGATATAAAGGATTATCAAACAGCTAAGTTAAACTCATTTCATTCTCGTGTATTTCCAGACGAAAAAAAAGTAAAGGGAGATTTAGTTGCGGCTCTGTTTAAAAACGATCATGCTTTTAACACTCTAGCCGACGTGGATGTTGTACGAGTTTGTTTGTTGTATGCGTTAGAGGTGTTCATCGGTCCGCAACTTAGACATGTTATATTAGATGAGTTGATAAATCTGGTTGATGATTTAGATTCGTGGAATAACTTTCCCTGGGGTCAGTACGTTTGGGAAGAGTTTCACAGGAGGGTTTATAACTCCACACACAAATTTCGGGAAAATCATTTGAGAAGTATTGCATCCAATGGTGGTTCACATGTTCCACAATATACACTGCAAGGGTTTGTTTTTCCCTTGAAGGTTAGTTATGTCATTTATTTTAATATGGTTATTGCTTATTGTATGTTATGCTTATCAACTTATTATATTTTGAATCTTTGATTTCTTCAGATATGGATATTGGAAAAGTTCCCACATTCTACTGAATGGTGGTCGAAACAATTTGATGTCATTCCCCGTTGTGTGGCATGGAGTAATGTCAAGAAATTTTCTAAGTCAAATTATCCAAAGCTATTTCGGTTTACAACTAGACTTAATACTCTTGTGCCAAGTGCTGATGAGTTGAATACGGATTGGTGGAAAGCTAGTGTAGAGTATATTGATGCTGTTTCTCAAACCCCTCCCCCTGAAAACAATGGCACTTCGGAAGAAAAAAACAAAAGGTTAAAGCGAAAGTCAATTGTTTCTCACACGCGAACAGAAGTTCACCGTGAAGTACACGTACATACGCATTATGTTGAGTTTGAAGATGAAGGAATGAGTTATACGGTTCTTGAAAAGAAGGTTGATGATATGTATGTTGATGTTATGAATAGAATCAAGGCAATTGAACAAGATCTTCCACATCATAAGGTGATGACAAATGTTTTTTTTTTACTATTAAGTTTATACAGTTTATATATAAAAAAATTTAATCATGGTTGTATATTTATTATGCAGAGACCATGTGCCCCTCATATGCAAGCTGATTATCATGCAAAGGTTTGTTGTTTGTGTGTTCATATTTGTTTTCTTAGATGGCTTTTAAAAATTCTATACCTATATAACATCTTATTTTTCCAGGGTTTTGGTAGTTCTTCAAAAACTCCAAGTGGCCGTGATGCTCTCATTGATAAGATTTCACATATCAAAGATGAATTCTACAGCAAAATAACATCTATGGAGGAGTATTTGAAGAGGCCTACTAAACAAGAGGATGTTTGTGATCATCCCCGTGATGTGTTGCAGCCCTCAACTTCCATTGATTTAAATCAAGAGATTTTCATTGATCCTGCTTCTGTTACAAAATTGAATGATGAACACAAGGTAAAATTGAAATACATTATAAGTTATATTTTCTTTTAAATTTAAAGTTATAGTCCAAGAAATTTATCTTTCGTTTTATCAATGAGTTACAATTCCTACCTAAGTTACTCTCTTTATTTCTTTAGCACGTCGTTTCTATCGAGGATTATTTGGACACTGATCAACCATTAGATGGGGTTGATCATCCATTAGATGTGAGTTGTTTGCTGTGAATGTTATAGGTATTTATATATATTTGTCTTTCATTTTACTCTTTTCTTTAACACGTGTACTTTTTGAATTGCAGGCCTCAACAACGGTTGATTTAAATCACGAGACCAATGCAAATGTTAATGTTGACCAAGAGGTAAGTTGTAATTTTTAAATTTAACCTAAATGAATTTCACTAAACGCCATTCTTTTTTTTATTTAACCTAAATGACCACAAGGAAATTTTTATTTTTTAATCGCAGATTTCATTGGATTCGAATGATTATAATCATTCCTTTTATTTGAACGAGGATTTGAATTCTAATGAAGAGGATTATTTGAAGGACTCTATGGATGTTGATCTGGATTTGAATTTAAGTAACAAGTCTTTTGAAGCGGTAGTAAATGTTGGTACTCAAACACAAGTGGTAATACTCCTTTTAATTATGTATCATAAAATAGTTTACTTGAAAACCATATGTTAATTGGTTTATTTACAAGAAGCGGTTGCTGGATGGCATAATGAATTATTGGATATAAGATCGGAAGAGGAAAATATAATGGCAGTAGAATCGATGATGAGTCTCATTAATTCCCAACCACATAATAAGGTAGGTATAGAATCATAAACTCCGAGCTCCTGTTTGTTCATAAATTATGTACTATGCTGCTAACACATATATAATTTGTATAGGAGATGGATGATCCGTTGACCCTTTTAGCTATGAAGAATGATAAAGTGTTTCAATTCGTTAGTGACTCTAAGGTAATGGATGATCCTATTGCCACGGAATCAGTTATTAATGAAGTTGTTGAAGGGAAAAGCGATTCTAAGGTATTTATATGTTTATAACTTATATTTGACAACACATACATAGAGTATAAGCAGAATTCGATTATTAAGTTTAATTGAAAACTATATAGGAAGCGGATGCTTTAGTCACTAATGAAGCTATGGATGAAGCGTTTCCCAACGAGCTAATGAAAGATCCGTTTGTCACTGATTCATTGAAGGATGTACTTGTTGAACAGAATAGCGATTCAAAGGTATTTGTATGTTATTTTAAATATAAGTGTCAGTATGATATTATGACAAAAAAACATGTATATGAAAGAACATGTGAATCACTTTTTTTTACTCACTGTATAGGAAATCAATGACCCGTTGTCCCCTGTACCTATGAAGAATGATAAAGTGTTTCAATGCGTTAGTGATTCTAAGGTAATGGATGATCCTATTGCCACGGAATCAGTTATTAATGAAGTTGTTGAAGGGAAAACCGATTCTAAGGTATTTATATGTTTATAACTTATATTTGACAACACATACATAGAGTATAAGCAGAATCCGATTATTAAGTTTAATTGAAAACTATATAGGAAGTGGATGCTTTAGTCACTCATGAAGCTATGGATGAAGCGTTTCCCAACGAACTAATGAAAGATCCGTTTGTCACTGATTCATTGAAGGATGTAGTTGTTGAACAGAATAGTGATTCAAAGGTATTTGTATGTTATTTTAAATATAAGTGTCAGTATGAGGTCAGTATGATATTATGACAAAAAACATGTATTTGAAAGAACATGTGGATCACTTTTTTTTTTCTCACTGTATAGGAAATCAATGACCCGTTGTCCCCTGTACCTATGCCTGATGATGTTTTCTTCAAAGGGATAAGCTATTCGCCGGTATATTTTTTTCTATATAACTTATGTTTGGTGACACATAGATAAAGTATATTCATGATCATTTGATTACCTTTAGAAATTCAATGATCCGGTCAACCCTGAACCCTTGAATGATCAAGATGTTGACCCATGCGAAAGAGATGTTGAAAGTGCAGATTCATTGGTTAACGAATCCGACCCAAAAGTGGATGAAAAGATACCAGTAGTTAAAAGTGAACGACTTAAAAAATTGAGTAAGTTCAAACAATGGCCATGGACGTCCCCGCAACCAGTTCGTGCTAAGAGTAAGATATGTGCCAAGTTTCAAGTTCCGTTGCGTGGACTTGATAATTGTGAGATTCCTAATTGGGTTGAGGTATGTAAATCACATTTAGTATGAACTCAAAAGGTTCCTTTTGTTCTTAACCTAATTATTTAATTATATATAAATTGACAGGATTTAACTCGTCCATCAAATGCACCAAACGGGAGAACTATGATGCCTAAAGAGATAATGGAAGCATTTATGGAAAAGGATTATAAGGGATATTATTTTCCATGGGCAGAAAATATTATTGTTTATCATGAATTCTGGGAAAAGTTATTGGGCCTTGGCAAAAACAGACGTGGTTGGTTGTCCGATAATGTAAGTCTATACTAATCACGTTAATTAATTAGATTATAAGCCAACAATAATGTATTTAACTTTTGAACTATCTTAATTCACAGCACATCGAAATTTGGGTTTATTACCTTTTGCACTTCCGTTCGGCAAATGCGGACTGGGCAATGGCTGGGCCGTATTTGAGCACGTTTATTTTGGAAAACAGAGTAATGTCATCTTATGCCAATGGTGTTGTTTATGGTGTGCCATGGTTTTCTGAATCTGACGAAAAGGTTTACTTCCCAATAAATGAAGATTCTATTCATTGGGTGCTTGCTGAATTCCATATTCGTTCAGGTGTCATAACTGTTTATGACAGCTTGCTCCCAAAGCAACGTGGTGTGGTTGAAAATCGAGAATGGTGGCTGAAAACGGGTAAAACTTATGCATCTATACTTCCAAAGTATCTTAAAGAAAGTCAGGTGTTCACGAAGAAAAACATAGATCCAGCAAACTACAAAATCACCTTTCGAAATGATATTAATACCCCTAGGCAATCCAATACCTCTGATTGCGGGGTTTGGGTGATGAGGAACATGTTTAGACTGGCAAATGATCTTCCATTGGAGGTTAGTGATACTAGTCAAGCTGGTTTGGCTTACCGTGAACGATTGACAAGCTTCCTTTGGAAGTACAAGATTCGAGTGCATAAGTAGTATATTGTTGACTAGTATGTTGTGACAGTAAACTTGTATTGACATGTAATTTTCCTAAAAAAATTGTTGTATTATGTTGGAGATTTTATTTTATATGCATGTTATTTTCCAGTTAGAAAAAAAGTTTTTCGTTTGTGCTTTATTTACATAAGTTGTTTAAACATATGTAGTTACTTAATTAGCGGAGAAATTATATAATCTAGGGAAATTGATAACCTTACAACATTGATAAGCCTGAAGCAATTATATAATGAGGGGAGAAATTACATATGCTGTTACAGACATAAAACAAAAGCAAATGAAATTGATAAGCCTGAAGCAATTATATAATCTGGGGAGAAATTACATATGCTGTTACAGACATAAAACAAAAGCAAATGAAACACAAATACAACATTGATACTACAGACATCAGGGAGTTACATAAATTCATTTGGTGGACTGTTAAGAAGAAAGAGCGATTCCTGGTAGGGCCCGACGATGAAAGTACCAGCTCTTCCTTGAATACCTAGGTGGTTTACAAACTCACCCATATTTCTGTCCAATGTTTCAAGTAGGTTAGGATGACCTGCTGGGTTGTCACTTACTTCAAATATCGGCTCTTCCCTGTTTGCAAACCCCAATAACTTTGGCACTTGTTCAACTGCCCTTTGGTGAAAGTATTGCATACGCATCAAAGATAGAAACCCATTCACCACCTCTAATTCCCAACCACAACAAACTCTGTCCCCTAGAAAAATAACATTTCCTGAAACTATGAGATGATTATTGAGTTGTGAAACTGTGTATGGAGGTCGAATGGCATCTGTTATCTCTTCAGGGATATTTTCCAGTATAAACTAGTGAGTATCCAGTCCAAAGGACAAAATCATGTACCTTCTGTGCTCTCGACCAAGGTTACAAAGATACTTTTCAGAACAAACCCAATAAATTCTTCCTGCCACCACCGCCTGGCTGCCCCTTTGGTTACGAATAGAACCCCTGGGTGATTGTTGAGGTTCCAAATCAATCCACACACGTGATGACATTGTAAATACCGAGACTAAGCATGAACCTTGAACATCGACCGGATAATTTATTTTCACAACAGTAGGTTCTTGTGTTACTTGAAAAAACACCAAACCCAAAGATTTTTTTGGAAAATGGAGGCTCTAGCCATGGTGTCAAGATTGTGACATTCTTGTCCATTGTTGGGTTCCAGAGGACCACCCCAATGTTGTTGGCAATAACAAAACACCATATACCTTCAGAAGTGGCAAGAGCATTCAACTGAACAGATGCGAATCCTGGATTCATGTATAAGATGAATGCTAAGTCATCATCCACCTTATACATGATACCCACATCTTCTACCTTATATTGTAAAATGAAGCTGCAAGTAGAAACCTTAGGAGATCCGTAATCACGAATGAAATCGAATGCGTCAATGATAGCTTTCATTGACTTAGATACCTGACGACATCTACATACATCGAACACAGGCAGCCTAAGTAATATATCTCTTTGGATTTCTGTTGGTATGTAATCTGACATGTTTGAAAAGAGTATGTAAATTTTTAGAAAGTATAATAAGCAAGAATTGGTATGTTTTTTTAAGTGTGTGTCAACATAAACATATATAAGCTAGATAAGCTATTCAATGCTGAAACATAGTACCATTTCATAAGTTGACTTTGTATCATGATAAGACAAGTCACAATAAATAAATAAAAGTTGATCAGATGAGTACCGTCAGTTGATCAAATAATTATTTTTAAAAGTATAATTGTAAAATAGAAAGCAAAAATTTGTTTCTTATAAAGTTGAAACCTATTTTTCTAAACCCTTAAAATTAAAACATATTTTTTGTATCTTTTAATGATTTTCTAAACTCTGAAAAAAAAAAAAAAAAAAAAAAGGGGAATCACGGGCCAAGAGGAACCACAAGGATTCGAACCCTCGACCTCATGATCAACCCCTTTTATGAACACCTCAACACGCCACACACAAACCAACTGCCCTATGGTCTTTTTCGTTTATGACTTTGCAATATTTGATATTTAATATCAAATAGGCTGGGTGTTTCAAAATAGAAGCTGTGACTTAATAAGCCCAGAACAGCTTATTCATTGCTTGTTTTTTGGCTTATTCCTTTACGTTGAGACGAGTTTCATATAAACATGCTTAAGCGCGCTTAAAAAAATGTATGAATGGTAAGAATGTAGTATAAAAATACAGTGTTTCTAGTATCTTGTCTTATCATGTTTCTTATCTTTCCCTAATAAGTAGTTTCACCGTATATTGTCATTAAACCTTTTGCTTCTTTTAAAACTTTTACGTTGATACGAGTTAGATTTCAAAGTTCCTAAAACCTTTTTATTAATTTTATATTAAATTTCAAAGTTGATAAAAAACCCTAAAATCAAATAAAATTAAAAATGAAAGTTTTTGAAAACCTTTTGGGCTGTAAACCTCAAATATATAAATTAAAACCTAAAAACTATTTTTCTAAAAATTAAAACCTATTTTAACTATTTTTAATCTAATTAACAAAATACGGCTAAAGAAAAAATGATAAAAAATAAATGAAGAAAGGGAAAAATGCAAACTTGGTTCAGAAAAATGCTAAACCCTATAACTTTCCTAGGAAAAGTAAGCTAGTGCTAAAAAGCTTAACTAATAAGCTCAAATAGCCAAAATAAGCTACGGATTTAATATAATAAGCCCACTCAAAATCTCCTTAAGTACAATTGTTTGGAGAGGTATAACGTAAAAAACCATCCGGATCACTGGTAAACACGTTACTCCTCCGAAAGGGAGGTCGCGTGTTCGAGCCCAGGCCAGGTGAGTTTTTGCTATTTATTTTTTTTGGGTATTTAACTCACGGCTTCTATTTTGAAACGCCCAGCCAAATTGATATTAAATATCAGATATTGCAAAGTCATAAACGAAAAAGACCCTAGGGCAGTTGGTTTGTGTGTGGTGTGTTGAGGTGTTGATAAAAGGGGTTGACCAAGAAGTCTAATGTTCGAACCCTTGTGGTTCCTTTTTTTTCTTTCTTGTAACACTTAAAAAAGGTTAGCAAAAAACTCCCCTAGCCCGACTTCGAAACCTTGACCTCTCGTTGGAGGAGTGGGGTATCTTACCGGTGTGCTAGGATCTTGGTCTTGTGATTGAGGAGCACCACTTGTTTCTTATACATTACGATTATTTTCTTCACAATTATTCAACCCGTCCAAGTGCCCTACATTATACCCGTTAAACCAAACCCATATCACAATATTTTTAACTGTTTATACGGTTTAATTAAGAACTTACCGCAATACAATTATTTTCTTCAACAAACACACACTAAAACTTCCAGACTCAAAACCTAACAGATCTTTGATACAGGAATCAATCATTAAGGATGAACAAGGGTAAAGGTAAGTCGATTTGATCTTTAATATTTATTGATGCATGTTATCTATTAATAAGGATGAACAATTGTTTGTTGATGCATGTTATGATCATTGTTGATGATCATTAATATTGTTATGATCATTAATATTGAATAAGGATGAACAATTGTTTAGTGGGATTGAATAATGATGAAAAATGTTAGGGATATATTTCACAAAATATGTAATTTTTCATGAAGCCGATTGTTAAATGGGATTTAATGTGTTCACGGGTTCAAGATGAAGAGATGAGTGTTTAGGGATTAAAAACTTCATGTTTTGTGATATAGGTTTAAGTCTGTTTGTCCTTAACGTGTGGGTTCGCGTTTTGTGATGACGGGTTTGAAACAAAAGTATAGAGTTCTTTTTAGATTTAGGGCATTGTAAAAAAAATTATTTTTATCCTGGGATAGCAACAAATAACAGTAAAACTTTGAAAGTGCACACCCTTTAAAATACATGAAAATTTTCATTACTGTATTAGGCAAGTAGCGGCTCTTCATTACTGTATTAGGCAAGTATCCTGGGATAGCAACAAATATCTAATTTTGGGATATACCGTAACATATAGGATATCTTTTTGTGATCTAGAAACTTTAGCGTAAATTTTACTTAGAGATGCACAGTCATCTTGTTATTGTATGTATACACATGAACGTATCTAATAGTTATAAATAATATTTGGCCAGTTGGGGGGACCTTAACAAAAGGTAATAATGGAATTTTCGATATGACTTTCTTAAAAGCTAACTGACTGAAACAAATAAAAGGCTTTATGTTAACGATATAAACCCATAGCAAATATTACAAGAAATGACTCAAGTGTTACAGTGGGTGACGGAACAGGTACGTACATTATTGTTTCATGAGCTACGATTATTGATCCGTTATGCTAAATGTATACCTGTGCCACCAAAGTGTTATTCTAACATACCTGCACCAGATTAGTTTCGTTGTCTATTGTGATTTACTGGCAATCTTTCAACATGTGCTACAAAAAGGAGTCATGACCAATGAGTATAGTTGGATTCGTCATTGATGTAGTAATTATAGAAACTGGCCCAACCGCTGATATGCTTTAGCTCAAGCTTTCACTTTGAAAACAGATGTTGAATTCCTAGATCCGAATTTTTTTTTACTAAATAAATGTGCATACACTATGTTGAATTCATGAATACCTAATGGTTAAAAATATTATTTTTGCAGAGATAATTATAATTGATTCGGACAGTGGTCCGAATGAGATGCATGACAGTAATTCGTTGAATACGAGTTCAAGCAGCGACGAGTCTGATACAAGTTCCAGTGATGATCAGAAACCTCCGGTTGAGTATAAAACAGTATCAAACAAAGGGCCATATAGGTGGTGGCTAAACTATTTTGATGAACATGAAACAAAATACCCAAACGAACCTGAATTTTGGTTTAAAGTCCCGGTAGACACCAAACCAAGGTACAGTAATGAGATGGAGGAAGATGACATTCCAGTCCCTTCAAAACCAAAAACAAAAAAATGGAAAAGTCCTTTTCTTTCAAGTTCTGAGGAAGACGAGGAAGACAATGAGGACATTCCAGGGCCTTCAAAGTGTAAAGACAAGGAAGACATTCCAGGGTCTTCAAAGTTTCAAGACAAGAAAGATCACATTCCAGATGCTTCAAGCTCAACATCTAAACCAATGTGACGATATATCTTTCCATCTATGGCTGCTTTTGTGGTATTATCATTCCAACTCTTTTGCTCTATATATATTATGGACAATGTAATAGTTAGTCCAATTAGTTGGTGATGATAATCATGATATATTATGTAATTTTATGTTCCAAGAACTTTTATGACGAATTAGTTGGTGATGATATGTGTAATATTATGTAGAATTTGGACGTTGATCAACATATAAACTGATCAAGTAATGTGTCATTGACTGAATATGACCATGCATATGTAACGCAGCATGAACTAATGTCCATGCATGAACTAAGTACCATAAGAGACTATCATGAACTAATGTCCATGCATGATCAGATATAGGGCATATATTCGCATACCATTTCATTGACTGAATATGTCCATGCATATCTTACTACACAAACAGTCTGCAACTCTTCATGATGTATATGTAACACAGCAGAATTACTGAAAAGCTTAGTTGAATATTGCCCTATTAATCATGACTAATGTGTGGCTGTGACTCGCTGATTTGACACAACATATGGGCACGATGCAGGATGTAGGGTGCAACTTGCATTGTTTGTTGCATAGTCAGTTAGAAAAAGAATCCAATGTCACATGGCAACAGTGACTAGGTGAGGTCTTATTTAAGGGCATCATTACATTGGGTTTCAACACATTGAAAAGCCATAGTTAAAGGAATAAGCTTAAGAAAAAATGACCTGGCGGTTGATGCTTCAGTCTTTGCAGTTGCTTTGCTGCTCAGATGACCTTGGCAATTGTTTCTACTTCTATCTGAGGAAGAAGGTTGAAGAAGAGAGGGAATGGAGGGGTAAGATTGAACTTCTACATACGCAAAAGAACATCTCTATTGATCAGAGTACTGCTTTCATAATGGAGCTTTCTAGCCTTAGCCCAGATCGGGTGTGAGTCGAATGATTGATCTTTTGAATGACATGCAAGCCCGTGATGTCTCAGAGCTTAGGAGGCTTGGGGCATTGATGGATGAATCCGATGCTCGGATTCATGACTTGGAGCTTTTCATGCAGTCATTGTGAACAATATAATGGTAACCAATGTGATGCATGCCAAGTTAGTGTCTGTATCGTTGTGTTTTAAATAAACGACACCAGTTGTTTGTGTCGTAATCTACTACTATGTATCGTGTAGACTGTTTGTGTAGTTTTTTCTTTATTTTATGTGTCGTACTCTACTACTATTTATGTATTTGAAGTTTTTCTTTGTTTGTTAGCTTAAGTTTTCAGATTGGTGTTGATTTAAACAAGTTTGCAAGTTAAAAATTGGTACAAAAGGTTAAAAATCAGTGACTGCCTTGTGTTTGCATGTTTTTATGAAAATTGTGCATCAAATCTTGTTTTATGTTAGTCATTAGGACTTTTTAGGATTGTGCAGTGATTATATGCTATTTGGAGCCTTTGTGTGCAAGATTTGGAGGATTGAATCTCACTTATGTGCTAGTTGCATCAGAAAATACCACCAGACCACCATAAGCTACATCAGCAACTTCAATTTGCTATTTTGTGCTCATTGGTGCTTATTTAATTGTGTGCAACTTGCTTGTTTTCTGTTTGATTTGACTCCTTATAAGGGTGCCATTGTCCATCAAAATCATCCACAAAAATCATCAAAACAAGTCCTCTTGTTTTTACTTTGCACAAGTGAAGTTTCCATCTTTCTGCTTGTGTTCATAAGAAGTGAACTGGGCACGATTTTAATTAATTTGGATTTGATCTTGTTATAAAGTGAATTGTGTTTGTGTTTTTGTGAGTAAAGAAGTATAAAGTTTGGATTGAAAAAGTTAAAAAAGAAAAAAAAATAGCAAAAACTCACCTGGCCTGGGCTCGAACACGCGACCTCCCTTTCGGAGGAGTAACGTGTTTACCAGTGATCCGGATGGTTTTTTACGTTATACCTCTCCAAACAATTGTACTTAAGGAGATTTTGAGTGGGCTTATTATATTAAAGCCGTAGCTTATTTTGGCTATTTGAGCTTATTAGTTAAGCTTTTTAGCACTAGCTTATTTTTCCTAGGAAAGTTATAGGGTTTAGCATTTTTCTGAACCAAGTTTGCATTTTTCCCTTTCTTCATTTATTTTTTATCATTTTTTCTTTAGCCGTATTTTGTTAATTAGATTAAAAATAGTTAAAATAGGTTTTAATTTTTAGAAAAATAGTTTTTAGGTTTTAATTTATATATTTGAGGTTTACAGCCCAAAAGGTTTTCAAAAACTTTCATTTTTAATTTTATTTGATTTTAGGGATTTTTATCAACTTTGTAATTTAATATAAAATTAATAAAAAGGTTTTAGGAACTTTTAATTACATTTTTGTCTTAGTTATATACATTTTTGTGTTTTTGTGAGTAAAGAAGTATAAAGTTTGGATTGAAAAAGTTAAAAAAGAAAAAAAAATAAATAGCTCACGGCTTCTATTTTGAACCGAAAAACTGAAAAACGTGTTGAAAAATAAAAAGAAAAAGTTAAACCGAAAAACTGAAAAACATGTTGAAAAATGAAAATGACGTAAACAAATAAATAGCAAAAACTCACCTGGCCTGGGCTCGAACACGCGACCTCCCTTTCGGAGGAGTAACGTGTTTACCAGTGATCCGAATGGTTTTTTACGTTATACCTCTCCAAACAATTTTACTTAAGGAGATTTTGAGTGGGCTTATTATATTAAAGTCGTAGCTTATTTTGGCTATTTGAGCTTATTAGTTAAGCTTTTTAGCACTAGCTTATTTTTCCTAGGAAAGTTTTTCGGTTTTTCGGTTTTAATTAAAAATGTGTATTTCAACTGAATAATTTATTCGAAAAATGAGTTTATGTATTTATTTCTCAATCTAACAATCTAACAAACCTTAAATTGCATTTAAGTTTCATCAAAAGAATAGAAAGTTGATCAGTCGATTTATATAAGTTGATCACTTTAAGTATTTATTCATGTTAGGTGTTTATGTATTGAATTTTCAACCTAACCATATTGACTTGAAATTATATATATGGTTTATGAAATATCCATAATTTCATTAGAAAAGAAATTGGGTGATTCAAAAAATGAGTTTTTGGTGTATTTGGTTTACATAGACAAAGCATACGGTGTATCTCTTAATAAAAACATAACATACGATGAGCTAGTTGCGGTTGTGAAGAATAGATTCAAGTTTAACGAATTCTCCGTAGTGTTGTTTACTTACGAAGTAGGTTCAAAGTGTGTGTACGTTGAAAACGATGCCGATTTGAATTTTTTCGTCCGATCATCATGCAAGTCACAAGGTACAACAAATACTCTTAATATAAAAAAAATAGATCAGTGGTTAGATTCTAAACCTACTTCATCTAAGCATCAAGATTCAAAATTATTTAGTTGTAAACCGAATTGTTCTAAGAAATTAGATTTTGATCTTAACTTTTCTTTGCATCCTAACGGTATTTTGCCACCACTAGAAGATACATACAAAAAAAAAGTGCAAAACAAGAGTATGAAGATAATTGGGAAACGAACACGTTAAAAAACATTTTCCAAACACCACCCGAAAAACCCGTTTTTAAAACACCAAAAAATAATAACGTATATGCTGCAAGGGTTGTGAAACCAGGTGATAAATTTGATAGTAAAAAATTATGTAAGTATGAACTAGGTTATAAAGCGATTATAGAAGGTTATGAGTTTAAGCCTATGAAAACAGATAAATATAGGTACGAGGTAGTATGTGTGGATAAAGAATGTAATTGGAAAATAAAATCAGCTAAGAGTGATTATAGTGATGAATGGGTAATAAAAAAGGTAAACGACCACCACACTTGTGAAAAAAGACAAATAGGTATGTATCACCGTAATGCTAAATCCGAGTTGTTGGGTCATTTAATTGCACCTAAGTTCAAAGACCACCATCGCATTTACAAGGGAAAAGAAATACAACATGACATAAACCTACAGTACAACCTAAACATTACATACAAACAAGCATGGAGAACAAAGAATGTTGCGTTGGTTGAGACATCCGGTTGCCCAATAAAATCATTTGCGCAATTGCCTTTTTATTGTCATAATTTGGAATTGACAAATGATGGGACTATTACATATATTGACACGGATGATGAAGGTCGATTTAAGATGGTTTTTGTAGCTTTTGGTGTTGCGGTAAGTATTTGTATAATAATTAATAACATATATTTAAATCTGTAGTACGCTTTACCTAATTAAATGTTTTATTGCCCGTTAGGTCGAAAGCTTTAGGTACCATATGCGACCATTGATAATAATAGATGCGGCGCATCTAAAAGGCACTTACCTAGGTACAAATTTGGTGGCAGTTGGAATGGATGGAAATAATCAAATCGTTACGATAGCAACCGGTATAACTCAGGGTGAGACACTTGCTTCATGGTCATGGTTTTTGTCAAAGTTGAAAGATTGCATAGTGGAAAACCCTGAATTGGCTATCATATCTGATAGACACGTAGCAATATTATCAGCTGTACAAGCTGTTTTCCCAAATGCATTCCATGGCTATTGTTGCAGACACATGATGATAAATTGTAAAATCAAGGCTAAAAAGCTAAAGGTAATATATTGGAAGATGTGCAAAGCCTACACCGTAGAAGTTTTTGATGAAGCAATAGGGGAACTTAGAGCAAAAGCAGCAAATGCACACAAGAAGCTGATAGAGGCGGGTGTTGAGAAGTGGTCTCGAGCTCATTGCCCAAGTAATCGTTATAATTACATGACGTCTAATAGCGTTGAGTCAATCAATTCATTAACAAAAGATGTGCGCAAACTACCTGTAACTAGCCTACTGGATTGGTTTAGAGGTCTTGTACAGGAAAGGTATTGCGAGCGACGGGAAATTTATGCAGGTTAGTTATGGTCATCCAGATATATTCCATGGATGTTAAATAATAAACTTAAATAACTTTCAATAATTTTGTAGATGCAAAAGCAGATGAATTAAGTCCGTGGGAAACCAGGAAAATTAGAATGCGGATGAACAAGAGTTTAAACTGGCATGTGGCAGGAATTGAGATGTACAGAATTTATCAAGTAGATGATGGACGCAAAACCCATATAGTGGAGTTGTGTAATTATAAATGTACATGCCGCGTATGGCAAATTTCAGGTCTGCCTTGTGCTCATGCACTAGCGGTTTGTAGGTGTCTTGGAATGACCGATTTCAGTCAATTGGCACAAGGGTGGTTCAGGACAACGACTCTTAAAGCAACGTACCAAGGATTGGTATATCCTGTGGGAGAGATTTCGGGTTGGCAGCGTCCTAATTACTTACAACGAGTAAAGCCACCAATAATCATAAGGCCATCTGGACGCCCAAAGGGGACTAATCGTCATTTATCCCAAAATGAAGACCCTGTACAAGTAAGTTGTGGCAGGTGTGGAAGTCGTGGCCACATTCGGAATGCTTGCAGACAAGCAATACCAACTCCACCCAAAAAAGTAAGTAAGAGTTTGCCTAATTTTCTAAACATACACATCTATAGATCAACTGTTGAATTCTATGACACATTGTATAGGCAAGAAGACGGGCAACACAAGAAGATGGGATGGACACACAACCAACGCATGGATATTCACAGTCATTCCATTGGGATGCTGTAAACTTGAACGACCCTTAGAATTCAAACACGTAAGAAGAATATTTAACTATTTGTTTTGTAAAACTATTTTCCTTCCAAACACTCGCCTACTTGGTTATGCTATTAAGTATTTTCCTTCCTATGAATCTGTCTACTTGGTGATACTAGCATACAATAATTCAAAAGCTTATTCAGTCTTACAACTAACTTAAAATTATAATTAATTCAAAAGCTTACTAATTATAAAATGAAACTGAAAAGGATAAAGAATGTACTCTGAATCCAGGCCCTTAGCTATGAACTTGCTTGTGATGAATTCATCTCTTGATCAAACAAACCTTATTAGTAGCCAGCCTCCAAAAAATGCTTATCAATTGCGGGTCATACAAATAAAAAAGGTTTATAAACACATCACAATCATAATTTCATAGAAATGTCATAGAAATGCAATTGAAAATTAATACATTGTTCAACCAAGATATGTAGGCATATTTCAAGAAGTGTCAGACCCATAACATCAGGTCATAATTGTTTACAAAAGATATGCCTACAATTCATATAATGTTAACAAAAGATATGACAGACATACAAACTAAACAATGATCTTGTGCTGGAAGTAGAATCGGAACATTTTCTCTCGGTATGCCAACGCGGTTTGTATTGGGTCTTCAACATCCAATGGGATCCCGTGTGTCAACCTATATACATAATAAGACATGAGAACAAGACATATCAAAAATATTTAGTTAAATATTTAATTAATTTAAAACTTATTACCTGTATAGAAATAAGCAGACAAATACACCACAATCGCCAAATACACCTCCCTGCTGGGGGACGTTGACAGCATGTCTAAACTTAATACTATACTCAGTTGGATCAATTCCTTTGCTAGCAAACACACCGGCATCTTGTAGAACCACAGGCAGCTTAGTCTCTAGACACTTCCTCATGTTAACATACCATGGACGGATTTCTTCTCCATATGTCTCTAGACTTTCTGGCACTAGACTATCATAGAATGTCACATTACCGGTTCTGATTTCAAACTGTGCAAGAGACCAGTGTGTCTTTGGTTCATTTATCGGAATGAAGACCTACAAAGTTTTATACATTTATAATTAACCTATTTCATTAACAAAAAAAATTTACAAAATTGTGCATCCAAAATTTACCTGCTCAACATCAGTCCATGCCATAGGGTATATTTCGTTGGTTGCATAAAACAAAGGAATCGAGTCACCTAAGAGAAGCGTAAGAAAGTAACAACTAACAATTGACCAGTCATGAGAAGATTTCCTAAACTGCCAGATGTACCACGACCATAAATCAATGTGCTGTATGGCAATCAAAAACACTTTGTCAATAAAACATACCTACATAATACTAATGGCAATAAACTGTGTACAATTTTTGAGAATGTAGATTACCTCGTCAAGAAACCAACCTACACGATTTTCATCCTCCCCAATAAAACTGTCCCAGAAACTACGGTTGACCACAATGTCATTGGACCAAGGGAACTTGCAATTCTTCCAGCCATTGGTAATCAAAAACTTCTCGACATAGTAATCACAATAAATTTTGTCAATAGATTTGTATGGTCGCTTGAGATTCTGAACAACATAAATAAAACCAATTATTATAAGTAAATGGTAACAAAAACAAATACAAATAAAGTAAGTCCTAAACTCATACCTCTATCCAAGGTTCAAGTGCTTGACATCTGTCAAGCATTTCTGTATCAAGCATATTCTTTTGATTTTTCAGTGTATCAAAGCTTGGGACTTTGTGGACCGAATCATCTACAAACAGTGGCCTGCGGACATTAACATACCGCCTCTTGTTTGTTCCACATTTCTGTAAGGCAAGTTTAATGTGATTGCGTGTATCTGAATAGATACTTTTCATGCATTTTTGTTCTTCCAACAAACTTTTGTTCCTCACTCTCTTAACCTCAGCAAGCCTGTTATGTTCAGCAACTAGCTTCTCAGCTTTCAAACATTCATCCGTTGATTGTGACCGTTCAACATCACCTTTCTGTGTGTAAAAATTTCACTTACAAATATAAGTGGTCAATAAAAATTACAATTTTGGAAATTCACAAGGTAGTCGTTCACTAACCGTGCCAACAAAATCATCCAAATGATCAACCAAATCATTAAAGACACTGTCTTCGTCACTCAAATACTTAGCAGCCAGATCACATTCCTTATCATTGCTTTCAGCTGTCTCCTGTAAAAAAAGTAAATTAAAAATGAAAACTGGTTTTAGGTCTCTCATACTAAGTTTTGCTTTCGTACTATAGAAGGGTGTTGATAAAATAATACGGGAATTACCTTGGCCTTCTGAACAACGGGGTTCTGTTTACGTTTCATGATTAAATTAAGGATAGTCTCAAGCTTGTAAATTCGGGCCTTCAAACTTTTTATCTCTTTGGGTAGAATCATTAGACTCTCACATAAACTCTCCAACGCAATAACTCGGTTAACTAGTGGCCCATCTTTACTAAAACTCTGGCTGGCTTGATACTCTTCACTAGCCAAGCGAGATGCTTTCAATTGTTTCAGATACTTACCAAAAAGACCTCCAAATTCAACAGGCGGCGCTCTAGGTGTATACCACTTGAAAAAATGATTGTTGCCTGTATACCACTCTGACTGGGCCTCTGCTCTTGTAGGGTATAGGTCACTGTTGGGTTTTTGGGCCTAACAAAAATACCATTATTAAACGGGCCCTTATTAAACGTGTGATATATACAGTAAACATGATACTAGAATATGGTTGTTGGTTAAACGGTGGGTTATAGACCATATAAGTTAGAAATACCTACTGTGTGGACGTAATATATCTTACACATTTGCTGGTTTAGTAAGATGATACGGTGAGTTTAAGTATCTACTATAATTACAAAAAGTAACCTAAAATCTAATACCAGATAATCTACGCCTACCCTATCCTATATTCTAACAGGCACAAATCCAACCCCACTTTATACTAACTGTTATGAAGCTCAAATCCGATCCGATAAAGCTCAAATCCAACCCGATAACCCGAATAAGACCCCTGCCTGCGACCTTCTACTTCTTATCTAACCAAATGTTAATGACAAATAAATACAAAAGTTTAAGATGGACTTGTACAGAAAGCAAAAAATCACATGGGGTGAGAGAGGCTCGAACTCTCGACCTCAGGATTACTATTATTGCTATGAGACCTACGCGCTAGCCAACTACGCCACAACCCCTTATTATTTTCTCTTATGAGTTATGACTTAAGGTTTTATAATATGCTTTGAGGTTACAGAAACTCTAACCAGTTGACTGTTTTGTTTGGGGTTCACAACCTCAGGGAAAATGACAATAAACGTACAAATCATTTCACATGTGCAGATTGTATGAGACTACATCGAGTTGTCCGGATAAAAGAAACTGTGCTGATTTTATAGACACCGTCAGAATGACTAAGCCTTTAGAACAACTTATGATAAATCACTATATCTCGTTTTAAGTGTCTTACTCGGAAGATAGTTCCATAATCACATGAACGTCTCTAACTTGTGGCATTAGCATTATTATCACAACACTTTAACGGGTCGTGGTAAGAAACGTTTTGTGACATTAGCATTACTAGCACAAGTTCCTTTGTATTTTTCGGTTTAAAATAGATTAAAAGAAAATATATAGCAACAAAGTCTGCTTTAGCACTATCGACGGCCAAAGTAAAAAAAGTGGATGTTCACTGGATTCGGACTAGCTGACAAGCGAGACTGAAGTGCCCAAAATAGTGGATAATCTACGCCTACCCTATCCTACGCCTAAAACCAAACACCACTTTATACTAACCGTTATGAATTTTAACACAAACACTTGCTATGAAACAATACCCAAAAGAAAATGCTTATACCTGTGGAAAAAGTTCGCCAAAATACTCCCAGTGTTGAAAACTTGAGTGCTTTGACCAGAAACGGCCTCTTGGGATCTCTTGAGAAGTTTTCTTAAACCAGCGATCACACACACTTGAAGACTCTAGAATCCAGATCTAAAAAGTATAAAAATTATATATCAACATAAAAGAAACAATAATTCTTTAAATATCAATATAACTGTTTATGTAAAAATACTAACCTTGAAACACAAAAGAAATCCAGATAAAGTATATGACGGAATAAAGTTTAGGTTTTTTTGCAAGGCTTTCATGTGCGAATCTTGATTATTTGAGTGCAAATTTCTGATGGAAGCATATAACTCACGCCAGATGTATTCACCCCAATTAAAAGCGTTCCACTCATCCAGATTCTCAACCATTCTAAGGAAAACATCGTCAACAGCTTATTTTAGCTCATGACCCATAAATATCACTTCCAAAGATAAAAGTAGACAAACTCGTATAGAGTCTTCATCAGACAACTTGGAAAAAAGCTCTTCATCCTCAATCAGTCCTAAAAGGTCTATGATCTTAACATACTCCCCTATCTTTTCAGGGAATACTCGATCACGGAAACTTATGTCACCCTCCCTAAACTTACGGAAGCTAAATGTCCCAAATTTAAAGCCGGTAATGAGACAAAATTCACGACGACCAAAATGTAGGGTATGTTCGTTCACATTATAAATGAGTGGCAAATCATAGTGATTACTATCAGAGAACTTTTTCTTCTGTATCATATAATGTATGATACCTTCCTCGTTGTCAACATAAGTTAAATCCAACCAACGACCAAAGCATGTGGAACGAAATAATTCACTACGATCAATTCCTAGCCTATCCTTAATCAGAGGGAAATAATGGAGCTTGCTCCTAGCGTGCACCGTAGCGTGATACTCCTAAATCACATAAGAATTAGAAAAACGGTCAAAAGTTTGTCATATAAAATCGATGGAACAACAAACTCTATTCATTTACCCTTTTTTATGTAAAGAGTTCTTGACACACTTAGCTATAAAACAAGAGAAACAACCTAATCAATAATTGTAATCCTACTTAGCTGAAATGACAGTATCAGTGATGTCTCAAAGAGATATATGTTGAGAATAAACCATACTTAGATCGACCAAACAGAGTGTTATACAAATGAGCTATAATATTCCTCAAACAAATGATGCAGTCACACTTAACTTCTAAAGATGAGATCTTTACAAACGAATTAAGTTAAGCCAATTTCTAGACTTAAAAAATGGAGACCAGCAGGGATTTTAACACCACATTGAAAGTAAATAACAAAAATACTCACTACAAGCAGCCCTAAAAATGGAGACCAGCTGGGAATTAGTACTCACTACTAAACCGCGAACAATCTTACCTTAGAGAGATGATAGCCCTAAAAACTTCGTTGACTATCCAAGGCAAATCTTACACTAATTCAAAAAAAATTATTTACAGAATAATATTTACCAATCATTCTATTAACCAATCAATTAAATTAAAAAAAATTATTTACCAATCAATTAAATTTAAAAAAAAAAAATTAACAACTTCATTCTATTAAAAACCTTAATCAGTATAAAGAAAAAACAGTATAAAGAAAAATCACTCTATTCAATCAAGTATAAAGAAAAATAAAATTGTAAATTAGTCATTAAACCTTAATCATGAATCTATTAAAACAATAATCAATTAATCAATAATCAATTAATCATGAATCAATTAGTTAAGAAACGAGTGGATGAGATTATGAAAAAAAAAATACCAAAGGAATCATGATAGAAAAATGAATTCAAAAACATATAATCTGGGTCTAATATAATCAAGTATAATTCAAGTATAATTCACATATAAACATTTAAAAAAAAAAGGACAGAAGTACGATCACAAGATTTAAGAAAAAAAAATTAATGTTCCTTCCCTAGAAAAAAAGTACTTTTGGTTGATCAAAAGTGGTTGATCAGCCGTCAGTTGATCAGTAGGTGGGGACAGGTGTAGGTCAAACCTCGGGAAAAAATATTAATAAAAAAGTACTGTGGTTGATCAAAAGTGGTTGATCAGCCGTCAGTTGATCAGTAGGTGGGGACAGGTGTAGGTCAAACCTTGAAAGAAGATATTAATAAAATAAAAGAAAGTGGGTTGATCAGATGGACACGTGTCACACAACAAACTTAGTTGATCGGTTGATCAAAAGTACATGTCTCATTTTGGAAGAAAAAAAAGTTGTCCTACTTGGGATAACATGGTGTCCTTTTTGGGCCTTTTTGTACTTAGCCCAAAAAAAAACTTGTCCTACTTGGGACAACACCATGTCCTTTTTGTCCCTTTTTGTACTTAGCCCATGGTAAAAATCATATTGTGCTCAAAACCCAAAGGTATGATGCATGTAATAGACTCTTGGACAATGAAGTGATGCAGTCATTGTGTGTATGTAATAAACTTTGTACTTTTATGAACTTTACACTATAAATTAACCTCAGACTAGACAAATAAACTTAATGAAATCACATTTTTATAGAGGCCTAAAGCATTTTTGTAGAAATTTAATTAGACTTTTGAAATGTTAAAAAAGCTCAACCATCCAAAGATATGAAATGCTTGCAATAGACTGTTGGACACTTGCAGTTTCATTGTAATTACTACTTGTAGTAACTTATGCTTTCCAATTATTCAAAAGCAAGTCTAGAAATATAACTTCAATAAACTTGTAATTTTTATATGAAACTAGCATAGTACCCGCACAATGCGGCGGTGAGTATCCGGTAACAAATCTTGAGGCAACAAATGTTATTTTCTTACTTATTAGGTTTGTATTCACGTTAAAGTTTTGAAAAATCAAATTAAAATAAACCTACTAAAAAATCTAAAAATTAATACAAAATATATCAAAATGAATATTTAACTAAAGAGAAAGAAATTTTAAAACATATATTAAAATTAGATTATAAAAAAAACAAATAAATAAATAAATTTTCAAATTACAACTAAAAATATTATTATAAAAAGTTGTTACAAAAGATCATGATATATAACAACTTGCTTTATTTAATAGGTAAAAAAGAAATTCAGCCATATTATTTCTAGAATGTCCTACACGCTTTATAATTTAGTTATAGATTATCAAATTACTTGAAACATGAATGCACCCACTCTTTCTTCACTAAAAAGAGTCATTTTATATAAAAAAAAAGACATTTGTAACCATGATTTCGGACACATTGGCCGACTAATCCATGGGTTTTGAACCCAACATTACACAAAATCAAATCAGGTAAAGCAAAATAGATTAGCGTGGTCACTTCAAACATTAAATAGAAAAACTATTTTATAACTTGAGATATCACTAATGAGAAAAACAATTTGGTATATATTGACTACAGAAGTAAATGAAACCAAAAAAAAACACAACAAGAGCCTCCTCATTTATTGGGTAAATTTATGACTCCTGAAATAAAGGAAAAATCGGAAAAATTAAAACATAATTGGTAAGTATTTAATACATTCTATAGACACACATAACATCAAGTTATTAAACCCTAGAACAAGCTAAAACAAAGAAACCATAAGAAAGTCAAAAACTTTTTTTTTATATATATAAGATTTAAAACGACTTTGATTTAATTTTTTTTGAGCTTATGAGCTTACCTTTGGAGTGAATTCAAAGCTAATTGTTGATTACAAAGTAGTGAAGAAGAGATGAAACACAAAATGATTACAAGTAGTGAAGAGAATAAGAGATCTTGGTTAAGAATGGCCGTTGTGTTGTGGTTCCTCGTCTGAACTTCTTTATGTCCTAGCCCTAGACACACTATTCTTCAAAGACTAAAAGGAACCTCCAAGAATCCAACATAAACATAAAAGCCCCTCAAACATACTAATCACATCATTTAAATAAGGTAATACCCTTATTTCAACTCTAATCTAGTACAAAAGCCACTTTAAAGTTACCTTTTTGGTAACCTTTTAAAGATGAAACTACACTTTTACATTTAAGTAAAGGTTACTCATTACCAACTTTACTGTTTTACCCTTTTCTCAGTTAAAAGCACGAATATGATAATATTATGTTTTACCCTCTGAGATTATTTAATTTGGACATAATATGATGTCTTAAGAAATTAAGAATTAGTGGTTTCCGTGTGAACTTTATGTTTGTTTCATTAATTTGTGTATTTTCTTTTTGGGTTTTGCTAACAGCAGTCCTATGAGTTATTTTTAAAGTTACTATTATTGAAAATTTACATTTAGTTAACATAAAACTTTCCATGTTTAAATAAAATAATTAAAAATTTAACATTTAATTAAAAAAAATCATTCCATATTTAATTACACTTACTATAATTGTGATATTTAAATATGTATAAACATTGAGATAATGAGTTCCATAAATGCAAGTTTACATAAATAACAAGTCTTAAAAGAAACCCACAGGGCTGCTGTTAGCAAAACCCTTTTGTATTGTTTTACATAACATTGTGAGCCTATACTCTTTTGTATTGTTTTTTAAATTGATTCGTATATGTTGTTGCACCCGATCTTGATTTTAATTATAGGTCGATTTCTTATTTGGTGTTTAACGTTTGAGCTATTTTAAGCATGTAATCAGTTTATCAAACATTCACCCATATATACCTCGTTTTTTTTATCAAATCGGTTGCTATTGTTACAAACTGTTTCATGTTATCCGTGCTCAAGAAATAACTTAAGTAACTACTAGCATAGTGCCCGCGTAATGCGACAACGAGTATTCGACGATAATTTTTTATGCAAACAAATGTTACTATCTTATCTATTAAGTTCGGATTCATATTGATGTCAAAGTGGTAAAAAAGTAAAAATCAAAATAAACAACTGCTAAAAAAAGGTAAAGCTGAAATTTAATGAAATTTATCAAAATTGATACTGAATCAAAGAGCAAAAAATTTAAGAAAATATGATGAGCTTAAATTATGAAAATAATAAATATATTAAAAATATTTTTATTTAAAATAAAATTATTATTTTAATAAATTGTTACAAAAGTTTGTTATAAAAAATTGTTACAAAAAGTCATATGATATATAATGTGAAAGAGCTAAGATATATGTAGACCCTTAAATTAGTATAAACCTATTCAACCAATAATAACCCCTTTTTTATAAAAAAAAAACCCACTTCCCACCATTTTTTAAAAAATTAAATACCTCACAAACGGTAAATTGTCAAACAAAAAAATACACCATTGCAACGAGAATTAAATTATCTTTCTATCGATGGGCACATGTATATACTTTCGCCGAACTTTTTTTTGACTTTTTTTCTTAAGTCACGTATGAGAGAACCATGTATGACTCGTCACGAATCATATATGATTTTCAGAAAATCATATATGATTCGTGATATGAATCATATATGATTTTCTGAAAATCATATATGTTTTTTGACGAATCATATATAATTCTCTCATATATAATTCTCATAGATAGATGAATTAATTGTCGTCGTGATGATATGTTTTGTTTTGTGTAACGATGAATGGTTTGTGAGATATTTAGTTTTAAAAAAATGAGTTTTTTTGTTACATGATAAAAATAAGTGATTGTGATTGGTTGATTGAGTTTATGCTAAACTAAGATTATATGTTAAACTTTTTACTAATGTGAAAAAGACACCAACAAATTGTTATATTTAGTAAGTAAATTGATTGAAAATTTAGTTTTTTTATTTTTACAAAGTCTCAAATACTTTATAATGTAATAGTAAATTATAAATATAGATTATAGATCGTGTTCACTCGTTGTATATTTGAGCACGGATAACATGAAACTCTAGCATATTTGTTAATGCCCATTTTGTCTATGTATAATTGTACAACTACATCGTCTTATGAATTTGTGATTACCTTACTTTAGAGGGTGTTTGTTTTAGTTTATATAGTGGACTTATAAGCTTATTAGCTTATATAAGCTTATAAGCTAAAGCTAAGTGTTTGGTTAAGCTTATATAAGTGGGCTTATAAGCTTATATAAGGAGGTTTTGGTAAGCCAAAAATTTGTGGCTTATGTAAGGTTAATTGGGCTTATATAAAAATATTAGCTAAAAAGACTTTTATACCCTTATTTAATAATTACTATCCTTTTTATTTTTATGTATTTTTTAGTCATTTTACTATATTAGTTATATAAGCTAAACCAAACACTTAACAAAAGCTTATAAACTTATTATATAAAAGTCATAATTTACTTATATAATATAAGCCTAAGCCCACTTATAAGCTTAACCAAACACTCTCTTAAGTAGTACATGTGTAATGAAGTAATAATATCTATACAAGATATCAATCTTTTTTTTTTCTTCTTAACAAATTTGCAAGTTTTTTTAAGTATATATTAGGGTTTTTTTAACATGCCCTCAAATACATATGTTAAGTAATACGGAGTATTTATGAAACACAAACTTTCTTTTCATATAAAATACATTTAATACGCATCAAATATACACAAAATTCACTATAAATAAATAACAATTAAGTTTTAATAATCTTAAACTTTACTTTTATATAGACTTAAAATGTACACATGGGACACATATTAAAAATTCCCTTATATTAAACCAACAAAATCGCATGCAAAGAAAACTCTTTAAATAACCAAGATGGTTAAATAAAGACACAAACCAGAAACAAAAACAATATATCACAAAGCAAAGAAACCTACAACAAAATACATTGCAGGACTCACTAGCTATCACAAAACCAACCAACAACATTGCGACACATAAAGACATAAAAATAGACAATGTTGCAGATAAAATTGCATTCCCACATTTTGCCCTGTGTCAAACATCCAAAATCTATCTCCTGAACCTGAAAATATCTACTACACAGCTCCAAAGCTTGGCTTGCATTTGAAAGGCTCACGAAGCCATTGTTGGTAACACATCGTCAAAAACGTTCGTAATTAAATTACTCAAGTATAGTTTCCACCAAGATTGCGAGTAAACCTTTAAGATGGTACGATCTTACATGTTTACTAGTTAAGATCATGTAAGATCGGCATAAGATCACATCTGGGGTGACATTTTATGTAAGATCGTGGGATCTTACGTAAACTCATAAGATTGTCTAGTGATTCGAGTTCACCTATTTCTATTTTATCCTTTTCATTTTTTTCTATCTTTTGAGTCATTTCACTTGCTTATGTCCAAAAGCAAACAATATTCACTAATGTAAAATCAGTCAACAATTAACGTTTCATATTTTAGACCCGATTATAGTTTATTCATAGGACGTGTTTTATTTGTGACTATATGTGGGCTTATGAGAGTATTTGATTTCGGCTTATATATCATAAGCCCTGATTTTCTAGCTTATTTTTATACTTACGAGTTTATATTACCTTATCAAACCGCAATGAGATCGTGATCTTGACAACCTTGATTTTTACCGAGAACATTTGACTATAGTGGTATGTAAGTATATTGACTGCTATATCCAAAAAGACACCACTATATGCCTTCGTAAATTCATTACTCACAGAACAAGCTTAGCTAATATTTAGCAGTACTTCACTATTCTTAAAAAACTTTCACCACTCCCGCGTAAATAATATACGAAAATAACTTTTAGGTTAAACTCCCGTTGAAAAGTTAGTCTTTAATGACGTGATAAAAATAGAGAATTTACGTAAATAGACCCTTGATTTTACCCAATGTTAAACCATTCGTCCGTAACAAACAATTCGATTTAACATAAACTAACGTAAAACATCGTTCTTCACAATGGAGGCGTGTTAACCACCTCGTTGGATCATAAATGAATAACTAATTGGATGGGAGTTGAGATGAATGTATACCTATTATTTACTAAAGACTCAATGAAGCAATCGTAACCACTCATTCTTTCATTAAAAAACTCACTTTCCGCCTTTTTTAATGAATAATATCTTGCAAACAGTAAATCGTCAACGTCAACAACAAACTATCATTCTTTATTTTTTATATTTCAAGTCTATCGCCGCTATCACCACCATCAATCATCATCCCGACCACCAAGCCCGCCACCGCCATCAGAACAAAGCACCGACGTACCGCCTCTACCATCAGCCATACCCACAACCGTTGCAAACCACCGGCGATACCCACTCATGACAATATTTTACTTATACTGATACATGAGCAAATAAATTAGGGAAAATTCAAAAAAGAGAGCAAAGAGGGTTGGACCCTTCCAACTATAACCTGGTGAATATAATTTTTCATAAAGAGTCTAGTGCAACTGGAAAAATGTGGAAGAGGGTGTTAAGAGTTTCACAAGTGTTTGTATGAAGGTACAAAAGTTGGTAAAAAGTATGTATGTTTAAGGTATTTGTAACGTATTTGTAAGCTATATGTACAAAGAGAAACTAGTACTTTTTATCAACTTAATTTAGGGCAACCTGGTTTTTTAGTCATTCTAACAAATGAATGGGTAATAAAATATTATTAAATTATAAGTACAACTTGTAATTATTGTGCAACTATTACTTTTTGGCAACTAAATTTTTACTTTTAAAGTAGTGCTTAATCTTCCCAAATTTGAATCATCTCTTCTATAAATTTATCCTCAAAAGTGTTAAGTTATGTAAATCTTTATTTTTCTAGAGAGAGAAGTTTGCATACACACATTTAGAGAGAGAAACTAGAGAGAAAAACACATATTATGTGTGTAAAAATAAATGAGCAACCTTACCCCTCTCCAACTAAAGAAAGTCTTTATATACCCAGTCCCACAAGATGGGCTTGGGCTTACATTGGGCGACGGCCATTATAGAATGAACTAGGCTTGGCCTTGTTTGTTTAACTTAATATTACTAGACTGCGAGCTATCACTAATATATTTTTGGAGTGACCGATCCTTCCTAAATACGTAAAAACGTATTTCCAACAATCTCCCCCTAAGGGAGGTCACTCCAAAGTACAATGGGGTTACCTGAGTTACAATAATAAAATAAACCTAGCATACTATGCTTTTTCTTGAGCTCGTAGTCTTCGTCTTTCTTTCTTTTTTTTCTTGGTGAAAATGGTGACATGATCTTCATCTTTAATCTAGAGCATGTTTCTCTTGCCTTGATCTTGTGTAACCATCACTTGTGATATTTGCCTCCTCGTTACTGCATGTCACACATACTTATACCTTTGTAATTCTTGAAAGCTTCAGAGTTTGATATGGAGGAAGACTTGATATTGAACTTTCTAGAATTTGTTGAAGTATTCAATGCATAAAGTATAAGCATGTGGTGATGACTTCTTCTCGGATGCAACGCCACCGTCTTCAAATGCAACAACATAAGTAGACACGAACGAAATGGATTTGACATTTCATTCTAATTCGATAGCAGTTTAAATCCGGTCGGTAAAGACCGTTGGACGATATTAAATATCGTACTTGTGGCAGGTAGTTACAAAGAAATCAGAGAAGTAAACACATGTACCTTATCACCATATTTGGTGATCTTCTAGAAACCTATGCTTGGATCTTCTTCATATTTGATCACAGGGTTCCTAAAGTCAAGAGGTAGAACAGCAGCAATATCACCAACTTCTAAAGGAGAGAGCTCCAAATTCTTCTTCAAAGTACCCTCATTGAATTTAGGATCCAACAAATTAAATTCTGGAAACAAAAGTTTTACTCCTTTCTTCACTGGCCTAGGCACTTGAGATGCCCACTTAATCTTCAACTGCTCCTCAATCTCTTTTTGTCTCTCAGCAGACAACTTGAGATGTGTGTTATGCTCACTTACATAGACCCAAATAGGATATGCAAGATACTCCAGTTCATCAAATGATAAACCTTGAAATTTCTTATAAGTTCATCCTATTTGATGACTTCTGAGAAACATATAATAAAATTCCCTCCTAACTGTCTTTGACTTCCCTAACACATTGGAATCCTTATTCTCCAAGATGAACTTAACATCATGCTGAACTCTAAAAAAAATTTACAATCCCCAAATTCTCATAGACAATGTAACAATTGGATCATCCATTTCCATCTGTTCATGCCTATGATACATGCTTGCAATATAGGGTATATCAAAATCAACCAATAAGGCCAATTGTCTCAACTTTTCTTTTGTTGCCTCATCTTCACTATATTCTAATCTCTCTGGTTCATCATCAAGTTCCACATTAGGATTAGAGTTTTGTGAACTCTCCTCCTCATCATCATCACCTCCTCTCATGCTCTCAGACTCTGAACTCAGTATTTGAGCCTCAATACTACCTTTCTGAAGCCCTTTTCTCTCTTGTTCTTGCAATTGAAGTGCCAACTGATGGTCAAATTGAAACTGTGCGCTCTTCTTGGGAACCTGCTCCTTTATCAATATTGCTTTTCCCTTCTCCAATGGATCAGTAACTAGTAAAGTAGTTGGTACCTGCATAGAAGCTTCTCTGATTATCAATGGTGGTTGGGAGGCACCAAAGACAAGAGAAGGTTTGTCAGCGGCTAAAATGGAAGTATTAGTGGCTTGAATAGGCTTGTCAACGACTGACCTACTTACTTGTTCTTGTTCCCCCAACAACTCAGTAAAAGAAAGTCTGTTAGGTGTCATCATGATTGGACCAATCTCCTTGCCTTCCTTCATACCTATGAGTGTATCAGCCACCTCTTTGGTACCAATAGAATCCTCCTTTGAGCTCTTTCACTCAAATTTACTAGCTCTATGGGTTCATCCTCCCCTTTGTAAGAGTCCTCTCTATCATCACTTGAGGACTGAACCATAAACCTTCTTCTCTGCTCCAAAAAAACTATCCTCTCCCACAAAATTAAGTTCAAGGCCTTGATCTTTAAAAAATTGTACAAATTATGTATTTTGCCTTTGCAAGCTAACACAGATAGTCGTCAATTCCATTAATGTCAAAGCTTCCATACTGCCCTCAGCCTCATTCGGGAACTGAATCCTTAATGAAGCATCATGAGGCGTGGGAATGGTCTTACTTACAATGGGACTGTCTTGACCTGCATCTAAGCCAGTGTCAATAGTCCCAGCCATAACCACATCACTAGCCACCCTTGTAGTAGTGGTCTCCTCTGCTACAAGGCTAGGGGCACTAGGAGGAGACAACCTAGTGGTCCTTTGGTGTTTAGATACCCTAAATTGTGAATGTGAAGTGGATTCGGGGCTGTTTGGGTCAATATTAGATGTATCAGCGTCTAAAACAATGGTGTCAGCGGCTGACATGTGAATGTCAGCGGCTGAAGGATGATATCAATGGTCATATCAACAATATGATCAGGTGAAGGTGGTAGTTGTTCCTGCTGTGGTTGAGGTTGTTCTTGTTGTTGTGCAGCCACAACAACAGCTTGAATGACATCAAGCATGGGTTGGGTCAATGGCAAATCTCTATAGGGAGGTGTATTAAGGGTGATAAAAAGCTTTTTACGTTGAACGGTGATCTCATAAATGTTTTCATGATCCCTGCCACACTCCCCTTGTAAATCCAAAACTATTTGCAAAAACCTAGGGTAAGCAAGTGTCATCTTGATTCCCTTATTATTTAATGTCACACCCCACCATGGCGGAATATATGGGTCGCGACGTATGGATATCATCACAATAATAGCGTGTCTATAGAGTTAACTAAATGAAATAAAAATATCATAAAAAGGTGACACAATGCCATGACAATATCTCAAACAATACAGGCGCCTAGGTAAGTAGGTAACACGCCTACCTCTTACCAAAGACATACAAATAAACAAACATCAAACATATAGGTGTCTAAAAAGTATCACTTATTCAAACATTAAATAAAAACTAAGAGGAAAGGGATTCCTCCTAATGCAGTCTTAGTAGCCTCTAAACTCTAGCCACTTCTAACCTCATCCTCCTCAACTACCTCACCTGAAAATGACACTAAAATCTGTCAACATAAAGTTGGTGAGAACATAGGTTTAAGTTATCTAGAACATCATAAGAAACCTTTACATCCGCTGCAAATAAGTTGAAGGAAAACAATTTATAGTAATGGACCATAATGTGATAATCATGTTACATGCATCCACAACAAAACATAAACCAAGTACCGATCACATCTACAATTCACAAAGCACACTATAACAATCAAGAAGTATCCCGTCGCACACACAAGAACACACACCACACTATCCGGATCTTTCCCACACCACCTGTGGAAGATGAACTATATCCCCGTCG
The DNA here is from genome assembly GCA_025667525.1 of Glebionis coronaria. Lineage (NCBI taxonomy): Eukaryota > Viridiplantae > Streptophyta > Magnoliopsida > Asterales > Asteraceae > Glebionis > Glebionis coronaria. The sequence continues at coordinate 505,885,121 of CM046880.1, read as the reverse complement.
AGATATCTTGCCTCCGAAGAGACGATGCACAAGTACTCAGGACGGATCGTGCCCCACGAACCAAGAACTCAAAATCAAGAACTCAGGACGGATCGTGCCCCACGCTCCACACACATCACAACTGGTCCCATAGACGCCCATACATCTATGTACCAATCCCAATCATAACACAATCAAGATTCACATATCAGAACACATATCAAAGCACATATCAAAGCACATATGAGAACACATAAGCACGCAAGTAACACAATAGCACATTTATGTCCACATATTTTAAAACATAGTACTAAATCATGTTAAAGAACATTGCAAGTGTCATCTCCATCCCATACTGGAAAAACATTTAAAAACGTAGCAAAACGGGACTATGAACTCACCTGATAGCACAACAAGCTAGCACTCCTGCAAACCTATAAAATCATACACGACACTCTTAGCTCAGGTCTTAACACCCAAGTTAAGTAAAAATCAAGGAGATGAATCTAATCCCCCAATCCCACTATCTAGTTCTCCCACTACAAGCTATTCTATACGTAAAATTCCAGTTTTTCCCCGGTACGGTTTACTAGTCACTACACGATCACATGAAGTGAACTTAACACCACACTTGACTCCTACCCTACTGGAGTTATGTTGTTATATGATCTAAGAACTTCAAAAACCAATTTTACTTTCTAATTACACGTTTAACCCTTTCGTTTAGTCTCTACGCCAAAAGTCGTTTTCACCAAAACTGATTTTCCGTACACGCTAAATGTTTGACACCAAAACCCCGACCTAAACACCATAAATTTTATTGAAAACCTCCATTCCTTTTATATACATTATAAAGAGTTCCCAAATTAAAAATATTTGGCTATCTCATCCGTTTAGTTAGGTTTTGACTCAAATCCCCGAAATCAAAATTTATTCCTGAACAGCGCAATGTTTTTGTAAAAATTATTTGACGACCTTCCCGAACTCCATTTTTGACCAACCTTACATTTTTGAAAAGTAGACTCCCTGAACTTAATATTAAAAAAAAGAAACTCGACTAAAGGTGCTACCTACTGCCCGGAACAGTCGACACAAGACAGCCTTAAAAATCAGACTGTTTTACGCCTTTATGCACTAACCCTCTAAACATCATTAATTATCCCTAAATTTATAACACAAACCCTAAAATCATTAATGGATCTTAATTAATATATTTTTCCATAAAATTAATAAAACCCTAATCATCTCAATGATGGTTAATTAACAATACAATTATGATTAATTAATAAAAACATAAATTATATTAAGGTTTAATTGATCACTTACCTTGAAACAAGAAAAATTAATGAACCCTAATCATAATTTCGACTTCTCTTGATATCCATAGAAGATTTAGACTGATTTTAGGTTTATTTAGGGTTATTAGTCTTTTTTAGGGGTCTAGGGGTGTTTATATAGGCCTTGGTAACCTTCTAGACAAGTTTAGGCCCAATTAGGACTTTTAAATGGTAATTATCCTATTTTTATTAATTTAATTATTAAAATTAAGGTTATGGGACCCACAAATTCGACTCCTCTCTGTGTTTTGTCATATTTACACTCTCCCCCTTCTATTTCATGTTTACTTATACTCCTATACACTTTCGGGACCAAACTGGGTATCCTTTTGCTAATTTTTTGACTTTTTACACGATTTTTGAACTAGCCTTCATTTCTAAAAGTTTCTAAATATAGAAAGTAACTATAAAACTTATCCTAACCATATTATATATACTTAATACATACATATAACATACGATACGTACACGAAACCTTATCAAAACGATACCCGAACTTTTCTGCAGTTCATTTCTGAACTCATTTCATTTCATTTCATTTCGTTTCATTTCCAACTTATACCATGATTTATACATTCATGTGAACTCATGATCACGAACCAACCCCATCACATCATCATAGAACGTCCCATGTACTACATAAACAATGTCTAACATCATGATAAAGTCTCAAATATGAGCACATAACACATAAACGCACACCAAGCACATGATCAACATCAAACAGTCAAAAGTGAAAAATCCAAAATCTAGGGTTGTCACATCACTCCCTCCTAATAGAAATCTCGTCCCGAGATTTACTCCATAAGCTCAAAAAACTTCATTTCACAACCAACTCGTTATCTCTCTCATAAGAACGTAACCGGATCATCCGTATGACTACAACAACGCCCTCAATGCATATAAGCTCAAGACAAATTTTAGGACCCCCAACTTCGGATAAACGATCAAGCCCATGGACATCTAACGGACGTTTACGCGAAAGAATTTAAAAATATGAACCAAAACCTGAGACTCCAAAAGATACTCAACATAAAACATGTATCGACTCCCAACGAACCATGAAAACGGACCAATGACACAAGAAGCACCCAACGACAACCGAAACGTATTACGACCGGTGACATACTATTAAAACCTTGTGCAAAACCAAATTTTTCCCCATAATGGATTTTGTACCTTAATTTATATTAGTTGTTCTAAAACCATGGTATCACATTAGTAATTTATGTAATCATTTGACGAAAAAAAATATATAGTCTCTTCACGAACGATCAATTGTCTAAAGCACACAACACAATATCACGCGTCAACATTGACTCCGGAACCCACATTCTTCATTAATGTAACAATCTCTATGATGGATACATCTAAAATCCTATCCCAAAGCAGCCCTATGTTAGCCTTCTAAGTGTCCACTATCCCAAAATACCCAAAACACGAGTTTAAACCATGTTGTCCGAAAATTAATCTTGAACTCGACAATTGTACAATTAATTCGACCAAGCTACTGACTTCCATTGACAATACGTTCTAAATATTTGAAAAGTACGCTCCGAGTACATAACTTTAGGCTTTTGAATCACCCAAAAATCTTTAAAAACGAATAAGTTATAACCAAAACGATTTTTACCTAGAATCTGCCCAGACATTAGCGACAGTTTCTGACAGTTTAGCGATGAGTTCTGACAATTTAGCGACAGTTTCTGCCTACTCCGATTTATAACAAAAAAAAACGATTTGAAACCCTAAAACCCCTCATTAATTACCAAATTCAAGACCTAATTTATTTTAATTCCAGAAAATTAGAAACCCTTACCCATCATATGAGTAATTACATGATTTTAACATATTTAATTAAATAAGAACAAGAAATTAACTAAAGATCATTAGCTTTAGGTGATCAAAACCAATTTTAGTTTTTTTAAAAAAAATAAACAAGCCATACTTATATGTTAAAAAAAATATATATCCCATCTTATTTCAAACACGCTTACGACACTTAACCCTTATTTCACCGACTACCAACAACTATTTTAACTATTTACAAATTCCATTTCTTTTACTACAAAAGATACAAACTAAAAGATACCGTGATCCCAAAAAGAATTCTCCACCCTCTCAATAGCCTCTACACCAAAAGTACCGTACAAACAAATACGTGAAATGAGGACTCGATAAATGCGCTACTACAGAAGTTGAACATCCCAAAGAATGAAGAGCTATAAAACCATCCTAAGAATACAATCGATAAGTAGAAGGGATATACACATATATAGGCATAGGCGTACATACACTCAAATCCATACAACATATACAATACAAGCATGTATTAACCCTCCTTCATGCAACCATACTTAGGAATCCATTGATGTCGTGGTACTTGTATAACTATGTTGGCCACCATACTTATACCAGTCCCCTTTCACTAATGCACTCCCTCCTATGATGACACTTATAAGAATTAATACTACACATAACACATCAGTCTACCAACTCAAATAATCACATAGATCCTACAACTCATATAAGCACATAATCCGCAACATAACATAAGGTCCAAAATCACATGTATTAAAATAACATAGCCAATGCATGAAACAAATAAACTCGTAGTCCAGCTGAACCAGCGTAGACTAAATTCAAAATGTATAAAGAACATGAAAACGTAATTAAACGAAATCCAACAATGACTAGCGTATACGACTATAGTTCTACCCGCACTAGTCAAAACTCGTAAAGAAAATAAAATGTAGCTAAGTATGAACTTACTATGGTTCAATTCATACTAGTCAAAACATCGCAATAAATAACATCCAAACACATCAATTAATATAAAATGCACACATACTCCTATGACGCCTATATGCAGGGACCCTTAAGCTATAAATTAGGCTACGCGACTAAGCAACCTAATTCTCTATAACCATTGGCTCTGATACCATTCTGTCACACCCCACCATGGCGGAATATATGGGGCGCGACGTATGGATATCATCACAACAATAGCGTGTCTATAGAGTTAACTAAATGAAATAGAAACGTCATAAAAAGGTGACACAATGCCATGACAATATCTCAAACAATGCAGGCACCTAGGTAAGTAGGTAACACGCCTACCTCTTACCAAAGACATACAAATAAACAAACATCAAACATATAGGTGTCTAAAAAGTATCATTAAATAAAAACATTAAATAAAAACTAAGAGGAAAGGGATTCCTCCTAATGCAGTCTTAGTAGCCTCTAAACTCTAGCCACTTCTAACCTCATCCTCCTCAACTACCTCACCTGAAAATGACACTAAAATCTGTCAACATAAAGTTGGTGAGAACATAGGTTTAAGTTATCTAGAACATCATAAGAAACCTCTACATCCGCTGCAAATAAGTTGAAGGAAAACAATTTATAGTAATGGACCATAATGTGATAATCATGTTACATGCATCCACAACAAAACATAAACCAAGTACCGATCACATCTACAATTCACAAAGCACACTATAACAATCAAGAAGTATCCCGTCGCACGCACAAGAACACACACCACACTATCCGGATCTTTCCCACACCACCTGTGGAAGATGAACTATATCCCCGTCGAGATATCTTGCCTTCGAAGAGACGATGCACAAGTACTCAGGACGGATCGTGCCCCACGAACCAAGAACTCAGAATCAAGAACTCAGGACGGATCGTGCCCCACGCTCCACACACATCACAACTGGTCCCATAGACGCCCATACATCTATGTACCAATCCCAATCATAACACAATCAAGATTCACATATCAGAACACATATCAAAGCACATATCAAAGCACATATGAGAAAACATAAGCACGCAAGTCACACAATAGCACATTTATGTCCACACATTTTATAACATAGTACTAAATCATGTTAAAGAACATTGCAAGTGTCATCTCCATCCCATACTGGAAAAACATTTAAAAACGTAGCAAAACGGGACTATGAACTCACCTGATAGCACAGCAAGCTAGCACTCCTGCAAACCTATAAAATCATACACGACACCCTTAGCTCAGGTCTTAACACCCAAGTTAAGTAACAATCAAGGAGATGAATCTAATCCCCCAATCCCCACTATCTAGTTCTCCCACTACAAGCTATTCTATAAGTAAAATTCCAGTTTTTCCCCGGTACGGTTTACTAGTCACTAAACGATCACATGAAGTGAACTTAACACCACACTTGACTCCTACCCAACTGGAGTTATGTTCTTATATGATCTAAGAACTTCAAAACCCAATTTTACTTTCTAATTACACGTTTAAACCCTTTCGTTTAGTCTCTACGCCAAAAGTCGTTTTCACCAAAACTGATTTTCCGTACATGCTAAATGTTTGACACCAAAACCCCGACCTAAACACCATAAATTTTATTGAAAACCTCCATTCCTTTTATATACATTATAAAGAGTTCCCAAATCAAAAATATTTGGCTATCTCATCCGTTTGGTTAGGTTTTGACTCAAATCCCCGAAATCAAAATTTATTACTGAACAGGCCACTGTTTTTGTAAAAATTATTTGACGACCTTCCCGAACTCCATTTTCGACCAACCTTACATTTTTGAAAAGTAGACTCCCTGAACTTATTTTTTAAAAAAAAGAAACTCGACCAAAGGTGCTACCTACTTCCCGGAACAGTCGACACAAGACAGCCTTAAAAATCAGACTGTTTTACGCCTTTATGCACTAACCCTCTAAACATCATTAATTATCCCTAAATTTATAACACAAACCCTAAAATCATTAATGGATCTTAATTAATATATTTTTCCATAAAATTAATAAAACCCTAATCATCTCAATGATGGTTAATTAACAATACAATTATGATTAATTAATAAAAACATAAATTATATTAAGGTTTAATTGATCACTTACCTTGAAATAAGAAAAATTAATGAACCCTAATCATAATTTCGACTTCTCTTGATATCCATGGAAGATTTAGACTGATTTTAGGTTTATTTAGCGTTATTAGTCGTTTTTAGGGGTCTAGGGGTGTTTGTATAGGCCTTGGTAACCTTCTAGACAAGTTTAGGCCCAATTAAGACTTTTAAATGGTAATTATCCTATTTTTATTAATTTAATTATTAAAATTAAGGCTATAGGACCCACAAATTCGACTCCTCTCTGTGTTTTGTCATATTTACACTCTCCCCCTTCTATTTTATGTTTACTTATACTCCTATACACTTTCGGGACCAAACCGGATACCCTTTTGCTAATTTTTCGACTTTTTACACGATTTTTGAACTAGCCTTCATTTCTAAAAGTTTCTAAATATAGAAAGTAACTATAAAACTTATCCTAACCATATTATATATACTTAATACATACATACAACATACGATACGTACACGAAACCTTATCAAAACGATACCCGAACTTTTCTGCAGTTCATTTCTGAACTCATTTCATTTCATTTCATTTCGTTTCATTTCCAACTTATACCATGATTTATACATTCATGTGAACTCATGAGCACGAACCAACCCCATCACATCATCATAGAACGTACCATGTACTACATAAACAATGTCTAACATCATGATAAAGTCTCAAATATGAGCACATAACACATAAACGCACACCAAGCACATGATCAACATCAAACAGTCAAAAGTGAAAAATCCAAAATCTAGGGTTGTCACATTTAACATGCCTTCAAAACCCATATTGGAAAAATTATATTGTCGCCTATTTTTCATACAAACAAGAGCAATCGCAATAGAGCGATTGATCTCATTAAAATATGAACATTTGGGACTAAGACATTATAGTAGGACATGTCTGAGGAACTTCTAGGCTGGGGGAAATTGACCTTTACCATATTTAGAAATACGCCCTGTAGGAGGAAGAACATAACCCAAGCCTTGAATCCCTTCATATAGCTCATCAATGGGAAGAGTTGTCACACCCTCTTCATCATCAAGATGTAAAGCTTGACGAATCAAAGACTCAGTAACAATCTTTTTATGCCCATGGATAGTGCCTACAATTATAAGCACATTATCAACTGTTTTGGAATTAATAGTATTCCAAAACTACTTGATATGTGATATAGGAATGAGAAGAGCATACCTTATGTTTGATGCCAGCAAAAACTTAATCATCCCTGTGTACTGTAGATGATGATCATTATCAACAGTCAAATATGCAATCATGTTATGTTGATTCTTGAACTCAAGGACAACATTAGCAGGTTTGAATTTAGGCGCCATTGATATCTTTGAAAAGCTTAAGGTGAAAGAAAGGTTTTGGTTATAAAGATAAATTAAAACAAATATGCAAGTTGCCTTGTAAATGTGTATAATGGGTGAATATATAGTAGAATTCGTAGGTTTACTATTGGTTGAAAAAGAGGTAAGTAGATAAAAAAATTTCAAAACATAATCATGAAAATATTTGAAAAAGCTAACTTATCTCTTATTAATTAAAGAAAATACATACTCTACGAAAATTACAGCCCAAAATATCTCAAAAATAACAACTGAGTGGGACCCAGTGTTTTTCAACGGTCAAAAGATTTGTTAGCGGCAACGGCTTTACTTGTCAGCATTTAAAATGGTTGTGTCTGGGCCTAAAATACATTTGTCAGCGGATACAATTTCTATGCTCATAAGCTAAAAATAAAAAGAAGAAAAATAAAAGAAAAAAATAAAAAGAAAAAGAAAAGACCTTAACAAAGAAATTAATCCTAAAGGGGTTATCTTTCCTCGAAAAAGACTGAATTTTGCAAGCACTGTCCAATCACACACACTTGCATATACAATATAGATGTGATTGTCCTCTAGTGTCCCTTTCTAAACAAAGTCCTTAAGGATGAGTTTAACCCATATAATTTCTTTGTAACTCCCAGGTAAATCCAAAAATGTATATTCCAAGTCACCCATCCGACCAAGCCCAATTCTATGTCAAAAACGTCTTGGCAGCATGCATGCTTAAAACAAAACGTGCATGCTATAGTGCCTCAAGCTTTATAAATTCTAGCAATTCCATAAGAAAAAGCCTTCAATATTTCTAACCCCACTCACCAATGGACACAATCTAGAATTGTGATAAGAGTACTTTAAGAGTACCCAAAGTCCTAAAGGTATCCTAAAACCTCCCTTTAAATGAAGCTTTTCAAGTGAAATCGTAAACAAATTTTTATTTCAATTCTAATTGACCACACTTTTCAATTCTAATTGACCACACTTTTCAAGTTAAATCGTAAAAATTGTTGGTAATTACTTTACTCAAGTATAGTTTCCACCAAGATTGTGAGTAAACATGTAAGATGGTACGATCTTACGTGTTTAGTAGCTAAGATCGGCATAAAATCGCACCTGGGGTAACATTTTATGTAAGATCGTGGGATCTTACGTAAACTCATAGGGTTGTTTAGTGATCCGAGTTCACCTATTTCTATTTTATCTTTTTTCATTTTTTCAATCTTTTGAGCTGTTGAAGCAAATTTCTCCAGTTAGGCAGACGCTAGCGAATTCCCTTCAGTCACAATAATCGTATGGCTTGTATCTTGGTATTGGACCTATGAACACAAGACAACACACGTTAGCCTCATCCCAGGTTTGACTTCGAGACCAGGCTCCGGCGTGAAAGTAAGTAACTATCACGGGGATGGTATCCGGTGTGGAATACCGGAGGCTAAATATAAATGTCAAGAACAACAATGGCGATGAGTAAGCTAAGTTGAATTGAATTGGATGTGTATTAAATGTGGGGGAGTATTTATGCTACTTAACCAAATATACCTGGATGTCTAGTCACATCAATAGGCTAGGTTCTGAGCCCAAGGTGAGATCTTTTCCATTGATCGAGGGATTTATCCCCAGGGCGGCGGTGTTATGTTTTGTCCGTTGGATCGAGTGATGCATGCTGGATAAAACGGTGGATTACTTTTACTTTTCGCCAGCTCCTAGGTCTGTGGCATTAAGTGCTTCACTGTTCATGTTCCGACCTTATTAATTGATGGGACCTCGGCTATAGTCCGGAATAGTGTATGTGTCTGGAGGTTCTGGCCGGAGACATACGCGAACATGTCCCCCCCTAGTATCATGGTGTTAGCATCGGCTAACGGTGTGATACTTAAATGTGTTGTATTTGAACAGTTTTGGGCTTAATAAATGCGAGTCGTCGCATTAACTCCCCTTTAATTAATTTTGTCTTTTCGTTCCTGTGTTATCATTCATTCGAAGTATTGGGTTTTGTTTTGTTGCTAGTGATCTTGCTCCACGTGTCTACATTCGATTTTAACGGTGGATTGAACATGGGAAAATGTACACGTCCCTTCACTGTCCCTCCACCATGTATAAATAATTTCTTCCCCTCATTCTTGTTTTACTTTCTTTTTTCTCCTTTCTACCTCCATTGTTGTTTTATTTGCTTCAATAATTTTCTCGTCAGGTGTGCCCTTCGTTTCTCCCTTCTCCGGTTTATTTGTTCATATATTTTTTGTTATGTCTGTTAGTGGTTCCGATGAGGCTGGCCCTTGATCTTTCGCGACCCCAAATGTGATATGCACATTAGGGTTTCCACCATGTCTAGCGAGGATCTTAAGAAGATTATTAGGAAGTATCTTATTCCTGAAGATCTTCGTCCTCGCCTACCGGATCCTTTATTAACCATGGATCAACTTCTAGGACGATTCATTGGGATTTATGAGGAGTATTTGAAGCATGGGGGATTACAAATTCCTTTTTCTAGATTTTTCATGATTGTGATTCGGTATTTTCGTGTGCATATTTCCCAATTAATTCCTATGAGTGTTAACCGTGCCACCATGTTCGAAATAGGTTGCCGCAGCTTGAATATACCTTTCACTGTGAATTTATTTCGGGTCTTTTATAGACTGAAAGCCGCTGGCCTCCTAGGTGTGATAAGTGTTTGGAAGAGACCACTTCTAGTTTAAAAGGATGGAAGCATAAGTGGTTTCTTATTGATAGGAGAGCGGTTCCGCATGCCATGCCTTGGAGATACAGAGATACGGATGTTCACGATGATTTCCCTACTCATTTTAACGCAGATCATGCAAAGTTACTTGCTGAAAACCCTATATTGCTCCGTCCTCCTCATAGGAATTTGTTGTTTCTGTCCGGTCTATGGTATCCATATGAGAATCCTCCATTCCGTCGCATTGTTGTTGACCTTGATAAAAAAGGGTACTTTTATGTGCATTTTTTATGTTATATCCGTGGGCTATTGTCGCTCGCTCTAACCGTGATCTTTTTTCTTTCTTGCAAAACTTACCATGGACGAGTTTATCAAGCTCCCATCCTTTGATAATGCCAAAGTTGGCCGAGACGAAAATGAATTTATGCCCAATCCAACTTCAAAGGTTACTCAACCGCTACCGGTGGGGACTGCCATCCCTGCCCTTACTCCTCAACAAGAGGTTGTGACTGTTCCTGATCCGAAGGTGCTTGCTGCCCGTCTTTGCAATGAGGGAAAAAATGTTGTTTAGCCAAAAAAGAGACCTGCAGGTGGGGAACCTTCTGGGCGCACTGCCAAGCGGAAAGGGGGTGCCAAGGCACAAGGGCCATCGGGAATGGAAGACATAGAAGTGAATTCAACTCCTACCCTAAACCATTCACCCCCTTCCGGTTCTGAGGACAAGACGAGCAAGACCAGAGGTGTTAGATCCAAGACCCCCCCTAATATCAACCTTAGTGACCAATCTTCTCCTTTGGATGATGATGTCCGTGATGATGGTGCAGGTGTAATCATCTCGACCTTTATTGCGTCTCTTGTTGTGTCTCCCTTGTTTTTGTATATATATGCTGATCTTTTTGTTTTTATGTTTCCTTCCTTTAGGAGGCTCTTAAGGTCTTGTTTTTCAAGAAGGTGTGGCTTCTCGCTGGTTTGTGCCTCCATGGCGATTGGACGAGGATGTTCGTATTGACTCCTATTACTCATCCCGAGAGCTGCTATTCCACTTGGCTACATTGGCCGAACAAGCCGAACTCTCCTCCCTTTCCAACTATGATGTGTTAAGCCATACCTACCAAACCCTTGCTCGAAGCACCCTTACAATCTCAGAGTTGTTGAAGAGGTATGAGGCATTAAGCCGGGAGCACTCTCGCCTAGCTACCACTCAGCAAAGTACACAAGGACACTTTGCTTCTGGTAAGATAGTATTGGATCAAATGGCCCTCGCTCATAAGAAGCTGGAGGATAAATATAAAAATTGTCTTGCTCGGGAACAAGAGTGTCTTGGTGTTATCAAGAGGCTAGAGAAGGAGGCTCAGGATTCTTAGGGTTTGCTTGAAGCTAAGGACAAAAGGATTACGGAACTAGAGCATCTTCTCGGTGTGAGTGCCCAGGATCATGTGAAGGACTTCGACAAGATTAAAGAGTTGGAGGCCATCAATAGGCATCTGACTTCTATTCTTGCTCAGGCGGAGGTCGATAAACAAGTTCTTGTGAGGGATGGCTTCCCGATACTTATCCGCAGGTTGGTGGCCATTTATGAATACCGACGATCTCTTTCCCTCGGGGCTGGAGCTTTTTTTAATGCAAGATTTCTGAAAGCCGTGGAGTACAATCTCACCCCTGAGGAAATAGCTGTTGCCGCTGATAATCTAAACACTAAAATGGCCAAAACATGGAAGGAAGACTTTAATACCTTGTTCTCAACCGATTATCCCTTTGTGGCTAAGGTGGCAGCATCAAACAAGCTCTAGGTTGTGGAAATCATAAAACTACTCCCTACTGAGAAGCCTGTTGTTCCTTTGGTTGAAGACACTTCCAAAGCCAAGCATGTTTAGGCCTCCAAGACTCCAGCGGGTGATTCTGATTCGTCTAAAACTCAAAAGACTCCAGCTCAAGATGGCGGGAAGCCCTAGGTGAAGGTCCGGTATACCGATGTAATCTGTAACTCTGTTTCACAAGTAACATTTTCTCAAACATTATGTCTTTAATAACTATGTGTTCTTCGTATTTTGGTTTACCCGGACAAGCTTCACCCTGTTTACTTTAGTTTTTTGAACGTATATTACTCATTCATAATATCATCAATTAACGTTTCCTTTATTTATCTGTTGCGTCTTGCTTTTTATCACATTTTGAATTTATACTAGTGCAATGCCTATAAACTCCGGATCACCCTGTGGGGTGTGTTCAACACTTATGTGTTTTTTATTTTGTATGGCGCGACAGCAGCACTGAGCCGCTTTTGATTTATCTCAGGACTTGCCATTGGGCGCGTCCAACACTTGTGTGTCTTACGTTTCACATGGGAGACATCAGCACTGATCCACTTTTGATTTGTCTCCGGACTACCCATTGGGCGCGTCCAACACTTGTGTGTTTTACATTTCACATGGGAGACATCGGCACCGAGCCGCTTTTAATTTGTCTCCGGACTACCCATTGGGTGCGTCCAACACTTGTGTGCTTTATGTTTCATACGGGAGACATCGGCACCGAGCCGCTTTTAATTTGTCTCCGGACTAGCCATTGGGCGCGTCGAACACTTGTGTGCTCTTTGTTTCATATGGATACATCGGCACCGAGCCACTTTAAATTTGTCTCTGGACTACCCATTGGGCGCGTCCAACATTTTTAATGCGTACTTACATACCTTCCGGTTAGCTAGGCTGGGGTTTATAGTTACTACAATTAATTATGTTTAACAAAAGGACTTTCATTCATTGAAAATTGTTCATACATCATTGTTCATATTACATGAAGCATTTTTGTATGTTAGGTGTGTGCCATGTGCGTGGTATTTCTTTTCCATCCACGGTCTCCAACTTGTATGAACCGGTTTGATAGGCCTCCACGACTCTATAGGGTCCCTCCTAATTGGGGCCTAATTTTCCTATTTTCTCTTGTCTACTGGCCATGTTGCGGCGATAAACAAAGTCTCCAACCTTTAAAGAGCATGGTTTGACACGCTTGTTATTGTATTGCTCGACCATCTTTTTATACTTTGCTTCTTGGATGGCCGCAGCCTCCCTTCTTTCTTGTAGTAAGTCCAAATTTAACCGCAGCTCCTCTTCATTTGTATCTTCATTAAAGAGCAAGGTTCTGGCAGACGGGATCCCTATTTCGGCGGGGGATCATAACTTCACTCCCATAGGTGAGGCTGAAAGGAGTCTCTCCATTGCTGGTCTTGAGCATTGTCCGATGTGCCCATAACACATGAGGGAATTCGTCGACCCAACCAGTTAGCCTTCTTCCCATTCTGGCTTTCAAACCATGCATCAATGACTTGTTGGCTCTTTCGACCAAGTCATTTGCTTGCGGATGGGCCACTACAGTGGTCATTTGCTTGACGTGCCATTTGTCGCACCATTTTCTAAACGACCCATCTATCACCTACTTTCCGTTGTCAGTTACTATGACTCCAGGAAACCCAAATCTACAGACAATGTTTTCCCAAGCGAATTTCTTGACCTCTTTGCCGGTTATCTTGGCCACTGGTTTGGCTTCGATCCATGTAGTGAAGTAGTTAATAGCTACAATCAAGAACTTGATATTACTAGCATTTCCAGAGATAGGTCCCAAGATATCCATTCCCCATTGGTAGAAAGGCCACGGTGATGTTATCGAAGTCAGGTTTGTCTTTGGCACCCTTCGCATCATTTCGGCAACCGTTTTTGGAGTGTCGTCAGAGAAACGACGGGCTAACTCTGGGCACTTAGCTCCATTTACGAAGGCTGATATTTTCATTACTTCGGGACTCCCTGGATGTAACTTGCTTTGTCTGTCCATCATTCTTTGAACACTGCTAGAGTCTCGTGTGCTTTCCAGGTAATAGTGGTGATCTCTATCGGACTTTTAAGACTTTTTCTTCTTAGCGAAAACCTTTCTAGGAATTGATCTTTCAAGTCATCCCAATTATCAATACTTCCCCTTGGTAATCTTTCAAACCAGCCTCCTGCGGCTCCGTCCAACGTCTGCTGGAAAAATCTACACCATACTGGCATTGGCCATTCCCCCGAGTTGGCTGCTCCGGCGAAACGAGTAATATGATCATTAGGACTGGTAGCCCCGGTGTATAGTTTGATGGTTGCGGGTAGTATGTGCTTCGGTGAGGAGAACTCTATGATTCTCTTGGTGAAGGGTGAGGTGATGATATCCTTAAAAGGCTTCTGCAGGTCATCTATCGGAGCACCAACGTCTTTGCGAGCTTTTTTCCCCTCTGTTCCATCTTTATGTGCTACGTTTTTGTCCTTCTGTGCATCGCGGGTCTCATCTTCGAAGACCAACCTTGTTGGTGAAACTGAATCTTTGGATATAGCGTTGTGACGCTCCACCAAATTCTGCAACACGCTCATGCTTTCTAATATCATCTCTTGTAGGTTGGAAGGCGTTTCGATCTCCTTCTCCACAATCGCGGGTTCACGATCTGGAGATAATTATAGAGGTGACCCTCCTCCCGAAGTTCCTTCCATGAATAGCTGTTTATGGAGATTCGAGCTTAGGGTCCCACGGATGGCGCCAATTATTGAAGAAAAATTATCCGGCTAGGCAGACGCTAGTGAATTCCCTTTAGTCACAATAATCGTATGGCTTGTATCTTGGTATTGGACCTACGAACACAAGACAACACATGTTAGCCTTGTCACAGGTTTGACCCCGAGACCAAGCTCCAGCGTGAAAGTAAGTAACTATCACGGGGATGGTATCCGATATGGAATACCAGAGGTTAAATATAAATGTCAAGAACAACAATAGCGATGAGTAAGCTAAGTTGAATTGAATTGGATGTGTATTAAATGTGGGGGAGTATTTATACTACTCCACCAAATATACCTGGATGTCTAGTCACATGAATAGGCTAGGTTCTGAGCCCAAGGTGAGATCTTTTCCATTAATCGAGGGATTTTTCCCCAGGGCGGCGGTGTTATGTTTTGTTAGAAATCCACTTTATGTGACGACATTTAAGAATTCCCATTAGTTATCATAGTCACTCAGGCAAAGACTAGACTAGGAAACTATGTATAGTGTAAGTGCGTGAGTGACTATATATACCCCTCCAAGGCTTCCAAAGAGGGGTTGTTGATTGTGTTTTTCTTTCTTCATTTTATACATTTGCCTTCTCTCTCTAGAAAGACCTACAATCTTCTCTCTTTAACTCATCAATGGCTACCACCACCATCTACCACCCAACTAGACCACCGGATCGTATAAAATAGCAAACCTACAAATGGTATCAAGAGCCATGGGATGATTGTATTGTTTATGTGTTTGTGTTCTTGATTTGCGTGTCTATTTTGATTCAAAATCATTCAATCCAATTTTGTGTGTGTTTTTTATGGTTTATTCTTGATACAAATCATCTACATAGTTGTGGTAGAGATTTGGTATATTTACTTTGGCTAAAAACCTAGTAACATTAGCTATGGTCTTGTCCCAAACAACCCTACTTCATCATCATTTACACCACCTTCTAGGAATGAATGGGATACGTTGTTTCAACCATTCTTTGATGAATTCTTTACTCCTTCAAGTATTGTTACTCCAGAACCTGAGGTAATAGCTCCGGTTACCGAAGTTTTAGCTCTAGCAACCGAAGCACAATCAGATACGTCTACACCTATAATTGGTCAAGATATACCTTCATCGAGTAGTTCTCAACCAACACATGTATCAACTACCCATGTCATGCCTATTGATGATGAAGAGGATGATGATGATCACGACTTGGAATTCTCTCAAATGCGTGAACTTCCATTCTTTGGTGTACCTATTCCCGACCATAATCAAGCCGGGTCGTCCACCTTAGAGGAAGCTCCTACTACAGTCTACTCCAATCCACGAATTCGTGAACATGACAGCAAGTGGACAAAGCATCATCCTATAGATTCTATTATTGGTGACCCTAATCGTCTGGTATCCACATGAAGTCAGTTACAAGAAAGTACAATGTTTTGTCATTTTGATGCATTTCTCAGTGAAGTTGAACCTAAGACGTGGCAACAAGCATTTACCCAATCTTGTTGGATAGAAGCTATGCAAGAAGAACTTAATGAATTTGTACATCTTGAGGTATGGGAACTTGTCCCATGCCTGGATCAAGTGAAGTTACTCACTTTTAAATGGGTTTACAATGTGAAACTCGACGAGTTAGGCGGAATATTGAAGAACAAGGCTCGACTAGTAGCTCGTGGATACAAGCAATTATTAGGCATCGACTTTATGGAATCCTTTGCACCGGTTGCCCATTTGGAAGCTATTAAACTATTCCTCGCTTATGCAGCCCACATGAATATGATCGCCTATCATATGGATGTGAAGACGGCATTTCTCAATGGTGAAATCAAGGAAGAGGTGTATGTTCAACAGCTGGATGGTTTTGTGAACTCTAAATATCATAATCACGTATACAAGCTTAAGAAGGATCTTTATGGGTTGAACCAAGCTCCACGTGCATGGTATGATCTATTGTCACAATTCCTCATTACGCAAGGCTTCACAAAAGGCAAGGTGGATCCCACGTTGTTCATTCAGAAACGAGGTAAAGATATGATTATGGTACAAATATATGTTGATGATATTATATTTGCTGCCTCGACCCAAACCTTATCGGATGAGTTTGGGACACTCATGTCTTCCAAGTTTAAGATGTCAATGATAGGCAAGGTATCATTTTTCTTAGGACTTCAGATATCTCAGAGTCCTAGAGGCATCTTTATCAATTAATCCAAGTACGCCCTTGAATCGCTTAAGAAATATAAGATGGAATCTTGCGATCCCGTGGATACTCCAATGGTGGAACGAACTAAGCTAGATGCAGATGCACATGGGATTGCCGTTGATTTGACACTTTATCGTGGAATGATCGGTACCCTTCTGTAAATCACAGCTAGTCGACCTGATCTTCAATTTGCTATATGTATGTGTGCTCGGTATCAAACTAGGCCTACTGAGTTACACTTAGCTACTGTTAAACGGATCTTTCGGTATATTAAAGGAACCATTAATCGGGGACTTTGGTATTCGAAGGACTCTTCGATTTCACTAATTGCATATGCAGTGCGGATCACGCGGTTTGTCAAGATACAAGGCGTAGCACAAGTGGAACTTTACAACTACTAGGAGATCGGCTAATCAGTTGGGCATCGAAAAGGCAGAAAAGGACTACAATTTCAAGTACGGAGGCAGAATACATAGCTATGTCCGGTTGCTGTGCTCAAATTCTTTGGATGAGATCGCAATTAACCGATTATGGTCTAGGTTTCAACAAAATTCCGATGTAATGCGACAAAAAAGTGCAATTGCCTTATGCTGCAACAACGTTCAATTCTCCCGGTCGAAGCATATTGACATTCGCTACCACTTTATCAAGGAGCAAGTGGAAAATGGAGTGATCGAGCTTTACTTTGTCTGATCTGAGTATCAATTGGCGGATATTTTCACGAAGGCTTTAGATCGCACTCGAATTGAATTTTTTGCCGACAAGCTAGGATTGAGAACTTTCTCGCGCGAGACTCTTAAGGTACTGGCAGATGAAGCGAAAGAATAGTGGTGGTAAACTATTCTTCGTATCCTTGGTGATCATCTGTATATATTGTTTATATTTTTATCCACAAAAGCAAAATACAAAAATATAAAACCATATAAAAACCATAAAAACTGAAAAATTCTGAAAAATACAAAAATATTTTTACGTTATTTTTCAAAGGCATGTCTTTTGGTACGATAATATTTACGGCCTTAGAAATGTCGATTAATATTGACACGGCGCCATAAATAGAGTTCGTACAAAAGTTGTAAATATTTCATAAAACATGCCTATATGGCTTGTAGTTATTTCAGACTGCAACCCGTTTTTCATATTAAAGTCAAGTATTTATTATGAAAGCTTTGGCTCAACAACGGGAATTAATTTTCTCGGGCATGGTTTACTTTATAACCATGTAAGGGATTGTGTTTACGTTATAACACAATCTATCACGAATATATGTACGCATCAGTGCATTTATTTGTTGAAACGAAAGAAATCTTGTTTTTATGAAGTTATCATCTCTACAATCGTAGCAATCTGCAATTGGTATCTACATACTAGACGATGCGACTACTCAAACGATGACTACAACTCTTTCGATAGAACACAGGTCAAAAATTGAGGGGGAGCAATTGTCAAGCATTCAAAATCTATGCCGAAAGTGCCAAGTTGGTGTCAAGACAACAATACCAATCGTACATGTGGTGCCAATAGATGACTTCAGACGTGACGATGCGACCAACACTTGCTGACAAGAACCACGTGATCTTATCATATGACGTTCTCATCAATCAGGTCCAACCTTGTCAATTTACTCTTATATGGTAAATATGTTATTATTTTTTCAAATCGATATCATATCTCACAAATTGATATCATGAAGATTAAATGGACTTGCATTTTTCTTCCCAAAAACTTTGTTAAAACTTCATTAAAACAATTGATATCAAAAATATCGGTTGGGTTAATAATTTTAATATGGGGGAGAAAATGTGATTTAATATGAAACATGATTAATCAAAAATGGTTTGACTTAACGTAATGGCTCATCCCGACATGTGTGAAATGTTTTCGAATATCGTGGCATATGTTAAGGGGGAGCAAAACGGGTTTTCACATCAAAAATGGATTTCATGGTGATTTATACTTACCCACAACCCATTTATTTCATGATGATGAAGATTGTGGTGACAAAAGGATGGTAGGATAAGTTAAGTCCAATGATTCTTCCAAAACCAAAGGAATCTTCCCAAGGACATTCCATAGCTAGAATAGTAGTCCTTAGGAAAGATGGAGAAAGATTGTGAATGTGGTTGAATGCCGACCAAGTACTTAAGTTAGCACTGGAACAATCACAACAAGGTGCTAGTTATGACGTATTGGTAAGCATTGAAGGGGTTGAAGAATAAAAAAGAATTGTAAAGATAAAGGGTCTAAAGAAAGAAGCCCTCCTTACAACTTAGGCAGAAACCAGGTCAACACATATGCTATTAAGATCATTTTTAATGATGCTCGATATTGAAGATAGACATCATGGACCCTGTGATGCAATGCACAACCCATCCCAACTAACTCAGATATCTCTCAAAAGGTATTTGTTTTATTCACACAGAGATCAACATGTTATCTATCGATTTACTCACTCCGAATAAATTGGTATTGAAATGGTGGCACTCCTCTCCAGCCTTCGATCACTAAAAATCCAAAATGCACGATCGAGTCTAGAGCCATTTGAGATCATCAAATGTCTCATTTGGACACACTTCCGTATTTCCTTGCTTCTTCACACTCTGTGAAAAGTAAGAAAGATATTTAGAGTCCTATGCAAAATCTTCATGATCTTGCCTGAACATCCGAGTAATACGCAAGTATTTACAATGAAGATGGAAATCATTCTTGAGCGAACATTAAAAAGCTCATGGTAGGTGACTTGTGCTATTCTTTATGAATCAAACTTGTGATAACTGAAAAGCAATAGTTGTTAAATTCTTAATTAAATTTAAACACGCTCCAGGCCTCTATGCAATATCTAAGTGATATTGATAGAACACTCAGAGTGACACCTTAGTGTTCACAGTGATGAGTGGAAATTCTTCAAGTGTTAACCTCAAACAGCACTTGGTAGGTAACTTGCAAGATTCTATATGAATCAAGCTCGTGCCAACTAGAAAGCAACAATGGTGCGATTCTTTAATGAATCAAACTTGTTCCAGGGATCAGAATTGATGGTTCCAATCATGCGGAAAATTTTCTCCAAATGGTTCACTCTTTACGTTCGCAGTCAGGTTTGGACGGTCGAGTAAAGAGAACGGGTTTACTCGCGAAATCTTGTCAAGGAGATTTTTAATTAAATCTACCTGCCACAAGTACGAAATTTTATCGTCCAACGGTCTTCACCGACCGGAGATAAAATGCTACCGAATTAGAATGAAATGTTCAAAACCATTTTGTTCGTGTATACTTATGTTACTACATTTGAAGACGGTGGTGTTCTGGTGTCCGAGAAGAAGTCTTCCCCGCATGCTTATACTTTATGCACTTAATACTTCATCTAATTCAAGAAATCCTAAAAGTCAAGTCTTCCGCTGTATCGAGATCTGAAGCTTTCAAGAATTACGAAGGTGTAAGTATGTGGGACATGAAGTCACGAAGAGGCGGATATCACAAGCGGTGGATGCACAAGATCAAGGCAAAAGATTAATGCTCAAGATTGATATCAAAGATCACATCAACATATTCACCAGAAAAGAAAAAGAAAAGAAAGACGAAGACTACAAGCTCAAGACAAGCATAGTATGCTAGGTTTATTTTATTATTGTAACTCGGGTAACGCCCTTGTTTGGAGTGACCTCCCTTAGGGGGATATTGTTGGAAATACTTTTTTACGTATTTAGGAAGATTCGGTCACTCCGACAATATATTAAGTAGTAGCTCGTAGTCTAGTTACTTTATATTAATTAAACAAGGAAAAGCCCGGTCCATGTCATGTATGGCCGACCCAACTCGTAAGCCCAAGCCCATCTCATGGGCTTGGTATATAAACCCTCTCCTTAGTTAGAGAGGGTGTGGTTCACATTGTTTTTCACATAGTTAAAGTGTGTTTTCTTCATACTTTCTCTCTGTAAGTGTGTGTGTTCTCACCATCCATCTATCTATCTCTTTCTCTCTCTAGAATATAAGCAAGATTTACAATATCCTACACATCCGACTTACTAGTTCAATATGAATTTCCTCCACCGAAATAGTAAAGAACAATGAGGATTTTGTTATTTCAAATAGACATGATGCCATCTAGGTCATCATCGATTGTTTTACTAAAGCTGCAGGATTTATTCCTATCAAGGAAATCAATGATATGGAAACTCTGACAAGGTTTTACAAGAAATAATCTGTCGACATAGAGAATCAATATCTATCAACTAAGAGCGTGATGAGTTTTCCACATCTTATCCTAAAAGTGTATACAAAATACCCGAGGGTAATATGTTACACTTAGTCCATTATTTTAATAAGTATACTAATGTATTAAGTGAAAGAACTATCCAAATACTAAACTACATACTCCATGTATGTGTTATAAAATTTTGGAAAGACACTTACCATTGGTAAAATTTCTCGTATAACAATAGTTATCATGCTAGAATTAAAGAAATACTATTTGAAGCACTCTATAAAAAGAAGTGCCATTTACGTTCTGCTTGGATAAAGTTGGAGATTTTCAACTTACGAGACCCAAAGTAGTTCATGAAACTATTTGAGAAAATTATATTAGAATAGACCTTCGTAGTACGTTTTATAGTGACCGTTAGGTATCTGCTGGATTAAAATGGTAATTTAAGATAATTGGAGAGACTGTTTTGATGAAGATTTCTCACGATAAATGAGAAACTATACCATATTAAACAATATCTATTTGAGAAAGACCTTTTCTACATCAATTACCCAAATTGATTTTGAAAAATGCGATACTCAAATCGAGATTGTGAATTGAGTTGTAACATATTGACTTGAGTTTTCCAAAGAACTCAGTAATAATCACGATGTTTTTCATATTTCGGAACGTAAGGAAGATTTATCTGATTAAATGTATGTTTTGTATATTCTGTTTCGTGATGAATTAAAAATTTTGTAGAGTAATATTATGATTTTGATCGCTAAGATATGAATGATGCTTCATGTATATTCATTATAATAATAATCCTAATAGAAGAGATTGATTTTAAAGTAAATAACAACAAAAGGTTGTATTTTTAATCTATAGATGGAATTATAAGAAAGAATTTAAGAACACGAGAACTTTTTTGCCTTTGGTATGCTATGTTACCGTTATAATCCCGGGACGAGATTTCTATAAGGATGAGAGGCTATGACAACCCATAAGTTTCACATCCTTGCTATGTGCAATGATTATATGAATATGAAAATTTGATTGGAAATTTTTGATTTTTATTCGTTACTTGGTAAGATGAAATGCTTCTCATAACCTGAACTTCCATATCAACATATTCATGTATGTTGTAAACACAATGTATATATCAAGTCTAAGTTATAAAAGTAATCATATATGTTCAATATTGATAAGAACATCTCAAATATAAATATGATGCCCTAAATTCCCTTAGAAACCCTATAAAGCCTATAAATAAGTTGTAAACTCAAGAATTGTGAACTATGAATGTACAACACATATGAATAAGTAATCAAAGATTATGAACAAGTTATAAATTATCATATATAAGAAATATTTGATTATAACACACTAAGTATAAGAAGTCTAAAAGCTAATTACAAGTATAAGACTTAGTAATCTAGATTAGCATATAAAATTCATTTCACACTGAAATAAAGTCTAACATTTTGAAGTTAATTATAAAACTCAACTAAGTATCATATTAATGCTATAATTTCACTTCTAGTTAATGTACAAATAATTAATGCAAAAAGTACAAGTTTTCAAAGCATAGGATCCAAATTAAGCCTATTACCTCCTAGGATATGATTAACCTATACAAACCCTTAAGATAAGTATGTAGAATCTTTAGAAACCTTAAGAACGTCATATAAGACCTAGAATTAGTGTTCATGATGCCCAAGAGAGAAAGTCATTAGGCTTAATAACCTAAAAACCCTTATATTAAGAAATCTACTTAGAATCAATACCTAGTCTTTTAGGACAAGTCTACAAACACTTCTAGCATTACATTAAGGTTATAACATGATATAAAGACAATTTACAAGTACCCTAAAGCGCAAGGTACAACATTTTAATGCATGGCTTATAAATTAGGTCAAAATAGGTAATTTCACCTTTTGTACATGTTTACTTAGAATAAGCTATCAAACCACGTGTAGGAACTCATTGGACACCTGAAACATAATGTATAAGACATAAATTGATTTTACATCAGTATCTAAGAGGAGGATAATGACTTCTATAAAGACTTACCCATAGATCAATAGAAACCCTAACCCGCTTAGGTTTTCTTCCCAATTTCACATCAAACCTTTGTTAAACTTCAAACTAAGGACCCAAACCTTCTAATTACAATATGTAAACCATAAATACACCCTAATAATTGACCAATCACATTCCTAAACCCTTAATTACAAGAATTTCCAAACCATAAAGTTACAAACCCTAAAACTAGACCTGGCTAGGTTGTTCCCTCCAAAAGGCATTAGAACTCATTCCCTCTACTTTTAAACTTCAAACCTGATATTTATAAGATATTTAGGACTTCTAGAAGCTCTCTAAGCTTCTGGATCATCACCTTGTAGACAATGAATCACCATTCCTATCCATTTTAGCCGTATAGCATTTTTCACCATAAACCATGGATAACTTTGAATATACGCTTCATGACTCATTCCTAGACTTACATACCATCCCTATCATCCCTTAGTCACTAACACACTGAGCTTAAGCGTTTCAAGGCCTTACTTGGACCCTAAGGGTTGAAACTAGTATAAATAGCAACCTAAACCTTACATTTCAACTTGTACCCTGTTTTCTCTTAACCTCTATAACCATTCTGATTTCCACTTATACAAAGATCCTAGGACTCTTAGAAGACCAGAAACCAGGTCTAGAAGGAATCCATTAAAGATATTGAAGCTTTGATATCAAGTTGTGCTCATAAGAAGTCATAAGGAGCCATTTTGGAGCTACCTAGGTAATCTTTATGTTATCGAAGCTTTGATCTTGTTATAATGTTATTTTAGACTTGATATAATGTTAAAATGATGTTAGAAAGATAATCTAAAAATAGTTAGATCGTATGATCATTTTAAATGAAAGTTATAACCTAAAGGTGTCTTAAAATCCTAATTTTGTAATTTACATGAAATAATGAGATAAAATCCATTAAGGCTATAATTCTGGAAAAGTAATTTTGTTATGATTATAAATGTTTTTCTAAACTTTTTTCCAAGTTCCTAGATTATTTGGTGCATTTTAAAGCTTGTTATGTAATTTTAATCAAGTCTACGGACTAAAACTGTCATTTTGGAAATAATAAACATTTTGGGCCAAAAGTGTCATTTTGTGAAAGTTAAAACTATAAGGATTAATTGCAAAGTTTGAAACCCTAAGGTTAACTTTTGAAGGTTGAAATTATAAATACTAAAACTCTATACTATAAGGGTTAAAAGTGTAATTAAGCTAATATATAACTAAAAGGACTAGTTTTGCCAATTTTGAAAGTAAAGGATATAAATTATATATTATACTATACTTATCATTTGAATAAAGTAATAACCATGTCATGTTAGTAGGGAACTTTGTACAAAGATGTTCCATCCGCGATATTACATTCTAACTGAGTGGTTCGATTTACGATTTAAAGTGTCCTCACTCCTCAAACATTTATAGAATGGCTTCTGAGTATGATAGCCCGAACAATGATGTGATATTATAAGTAAACTATGAACCTTAGGCAAATATCACAAAGAAATACTTAAAACTTTGAACTAAAGATCAAGGAATTGATACTATGCAAAATGTGTTAATCTAGGTTTGTGTGAGGTCAAGTTGTTGTTTATGAGACCAAGTTGTGGTTTGCATGATCAACTTGTTTATCTGTGAATGCACTATATCTGATATAGCACAGAGTTTGTAGATCCCAGGTGAGTTCATAGTCCTACTTTTACTGTTTTATAATGTTATAAAACCCTGTGGGAGGGGATATATGCTACTTAATAAAGAAATATAAATTGTTTTGACTAGATGATTTTTAAATGTTATAGCGTGAGTTCATAGCGTCACTTTTAAATGTTTTGAAAATGATTTGAAAACCCGTGAGGGGGATAATGTTAAAGCTGAAATACATGTGTTTTAAACTGTATGATTTTTCTAAAATATGTTAGTGCACGAGTGCCTAAAATGTTACTTGCTACCCTTTATGAATCATTAAACACATGCGTGTGCGCTAATATGATAAATAGATCTATTGGGTTTAACAAATCCTGTTTCTGTTACCTATTCGAGTGGGTAATCAAGCATACTTAGATCTATTGGGCTTAACGAATCATGTTTGTGTTACCTGTACGTGTGGGTAATCGAGCATACTTTATTAGAACAAATGGGTAACATAGACATGTAGGATACTTGTCATGAATTCCTGTCATGATGGTCACTTCGGTGAATTCCGTTTTTTTGATGTCATGAGCTTAGTGCAATAAGAATTGATTATTTTATGTGAGCAAATAACAACGTAGCTCACGAAAAGGACCTTGTATTCAAAATGATTTCAAACATATGAATTCACTCAACCATCGTGTTACTTTTAAGCATATATCTCAGGTATTAAAGATTGTTAGCATGGAGTAGCATGAGGATGGCATGAAGAGGCAAAAGATTAAAATTATTATCATAGATTTTGGGAACCTCATATTGTAAAACTCTGATTTTTAAATGATATATAAAAAAAGTTGATTTCATCACTCTTTTGAGTTGATTTCTATCATTATGACTTGTGTTCTATGAAGTAATACCACAAATCAATGTTCCGTTGTGTTAAGGTAAAATGGAGGTATTGCATATTACTTTGAATACAACTAACAATTTCCCCCCAATGGGTGGTCATGTAACATGTGACTTCACTTCTTTGCTGTTGCAGATATTGAAGCTCGATGTCTTTAGATTTCCATCATATTTCCTTTCATGACTTGTGATCTTGGATCTTTGATCTTTGCCTTGACTCGATCTTGAAATTTGCCATCTTGTCATCTTGTGTCTTTCCCCACATATTCATACTTTGCATCATGTTGAAAGCTTTCTAATAATCTCCCTTGATAATCAGAGTAGCAGAAGTCTTTGTCTTTAGTTATTCTTGATCTTTCTTCATTTTCTTAAGTATGTGGTCTTGAATCATGACTCTTGAGGTTACGCCACCGTTTGCATTCCTCTGGTTTCCGTTGGACAGTACGAATACTATACCTGTGATTAGGTAAGTTCAAATAACTTCCTTGTAGCCGTTCTCAATACTTGAATACCTGAAAAGATAATACATAGTAAGGAATAAATCATGCATTTATGTTGATGGGTCGAACTGAAGATAGGCGAACCGGATACATTTAAATTGTTGCTTCTCGACTATCATCGAAGGTGTTAGCTTTATCCATAGCACGACTTTTTAGTCTGTAGATGAACAAACCATATTTTCCAGAATATTCGTCCTCGCTTGCGAATAATATGTCCCCTTCTTTGTTGAAACGACCTAAAACTCTTATGACTTCACGAGGAAAAAATTGTTGTCTAAACCGGCAGTGCATTACCCACACATTCTAATGTATACATAATGATAAACCAATCCAACTTCACCATGTAAATAACTAATTGATATCTAGTTCAACCTCTCATTCTCTTGGTAATATTAGTCGACCCAAATTCTTCGTATTACTCTATTAACTTCATTTATATCGGTTTGCATGTGACCGTCATAAGATAACCAATGCAAATATCCAAGAGCAAATATGGTGTTACCAGTTGCCGGATAAGATGGTATTTGAGGTAACTCTCTCCATGAGGAGTCATTTCCTAATACATATACCATGGTGAATAAATGCTTCCTCGTTTCATCAATGGTGCCATAGTAATTCAAATCCAGTCTACTAAGCAAAATACTCGCCAACTTAAAGCCTTAGTGACTGAACCATGTAATCTACTTTATGAAAACCAATTTACAGCATCATAAGTTTCTTTTTGTTTATGTTCTTTTTCCTTTGTTATTGTACAGGTTTATGTTGAATTTTAAAAAGTTCGACATGAAAATCATCACCTGCATTATTGTTCTGTTATTGATCATCAAAAAGGCCTTTCATTTTGGTGGTGGTTCATTAACTACACTTTGCTTCACCAATGGTTCAAGTCCAATTATATGTGGAATAATTAAGTATGAAGCTAATCACCGTGTTGAGTGCTCGAATAGCTGAAACGTGTTAGATGCATTTGGGAAATTGGGAGCATTTATTTTCAAGGAGTAAAGAGTGGCTCTGGGTTTTTTTTGAGGACCTGCGAATTCACTTATTCATTGGAACTCGACATTTTCTTCCAAAAGATATACCAAGATAAGAATTAAATAAAACGATTTCAAATAAGCAACTATGTGTTGGAGTCACGCAAATGTGCTTCATAGCAACTTGGTGTTAGAGTAACGAGTTTTCAAATCTACGCGAGTGATTTTAAATATGTTTCATCCGGGAACGAGTATACGTCTTCGTGACAATATTGTATCGTGTTTCGGGAAAAACAAGTCGGCACCGGTTAAAACGGAATATAAACATTCAACCTTTAATTTTACATCGCTATATATGGGAGGTAAACATGTCTGCGAGTTCGATTGAGTTACGGTTTGTGAAGGTATAACAATAATTGAGGAGAAACAAAATTCCCCGATAGCAGGACACCTCAGACGCTCAATAGTTTGGCATTATGGATGAGCTTTGTGTAAACGCAAATGCGTTGTATCAACAATTATTTCGAGACCATTGTCATGTGGTTCTTTGTCCACTAATCATTGTTATGTTATTTGTTGGGGAATTAGATGGATTTATCAACTTCTACAAGTATCAAGGACATCATTTCCACATGTATTGTGGGATTTACCCACAATCACAAAACAACTTTGCAACAATTGGGGTCAAAATGTAATATGTGCAATACAAAACTTATTATTCGATATTTAAACATAATCGACGGTTTCAGTTGTATTTCTTAGATGTGCATGGCTCTTTCTATAGTATAGGTGTTAAACTTCATTAAATGCTCACCCATGATGCTTTATGCAACATAAGTACTCTGCAAGTTGAGAGCCAAAGGAATTACAACATCAAAAAAGTAGTCTACAGTTGGAGGAACAAATTATAGAAATCACACTTGAAGAGCTAATACTGCTACAAATATGTTTCCTTTAGAAACAAAATTGGGCCACGTGGTTAATGTGCTGTGTATAATGGAAACTCGGTCTATGGTAATGTAGTAGCAACTAAGAGATAAAAAAGCCAAACTACGACCAAGTATTGCAAAAAACGAGTTAGCCGAGCTTCCTTTATACACAAAACTGTAACTACCCAATCTAATTTTCTATCTACATAAAATGTATACGTAGAAGAGCTCTTCATATGTCAATTCTGTAATTTGTTTCGTGCAACTACTTATTTTTGTTCAACGTTGTAATTCTTAAATTGGACTATTTTTTGTTTCAACTTGCAAATTACTTATGATACTTAAAGCACCACGAGTTAGCATAAAATGTACCTATACTAGGAAAGAGCAAACATATCCAAGAAATACCACCGTCAATTACGTTTAGCATGTGAAGTAATAAGTTTTGCGTTGTACCTGGTATCCCTTCTTATTGCAAAGCTTTTGTGATTGTGGGTAAGTAATGAGTCCCTAAATGGAACTTGGAGAAATTGGATAAACTTGTCGAATTCCCAAACAAATAAGAGACCATTAGTGGACAACAAACCACGTGTGAAGTGATCAAAGTCGCGGCAATCGTCCAAGTTATGATCTTGTCCAAACCCCACAAGCGTGGTTGATCCCCAAGGCTAAACTAGTGAACACGTGAGGTGTAATATCGGGACATTTGTTTGTCTTCGATCATTGCTACCTTCGCAAACCACAACTCCATTCAAATCGAACCCAAATACATGATTGCCTCCCACAAATAGCGATATGAACTTAAAGGTAGAAAGATTATACTCAACCTTAACGGTCGCCGCTTTGTTTTTCTCAAAACAAGAAACAATATACGGTCACAAAACTGGTACTCATTCCCGAATGAAACATATTCGAAGTCACCACATGGATTTGAAATCTCTTGTCCTTCCAACACCACAAATTGTTAGTTTTGGAGCACATAAGTCAACACATAAGTGCCTAATTAATCATATTATACTTGTCTTGGTAGAGTTAAGATTGGTATATGTTGAACTTTTTACTGTTAAGATTTACGTAAACTTTAAATTAGCATACACCTATTCAACCAATTATAATCACCCATTTTTTTAAAAACCCATTTCCTATCACTTTTTTAAAAATTAAATATCTCACAAACGGTAAATCGCCAAAGGAAAAAAATACACCATTGCAACGAGAATTAAATCATCTTTCTATCGAAGGTCACATGTACATACTTTCGACGAACTTTTTTTCGACTTTTTTCTTAAGTCACGTATGAGAGAATCATATATGATTCATCCGGAATCATATATGATTTTCAGAAAATCATATATGATTCGTGATATGAATCATATGATTTTCTGAAAATCATATATGTTTCGTGACGAATATATGATTCTCTCAGACATGACTTAAGAAAAAAGTCAAAAAAAAAAGTTCGTCGAATGTATATACATGTGCCCCTCAATAGATAGATGATTTATTTCTCGTCGCGATGATATGTTTTGTTTTACGTAACGATGAACAGTTTGTGAGATGTTTAATTTTAAAAAAAAAAATAAGTTTTTTTGTTACATGATAAAATAGTTGGTTGTGACTGGTTGATTAAGTTTATACTAAAATAAGGGTATATGTTAGACTTTTTATTGTCTTAATATATGTTTTTTGGAGAGATTATAGAGTTCTAACTTACAGATGAATTCCCACCGTATCTTAAAAATAACAAATAAAAATATGATAGAACTTCTATTGATAAAAATATAAAAATATCACCCTACACAATTCAAACATAAATACAACTCCATCCCAAAATTATTATCCACCTTTTTTTCGT
Organism: Glebionis coronaria; assembly: GCA_025667525.1. Lineage (NCBI taxonomy): Eukaryota > Viridiplantae > Streptophyta > Magnoliopsida > Asterales > Asteraceae > Glebionis > Glebionis coronaria. The sequence continues at coordinate 505,855,077 of CM046880.1, read as the reverse complement.
ATGTCCTAAATTTATTGTCTACTTCTAAAAATAAATAGGAAATTTAGTTTGAATTTATCAATTTACTTTCACTTTTGGTTATTATTACAATACTTAAAGAAGTTTTAAATTAATCGGTTATGGCTAAAACTATCTTTCTACAAAAAGTATGAAATAAACTGTAATAATTATACTTTTCTTAAACTTTATGATTCTTGTCGGGTGACATTGAGACGAAAATAGTACATTCTATCTTCACCCACAAACATTTTATGACTACAGATCTAGATCTATAAATTTGGTTCGAATGATTTAGATCTCAAAACCACCATATCTCTAATCTATAAACAAATAAACAACATAATAACCTAATTCTTGAAATGCTCAAGATGACATTACATTTGTTTTTTCACCCACTAAACTAAAGTTTCTCAAAATATTCTATACGACTTATACGACGTATGCAACTTAATAAAAATTTCCAAATAATTTTTTTTAATCTTGTACTAAGTTGTATAAGTCGTATAAGTCACATAAAGTATTTAAAGAAATTTTGGTTTAATACGTGCAAAAAAACATATAATAAATAATCTTTGGGCCTTTAAAAAGTTATCCCTTTTTTTATGATCATATTTCTAGGGGTGTGGGTTCAAGTTTTGAGCTTATATGCTCATTAAACAAGAAATATACAACAAACAAAATGAAAGAAAAGGATAGTGAAGTCATACCTTTTGTGTTATAAAACTTAAAGAAATGATCTAGTGAAGTGAGACTTATTTTTAACAAACAAATGATCTAGTGAAATGAGACTTGTTTTTAACAAAAGATAGTGAAGTGATCAGATTGAACTATATAATAGAGCTCCTAGGGTACTCTTAGTACCAATATGAATTTACTGTTTCACCTTTCGGGGTGGTCTATTTAATGTTTTACCATTTCAGGTTATTTGATATGGATGGGTCATATCAACTCATGTTCCCTACATTAAATGATTTCTACTACATCATAGAGTGTAGAATAGGAGTGGAAATCAAGTTGGTCAGGTCGGGTCAAGTCTAAAAACAAGCTACCCGAATTCGATTTGATTTTATTTGTGTTCGGATTTACTCTCCGGTTCGGGTCTACTCAAATTTAGGTAAAAAACTTTTTTTTACCTTTTTAAATATAAACTAGTTTTAATGCATATACACGCACGTGGCTTGAACATAAATGATAAATGAAGTAATAAAATCGTTATTGCGATTATATATATATTATATATGTTTTTAAGAACATCTAATGTTTACAATACAAAATGTGGAAAGGATCCATACTATTTATTGAACATGTTTTAGGCTTGATAGATTAGTAGTACTTGTTTTACTTTTAGGCTTTTAGCTATTGTGTTTTTGCTTAGACTGCTGACTTTTGAAAGTCAAAAATAGATAAAGATGCAAGGCTTGGAAGCATTCGAGCACTTGCATGAGTAATCTTTTATTGTGATTTAAGACCTAATTTTTTTTATTCTTAAAAGCTATAGAAAACGTGAGAAGAACGATTTAACGACATCAGTTTGGAAGCAGGGGATTCCTATGAACTCCAAATGACCATAAGACTGGCCTTTGGTCTCTTTTTTCAATCTCAACCAAAGCTATTTGTAGTTGATGTAGTATTTGGTTAATGATAGCAAGGCAAAAATAATGCCAAGTTAAAAAATAAATGGTGCTAGAAAATTGGATCAGCGACAAGTTAAAATTTTGACATTCAAAGTCAAAGGAGCACATGTTGTCCTTGAATTTTGTAGTGTAGCCTGTATGAAAATTCATATTCTAATTCCAAATGGCTCACTTGTGATCATGGGTGTTTGGAATGCTCGGGCCAATTGGCATTGAGATGTTGAACAATAGACATATATGTAGTTCAACAGTAGAGTTGCTCACCTTCCATCACACACATATGGATCCTAATGAAGAAAAATGATAAAATAGGTGATTTCTTGAGGTAGCAAAACGGACAGGTTGGTTGGTTTTAGGAATTAATCAATTTATACTGGTCAATACAAGCAAGTGTCCAAACAGTTCGGGTTAGCTTGAACTTTTGTCCATTACACTTTAGTTTTACCAGCAATAAGCGTGTAATATGACAAAAAGAGACATAAGATTAGAACTCATATTCAAATGCACACACAAAACTTACCAGTATAATCCTACAAGAAACAATACCGGAAAAACATTTCCAGGTATTGCTACATTTGCTAATTTTGTCAAGTGTTCGCTAAATTTAATCCCCAAAGACAGGCAATGGGTAGCGCAACTTTGAAGCTACAACACCATCTAGCTAGAACCAGGCAAGCAAATTTCAAATCTTGGTCCATACACAAGTACTAAACAGTGATTACTATATTGGCACAAATGAGAGAAAATGCATATGAAATGTTTAAGAAAGTGTAAAAATGACTTGTAAACCAGAAGATTTGATAAAGATGGATCCCTATAGTTTGACCATATATATAGTCTCGACTCCTATCACTAAATATATTTTAGGCCATGTTGGTTCTTAGAGCAGAGAAGGAAACTGGTCGTCGGGTCTAGAGAGATAATAGATATTGAGGGGAAAGAGGAGAACAATTATGTTGTGTCTTGGTCTATTAGCCAAAAAGCAATAGATTTTTTTCAGTAAGCGGAAAAGTTAAGGTTTTAAATTCTTGTTGCTCTTGCAATATAAACAATCTGTTAAGCAAAATGCATGACTGCATAAGTGAAAGACTAAACTTTGTGAAATAGGGATTTTTCCTATAGTGTTGAACAACAGATGCTACCTATTCAGCAACGATTTAAAATGTTTCAAAAAGAAGTAAATAAATGCTAACCACAAGTAATTCTCACAATTTTTCATTGAACCAAATGTTAGGCACTAGCACAATATATTATGACATTTTGTCATGTCATTCATATATCCACAAAAAGGTGTGAATTAACGGGAACACCATCATCCTGTTTTGGAACCAGCCATCACCCCACAAGGAATAGCTCTGGCAACCCAGTGGGGCACCAACTTGAGTAGGCAGGAGGCAAACTCGGACTCTTGACCTTTTATCTACAAAATCTCTCCAGTAGGCTCATGGGTTTTTTTGATGTGGGTACCAACTGAGCTAAAGCTCTTTGTGTCATCCGTATATCTAGTTGAAGTCTTAGAGCCCCAACCAATAATAATTTTTATCAAACAATGCATGTTCAAGATATTATAAAAACTTACTAAATCTTTTGGCAACTCTGAAAGACCAAGGTCTAGAATCAACACCAATGCATATGCATCAACCGATAGGTTTTTTTATCGAATAGCTCTCTAGGCGTTTATGTTGATGGGTCAAAGTGTAGATGAACAAACGATATTTTCCAGAATGTTCTTCCCTATTTGCAAATAATATGTCCCTTCTTTGTTGAAGCGACCTAAAACTCTTATGAATTCACGAGGAAAAAATCTTGTCTAAACCGGCAGTGCATCACCCACTCATTCTGCTCTAATACCTGCACCTCAATGCTACAATGTATACATAATGATATCTAAACCATCCTTTCATTCTCTTGGTAATATTAGTCGACGCAACTTCTTCCTTACTAACATCAAACTGTATTACTCTTTTAACTTCATTTACATCGGTTTGCATGTGACCATCATAAGATAACCAATGCAAATATCCAAGAGCAAATATGGTGTTATTATTACCAGTTACCTGACTGGACAAGATAAATTAGAGGTATCTCTTTTCATGAGTCAGTTCCTAGTACATATACCAAAATGCGTCCTCAATCCTCATTCCATCAATGGTGCCATAGTAATTCAAATTCAGTATATTAAACAAAAGACCATCTTAAAAACCGATTTTCAGCATCATAAGTTTCTTTTTATCAGTGTGCTGATGTTTTTTTCCTTTGTTATTGTACAAGTTTATGTTGAATTTTAAAAAGTTCCACATGAAAATCATCAACACCATTATTGTTCTCTTATGCTTTCTATCATGGAAGACATGTTGTTTTGGTGATGGTCCATTAGCTACACATTGTGTTACCTATGGTTCAAGTCTAATTGTATGTGGAATACTTGTGTATGAAGCTAATCACCGTATTGAGGGCTAGAAGAGCAGAATCATGTTGGATGTACTAATTTGGGAACTTTTATCGGGTGGCATTGGTATTTTTTGTTTAGTAAGATATGGTGGGAAATCACTTATTTGTTAGAACTCCACATTTTCTCCCATAAGGATATACATACATAGATAAGAATAAAATATTTCAAATAAGTAACTATGTGTTGGAAATGTTGGTGATTTTAGTGTCATCAACTATTTTAGTTAATCGGGATTTACTAGAGACTAATGAGATTTCATATTCGGCTCTGACACGAGTTAGGGGAAGTGCGGAGTGCACACTCGTTGAGCTAATATGTTATCGTCCACGACGAAAATGCAGGGGTCAAGGGAAGAGCCCCTTGCTGGGTTCCCGCTTTGGCTAAAGCTATGTTCATATCGCTATTAATGGGAGGGCACCATGTATGTGGATTTGATTTGGATGGGTTTGTGATTTGTGAAGGTGACAATGATTGGGGACAAACTAATGTTCCCGATAGAACACCTGACGCATTCACTAGTTTAGTTTTGGGTATCAACTATACTTGTGGGATTTGGTCAAGTTTGTAACTTGTTGGGGATCAGTGATGGGGCTATGTGAAAATCGCACTATCAACATGTCGGTATTATCTTTCAAAACTGTTGTTGCGGGTATTAACTTCACATGTGGTTCGTTGTCCACCGATGGCTCTGTTATTTGTTGGGGAATTGGATGGGTTTATCCAACTTCTCAAAGTTTTAAAATCGTGTGTTTCTTACGATTCAGATTATGGGATTTACCCACAATCACAAACAGCTTTGCAACAACGGTGGCACATAGTATATATTGACCCACCGTTGTTGCAAAGCCTTTTGTGATTGTAGGTAAATCCCATAATCCCAATCGTAAGAAACACACGGTTTTAAAACTTTGAGAAGTTGGATAAACCCATCCAATTCCCCAACAATTAACAGAACCATTCGTAGACAACAAACCACGTGTTAAGTCAAAACCAGCAACAACGGTAATGAAAGATAATACGGAAATGTTGATAGGGCGATTTTTCATAGAACCCCCATCACCTCCCCAACAAGTTATAAACTTTACCAAATCCCACAAGTGTGGTTCAACCCCACGGCTAAACTAGTGAACACATGAGATGCAAAAATCAGGGACATTAATTTGTCCCCAATCATTGCTACCTTCACAAACTATAAATCCATTCAAATCGAACCTATATACATTAACCCCTCCCACAAATAGCGATGTGAACTTAAAGGTAGAAAGCTTATATCCCATCTTAACTAACGGTTGCCGCTTTGTTTTTCTCAAAACAAGAAACGATATGATACTCACATGGATTTGAAATCTCTTGTCCTGCCAACACCACAAACGGTTGGTTATGGGGCACATAAGTGTGTTTCCAACATGGAGTGCCTAATTAAAATCTTGTTATTCTTGTCTTGGTATATCCTTTAGGGAGAGATTTTTTAGTTCTAACTTATAAGTGAATTCCCACCGTATCATGCTTCACAAAACTACCAAAGCCACCCGCTACTCCTTGAATAAAACGTTCCTAAAAATATCGAACACAATTTCGTTCTTCCAGCATCAAACACGGTGGTTAGCTTCACAAGCAGTTATTTCAAGTTCCAACTAAACTTGAACCATAGGTGTCAAAAAGTGTATAATGAACGACCACCAAAACCATGCGTCTTTGATAATAGAAAGCATAAGAGAACAACGATGCAAGTGATGATACTCAATTCATGTCGAACTTGCTAAAATTCAACATAAACATGTACAAAAACAAAGTGAAAAGAACATCAACACATTTATAAAAGAAACTTATGATGATGATGATGTAAAAAAGTAGTGTACATACATTAAATTACATGGTTTAATGTGTTATACACTTAAACATCATATTAAAGTCACCAAAAATCAACTTGAAAACAAATAACACGAAGAACAACATAATAAGTTTTATTTGAACTTACTAAAATGCAAAAAAGATGTCAGATTAACTTAAACACATTGCTTTAAGCAAAAACATCCTAGATTCAGTTTATCAATATAAGTAGTAATTAATTAACCGAATACATCCATATTAATTATGCCATTATACATAGAACAAAATATAAACAGTATTATGTACTCACATAATAATAAGGGTTTTGCTAACCGCAGCCCTATGGGTTTTTCTTAAGGTTACCATAATTAAAATTAAACATTTAATTAATATAAAACTTTCCATGTTTAAATAACTTAATTGATAATTTAATATTTAATTACGATAAATTATTTCATGATTAACTACACATTCCATAATTATAATATTTAAATACATATAAATATGGAAATAATAAGTTAATTGAATGCAACTTTATACAAATGGTAACCTTAAAAAACCTATGGGGCTGCTGTTATCAAAACCCTAATAATAATAATAATAAAACTTGAACTTCCATAAAAGTGTTGTTAATATATTAAAAATAATGAATACAAATAACATCATGAAAGAAAAGGATAGTAAGGTCATACCTTTTGTGTTAAAAAACCTAAAGAAAAAACATGCAAATGTTCTAGTGCAGTGAGATTTGTTTTTAACAAAAGATAGTGAAGTGAGATTGAACTATATAGAGCTCCTAGGGTACTCATAATACCACTATGAGTTTACTGTTTTACCGTTCAGGGTAGTCTACTTAATGTTTTACCCTTTGAAGTTATTCGATATGATGGGCCATATCAACTCATATTTGCAACATTAATTGATTTCTACTACAATGTAGAGTGTAGAATTAGGATGGGAATCGGGGTGTCTATTTAATGTTTTACCCTTTGAGGTTATTCGATATGATGGGTCATATAAACTCATATTTGCTATATTAATTGATTTCTACTACAATGTAGAGTGTAGAATTGGGGTGGGAATCGAGGTAGTCCATTTAATGTTTTACCATTTGAGGTTATTCGATATGATGGGTCATATCAACTCATATTTGCTATATTAATTGATTTATACTACAATGTAGAGTGTAGAATTGGGGTGGGAATCGGGGTAGTCTATTTAATGTTTTACCCTTTGAGGTTATTCGATATGAAGGGTCATATCAACTCATATTTGCTATATTAATTGATTTCTACTAAAAGTAGAGTGTAGAATTGGGGTAGGAATCGGGTCGGATTAAAAACAAGTTACCCGAGCTCGATTCAATTTTTATTCGGCTTCGGGTCTACTCGGGGCGGGTTAATTCGGGTTCGGGTCAACCCGAGTTTTGGTCAAATATAAAAGAAAAACTTTTTTTATTATTTTTAAATATAAACTAGTTTTAATACTCGTGCACGTAGAGGACTTGAACACAAACGATAAGTTATGGGGGCCCTATGCCAAGAATACGAAAGAAGCCCTTTGAAACGAGAATTTTAACATGATGTTTGCACTCTTCTAATCAAGGTCGTCTCATAAATTTTAAAGGCCTTATATTTTACACAGGCCTCTCTGACAATGTAATTTTAGCTAAGCTTGGTAAGTAAAAGGTATATAGAAAAATCAAATAACTATGTATAACATGTCTAGATTTTTCGTAATATTTCTGTATTGTGCCCTTTATGTGATCTTGAAGCTGAGGATCTACACCATTTGTTCTATCAATGTACGTTAGTCAACACTTTGTGGTCTGAAGTTATGGAATGGTGGGGTTTATTCTCCCCCAAGATTTACCAATAGGATCCATCTGGTGTTCCGTTTCTGTCACAAGACTTCAAGGAATGGCTGCGATTGTTTTTTATTTTGTGTTTCGAAGTGTGATATGGTTAATTTGGTCATATAGAAACGACAAGGTTTTTGACGGTATTGACAATTCTCATGCTTCTTCATTCGTTCTCTTTCGCAAGTTCTAAGTTGTGGTGTTTAATTTGTTTAATTGGGTTGTCAGTGTGAGTAAGAATCTTACCATTGTATGGTTAGATTGGTTGTTTGACCCTTGAATTGCTTGTACGCGTTCAATTTGTTGATACTTTTTTGTTGTGTAATTGCTCCTAGCTTCTTGTTGGGCAAACATTTTTAGTTTTGTTTATATTTATATATATATATATTCTTCGTTGTTCCAAAAAAAACCATGAGACCTTGATCACTTGAAATAAATAATTAGACCAAGTAAAACAATTTTTCTAAACTTGGGTTGAAAGTGCACTTCTTGTGTGCTCATTTATACTTTATTTATGAATGAAACAAAAAACTAGAACTAAAGTGTAAAATATGCTAATTTCAAGGACTAAAGTGAATATTACATATGTCATCTTCTTCACCTGAGACTATGTTTTCTATTTTTCTTTCTAAACTTCCTAAAACAATATTACAACTATATAACAAAATCTTAAGTTATAGGCTATATTATCATTGCTATCAAGCTAAACCCAGAATAAATCAGCCTCACAATCATAGAATCGAGGCTCTCTAAAATTTAAAGGCCTTGTGCGGTTGATCACTTTGCGCATCCTAAGATCCAGCCATGTGTAGAATCTCGTCTACTTATTTTTATCTAACACCGATGTCTGAGGTCCTAGATTCATTTTGATATTTATAGTCATGTTAATAATAATTTATGTATATTGTATCGTTTGACTTTGTTGAGTGTCAAAATAAAAATAGACAATAATTTAAGTGTTTATTTGAATATTTATAATCATGTGATTTGTTGAATTTTTTAATATAACATATATGTTGTATTTTTAAAATATAAAGTTTAGAAGGTATCAAGTTTAAGAGGAGTACTTTGTTTATTTTCTAAATTTTATAAAGAAATAGAAAATTATAAGGTTATACTTAAGTCCATAAAATTTATTTAAAATTCAACCATTAAAGTTTTATTAATCTCCTATTCTTTTTTTAAGATGTTAATCGACATATATATTTTTTGTGTTTTCATGAAATTCCTCCATCAAATTTTCAATTTTTAACTCAATTGAATTCGATTTTGACTTTTTCGAACAATCACATTGCTCGATTGTGCTTTCAAAATCAAGTCATTTGATTGGTCAAATTTATTTTTTCCACAACCTCCACTTTTCACTAAAATTTCCAAATAATCTAATTCTTTTATTATATAAAAGATTATATATATTTAAAATTTTCAAAAAATCTTATTCGAGGTAATCGGATTAACCCGAACCCGAATTACAGAAAAAAAAAGTTACCGAATACCCAACTGATTTTGAATTCGGGTTAGTCGGGTTGACCCGGATTAGAATTTGAACCCGATTAAGCCGATTCGAATATACTCGGGTCGGGTTGGAGTAGACTTTTTTAAACCCCTAGTGTAGACCCTTAGACTTTTAGACTTTGCTCGTAAATTATTGTAATTAGGATGTCACTTTGCATCCTTCTTCAAGTGTGTATTATCGTTTGGATCACTTTGTGATTCATCAATTTTTTCTAAAAAAAGTTAGTCCTTCTTGACCTTTATAACCAATGAGTTAATTATGTCGGACCTGTATACACTTTACCTCATATTCGGCCCGGTTTTACAAATAAAGGCCTATCTTTCTCGTATCTAACCGATTGAAGAACCGGACTCGGACATATTGGACTGTAATTACCAAAATACCCCCACTTAAAAAATAAAAGGTTGAAGTTGTGGGTATTTTAGCAACTTAGCAAACAATTTAAATTTGTTTTGTTAACCCAACTTTTTGCTATATAGTGAGAACCGTGCAATTGTAAAATTGAGAAACTTGTATGTGTAAATATGTGATCAATGTTGTAAAACAAGGTCTACAAGGTCGTTAAGCACGGCTTAATCTACAAGGTCATCAACCTTGCCGATTAATGTAAAAGCGACTCACGGCAGTCAATTCTGGTCAACGACGGTCAAAGGAGGTGAAACTTGCTAGAAACCTGCAAATCTTGTCGAAAACATCAAAAACTCACTACAAACTTGTGTTTATCACTTATAGAAACTATTTATATGTATGGTAAGTTGGATTTTAAGAATAATATTTTAGAAAATACCTAAAACTCATTAGAAATACCCAAAACTTGTCGGAATTACTTAAAATTTGCTAATAATTTATCACCGGTTAATCCCGCCCAGAACGATTACAAGTTACAAGGTGGTCGACCGGTCGACTAGAGATTTAAGAATTTTGAAACATTATATGGGACTGTAAGGAATTTATATGGTATTTGAATAAAGAAACTGCAAAGCAAAATGGTCGGAAGACCAGTTGTTCTATGGGCAAAAAGAAACCTTTAATGCAGTAAACGATAAATAGAAAATGACCATCAGCATGTCGGAACCAAATATAAGCACGAACCATGTTGAAGTAGGTAGACACATCAATCCAGGGACGGGAGCCAGGAGGTGTCCCCAGGGTGCTCAGAACAGGTATGTATTTTTGACATAGTGTTAATTTAAAAAAAAACATCGATTTTTCTCAAATTTATCTTAAATTCACCCGGTCTATCTAGATGTGTTTTTAATCTTTGCTTTAGTTCACTTTTTAACTTTGTTGTATTGTGGTATAAAAATTGTGCACTCGATCATATATGATCATTGCTTTGTCTCTACATGAATTAAACCGTGACTGCCCCAAGTGGCTCACCCGAACCAAGAGTTACATGAACCATGTTATGTGCAGTACGCCAAGTGAGCCCAACTTCAGCATGTGCCTCATTTAGATGAGGAGAGCCAGGGGTCCGATAAAATTTGGAGGCCCGGTACCAAAATTTCAAATTAGACCTTTTTACATTAGAAGTCGAAATAGTTATAATATCTGCAAACGATAATGCTACAATTCATTTTTTTGGATATCCGCCAAATGATAGTTTTCTCGTCTTATTTTAATTTAAATACTAAATTGACATCTAAAGTACCAGACACATTTAGGAGTGAAATGCTTCATATTTGTTTCAAAAATATCGTTGCTAAAAAGCATTTGTAAAACATATTTTAAGCAAAAAAATGCAATTATTTTAACGCACTTTTTTGTAAGAGATCGAACCAAAAATATTCAATGAGCGTTAAATGACACATGACACATGCAACCGTAACTTACACACGACACACATTCATTAAAATTTAAATAGAGGAAATTCAATATGACTTGAGTTTTGGACAAACGCAAAACCTTTTTATGATCGACGACTTATTATTAGTAGTTATAGAAATTTGAAAATACCCATATCTTTTTATTAACCTTTTCAACACTTTGAACAATCATTTACTTCGGCATCTTCAATATTTTTCGAACCCAATATCAAAGTTGTTGTATGTGTTGTGGAACATAACTAAAGGAAAGAGAACATGTCACATACTCAATATCAAGTTGTTGATATTGAATGACTCGCATTTAATTTGCTTTGATGTGTACTCAAGGGACTAGACATTAATGTCCTTCATGCATCATCTTTTGACATCTTTCTGTTGCATCTTTGACGTGCATAACTTAGCATTTAAGATGCGGTTGTTCATATTTAATGATCTATCAAGCATTACTCAGTATTTACTATGTACTCTTTGGAAGAAACATGCTTTACTAATCTATCATAAGAGGTCCTATGCACAGATATATTGACTACCCACAACACTTCAGGCTTCTTGATAAACATGTCATGTCTACATAAATATGCTTCTTGATAAATATGCTTCTTGACATACTACTTTGTGCATTTTCTCTTTTAAAAGACTTAAATACTAGTGGATAGCCATGGGTGTTGCAAGGCTTCAATAGCTGTAATTGGGCGGTTTTTCGGATTAATCTCAAGCAAACTTTTCACAAAATCAAGAAATAATGTATCAGAAACTTGAAGGTGTTTTTTGGGTGATGTTTTTTGTGGGATTATGTATTCCTTTTGATCGGTTTCCTATGTACATTAAAACAAAGGATGAGCTTAATGGCATAAAATAATTTTATACACTAATTACTTGTAAAGTTAAAATCTAGCAGAAAAAAAGTGATGTCGGGTCAACTTACACTATAAGTTTGACTAGTTATCTGACCCAACCAACCCGCTTTGCTACCTCAAGAAATCACTTTTTTTTAACTGTTACTGTTATCTATCTCGACATGTTATCTGATGGAGGTATTTTAGACTTTGAACATCACTTGTCACCCAAATACAAACTTGTTTATAATACAAACGCTCAATAGTTTAAAAGATATGCGTAGTAGTTTTTTAGAAGACCAGCACTAGAGTAGAAACCTCATCTATATAACTAGGCGAGTACCCACGCATAGCGGCGGAAATTGTCTGACGACGGATAATTAACGATACATTATATCATGGTATGATCAATTATAACTGCAAAGTGTCGTAACATGTGATAATTCAACTATACATAGAACCTCAAATAAGCATGTATCAAACAACATATAAATACATTTAGTAAAACTTAAAGTGAAACATTACATCAGTTATAAGATTAAATCTAACACTACACGTTACTCGTCGCGTAAAATTTTTTGGTACACAATATTTGAGGCGTAGACTCCTCGATCTTTGACCAAAATCTTTGACTTGTGTCCATTAATACTTTGGCAATTGTATGTGATATCCGTCTAAAGAATGCAACAAAAAAACTAATGATGCGAGAAAACAAAGTTGGACAAATAGAAATCCACATTTGAAATTGTTTACCTTTTAACTTTAATTGATAATCATTGTAAAGCTAAAGCTGACACAATGATCATGGTTTCATTTTATGTATTTCTTATTCTTCTTATGTAATCTCTTCTTTACATATTTGATGGTGGAATGTTACATTATTTACTACTAATAATCTCGTTTAAAAAGAAGGATAATGGCTCATTTGCAAAGTTCGAAAAAAACACATCTTGAAAATAAGTTTAGAAGATACACTCTTGAGACATAGACGAATATCTGTGCAGAGCGACAGAACATTATTAGATATGTGATATTATGATAAGCGTGTAACGTAAAAATATTTAAATGTAATCACAAATGGTTGTAACATGCAAAAATTCAGTTCAAGCATCAAATTCTTAACATGTAATGCCCATTTATGTATATTTCCCCCTTCAAATCTTATAAATATCTTACCATTCTTATTTTTATTTTTTTAGCAATTACCATTCTTATTTTAAAGTTTATAATTTAATGTATGAAGATGTAAAAACTATTTATTTGTTCTTATTTAAATGTTACACTTATTATAATTAGAACGTGAGACGCTCATTTATATGCTATTAGCCATATTTTAATATACATAATCTTTTGTACGTAATAGTTGGTGTATCCACTATATTTTATCTTTTTAAAGGTTTATTATTGTGTTATAACACTAAATTATAATTTCTTTTGTTTTAAATTTATAATTATCTCAATAATTCAATAACATTTTCAATATTATATCACATAAGAATCAAAAAAATGTTTATTATGGTTTACATAAGTTTAGATTTTTTCATAATTTTACAAACTTTTTTTATAAACCTGATAGTGATGCTCTTATAACATGTCTTCATTGCAATGTTTCAGTTGTAATTATTACTTTGTTGTCCTTAGCAATAGTTTTAAACAATTTGTGATAGTTTTAAACGCTCGATGATAACGTATAATATTTCCTTTGAAATAGTTTGATGTTGGTGAAGTTTATTTGAGGATGTGTAAGGTGTGTTATTGCATAAAAGCTCAAACTTTTAAGGGTCTCAAAATATAATCTCAAAATTTAACTCCAACAAAAATTGTTAAAGTTTTCTAATTTTATATTGTAAATATTTGTTAAAACTTAAGATAGTTTATCATAACACTATGATTCTGATTCTCATAGTTAGAAGTTTGTATAATATATTTTTGATCATGTTGTTTAGTTATTATATAAGCTTTTGCAGAAGGTGTTCGTTCGCTTAGTTACAACGTTGATGAAGACTTTCCACATATGACTAAATTCGTGATTTAACTACATGGTATCCCAAAAGTCTTGTACTATTATACGTGTAACTCAATAATTGGAGTAAATAAATAAGTAAATATAGCTTCAAAACTGAATTGATTCATATAATCTCCATAATTATGCAAAAGATTTTTATTTCGAACTTCAAATTATTGTCATAGCCAGTTGTCTTGTTTCTTTTTTTATATAGAAATCAATAAAAGTATTGCCAAAATCACAGAGAATAATTATAGTAAAGTCATATTTTTTCAAAATATAATTTCAAAATTATACAACAGCAACCATCTATCAAGAAGCATTACCAGTATCAGTAATATCGTTGCCAAATCTCACGAAATATCGAAATATCGATGTTATTATATAAATCATGAAATATTAGTAATATCATTGCTATTATATAATTCGCTCATTCTCGTAAAAGTATGTTGCTATAACGAAATATCGATGTTAAAAACACAATGTTCATGATCACCATCAATAAAAAATCAGCTTATGTCCACCATTAGTCATACGAAAAAGTCAAAAACTAAACCCTAAGAAACCCTTAAAATTTGTGTTTATTCAACTATTAAATCACCTATCAATCAGATTTGTATTTAATGCTCAAGATCGAACAAACAAAAACGAAACCCTAACTAAAAAATAAATCGAATTAACCAAATGAACAAACCCTAAGACTCTTCTCACCACTACCCCACTATAAAACTCTTTCCACCAGCAAGCTTAATAATCAATCTCCAACTGACCTTCTTCACATCGATGCCAAGAAGCTTGATACCCAACCAGTAATGCTTCAATGTAACAACGAATACAGTTTTCCAGTGAACGAATCTGTTAACCCAATCTTGCCTATATTAAACATAACACAATAAAATATTAAGCGTTGGTTCGGGTTCAGATTATTCATCACTCTCTAAGGAATATTTCATGCTCATAGAAGCCACGGCTCGTAAAGTTGGACCCAGTTTCGAGTAGCATTTGCACAATTCCTTTTTAAAATGGGATTAGCGGTCTTTTGGGATTCATTTATTTGTTTCACAATGGAAAACAAAAGATGAAACCATTATACAAGTTAATTCTTCTCTATTGAGTTTAACTTATTCCAATCTTCCTTCATAAAGACTTACAAAAAGTTATTTATCGCACTTATGAAGATATTAAACGAATCATAAAAATGGAGTTAAAACAAATAATTTGAAACGAATCGAAACAAATGTTTATGTTTATTTATATGATTTCCTAGTGCATGCTCTAAATTTACAATGTTTAACTAATAAAGAAGACGAAGCTATATTTTTATGTTGTCTGATAGCTAGCTAATAAAAAACATTGACACAATTCCACCCATGAACATCAACTAATTCAAACATCAGCTAATAAAAAAGTCTTCACCACCTGCACGAAACCCAGTAACATCAGCTAATAAAAAAGTGTTTACCACCTACACAAAACACACATGCCAATCTGATTCAAATATTTCGCTAACAATCCGTGTACAGCCCTAAAAACCAACATAATAATGACTAAAATCTATGTGTAAACAATTACAAAAAGAATGAAACCAGACCCAATGTTGGATGTAAATAATTCATAAGACCTCAAAATGTATAAGGTGAAGATTATGTAATTAGTTTCCACAATACAAAATGCTAGATTGTTGGATATACAAATAAAAGACTTATCACAAACTAACATTTTAAGTAATACATTCTTTTTCTATTAGGCTGACAAAAATAAAGTAATACATATTCTTTCTCATGTAAAAGGCTCCAAGAGGGGAACGTGGTGGTGACCGCGACTACTATCGTGGCGGTGACCTTGATCGTGACTACCGTAGTGGCGATGGCGGTTCTCGTGATTTTCTTGGCGGTGGTGTTGCACTCTTCCAGGACCAGGGCGCGTTAGGCACTAAGCCGAAGACGCAAATGGAAGAACAAATGCTATCATCTCATAAATTTTATTTGTGAATGAATTAACTTTATATATTGGTTCTTTATATAGACATTTCTTTTAGGTTAATAGTTCAAAATTCAAAATATTTTAGTAAAAAAATTAAGCTCCCCCGCCAAGAAGTTTATGAAACCGTGTGGTGTTTCAAATCTCAGAGAATCATGTATTGTTTCCAGTTGTATAGTTTCCATAGTTGTTGAGTTATTACATAAGTTAAGGGTTTTTAATACTTAACATTTCCAAAGTTAAAAATATGGGATGACCAATATTTCACAGGAATTAAATTGAAACATAATAATCAACATTTCCTAATTTGTAATGTTTTTCAACATTTCCCTAATTAGGGGGTTTTCAACATTCAAGAAATTGGGGAATTCACTTTATAAGTAGTAGAGATAAAGATTGAAATCATTAGTGAAATGTTTGTGTGTTTCTTGCCCGTTATCCAACATCTCAATATCAATTAGCCCAAGCATTCCAATCACTCGTGCAAGCAAAATCACAAGTGCGTCATTTGGAAATAGAACCTGATTTTTTTGTAAGTTCGTTCTAGCATCTTGCTAGTTTTTTAATATAATGTTGCCGTTAAAAAAGGTAACAAAGTGAGTTTAGCTACATGTACTTTGACTTTAAAACTCAAACTTTATTTGTTAGAAAGTGAGTTAAACTTTAGGGTTAGTTTGGTAATTTGTTTGACTTGTACTACAAGTTTTGTTATTTTTAGTATGTTTGGATTTAGTATGTTTTAGGTCATTGGTCTCCTATAAATAGAGGCCAATGTCATTAGTGTTTTTTGTAACTTTCAGATTATAACTTTGGGTATCTAATAAAAGCTTCCGTTTAGTTTGTTCGTATTTGGTTTGTTCGTTTGATTTATCCAACAAGTGGTATCAGAGCTAGGTCGATTCGTCATGAAGAAGAAAAATAAAAAAAAAATTGTTCGAGTTTCGATCGATTTAAGGTCCGATCGATTCGCGATTTGGATTTAGAAAAATCGTGTTTGAAGATTCGATTCATCTTGAATAAGAACGATTTGAATAATCGTTTTTGGTTTGTTAGATATTTTGTCCATGGATCGGTTATCAAGATATATATATGGAAATTAATCAAGTCCTTATTTCATTGGTCATCTTTAGTCAATGGATCGGTGACCAATTTTTTTAAAGATTCGATAGGAATTTTTAGTAATAATTGATTATGGTTGAGGAATTGTTTGAAGACTTGGTATTAATAAGATCGTTTGGAAATTCGCTAGTTTGATAATTTGGGATCTTTGTTCGTCGGGTTTTTTGAAGTTTGGTTGCTCAAATTTGATAGTCTTTGGTGAAGATCGTTTCGGGCGATTTGTTTGTTTGATTGACCGTTTTTCGGTTCGGTCGTTTGTTTGGTTGACCGTTTTCAGGTTCGGTCGTTTGTTTGGTAGATCGTTTTCAGGTTCGATCATTTGTTTGTTTGTTTGGATCGTTTTCAGGTTCGATCCAAGATTGTTTTCAGGTTCGATCATTTGTTTGTTTGTTTGGATCGTTTTCAGGTTCGATCCAAGATCGTTTTCAGGTTCGATCATTTGTTTGTTTGTTTGGATCGTTTTCAGGTTCGATCATTTGTTTGTTTGTTTGAGATCGTTTTCAGATTCGATCGTTTGTTTGTTTGTTTGTTTGTTTGTTTGAGTCGATCGTTTATTCGTTCGTTCGTTTGGAATTCCGAATTAAGACGGAATGTTAGTTTGGTTTGAAGTTTCGAATAGGGTTAAAGTCACGGTGGAGATTGTTAGAAAAGTGACTTAAACTCTCAAGGGGCGTTTGGAATTTGATATTCGGATATTTGAATTTGAAGACCAATATTCGTTTGTTTTGAAGTTTCGTATGAAGTTGAACTCACGGTGGAGATTGTTAGAAAGTGAGTTAAACTTTAGGGTTAGTTTGGTAATTTGTTTGACTTGTCCTACAAGTTTTGTTATTTTTAGTATGTTTGGATTTAGTATGTTTTAGGTCATTGATCTCCTATAAATAGAGGCCAATGTCATTAGTTTTTTTTTGTAACTTTCAGATTATAACTTTGGGTATCTAATAAAAGCTTCCGTTTAGTTTGTTCGTATTTAGTTTGTTCGTTAGATTTATCCAACATTATTCGATGAAACGATATTTATCATTATTCTTCTACGGGTTTAGAAACTCGTCACTTTCCGCTATAACAAGTAATAGAGTATAAAGAACATACATCGCCAGAATATAGCTCAGCCAAAATGCAACCAAGAGACCTAATGTCAATATTTTGGTCATATGGACGTCCAATGATGACCTCTGGAGCCCTATGTATAGAGGTGGCAAAATGGGCGGGCGGACGGGCGGCGGGCTAAACGGGCAACGGACTAAACGGGCGGCGGACTAAACGGGCGCGGGCTAAACGGGCACGGGCGAAACGGGCGGGAAAAACGGGCGGGCTAAACGGGCGCAAGCTAAAAAAGGAAAAAAACATATAAAAACCTACAAATAAAAAATAAAATACTTGTTTGAAAGCCGGGATAAAAAATTTAATAAAAAATATTCGTCGAGTATACTAATTTGTATTTTACAAGTGCGCCCGTTAAGCCCATTTAGTTTCTTACATACATGCCCGTTTAGCCCATTCATTATAAAGAATGGGCAAAAAGTGCCCATATGTATCAAAATGGGCAAGATTTGTCACCTCTACCTATGTAGAATTTAAGCTTTTGCTGATACTTTTAACTTGTACACCATCTAAATACATACTCATGGCCTCTTATATAAGCTTACAATTTAGACGTAAAACATAACCCAAAAACAAAACATATTGCAAAACATTACTTCTAAATTCGTAACTCATAAACTGATTATGAAAGACATTATAAGGATACTGTAACTGCTCCATAGATGAATGATTAATCCAACACACTATAAGATTGTGATTGCACATATAGCGACAAATTGTAATTTTTGAAAGCGGCTTCTTCCAAGATCAATGACCTTGATCTCATAACGTTTGATAAGGATTTTTTTTGGGTAACTATATGGTTTTCGACCTTTTGGCCGACTAATCCATGGGGTCGATAAAGAATGTTTCTGGTTTCAGATCACAATGAATGATACCCAACCCATGCAAGTACTCCAATGCTTCCACACATTGCCTTGTTATCACCTGATATTGACTTCCCAAAGTCAAAATTTCCTCAAATACAATGTAATTTCAGTATTTCGCGCAACAACCGTCCCATTTCCTTAATTCTCATATATAGCAGGAGTGTCACAATTGTGTGTGAACTTGCTAACTTATCTGGGTAAAAAAATACAATACAAAATGTGGAAAGGATCCTTACTATATACGTATTGAACATGCTTTATGCTTGATTGATTAGTAGTACTTGTTTTACTTTCAGCTATCTTGGAATGCTGACTTTTGAAAGTCAGAAATAGATAAAGATGCAAGGCTTGAAACTTGGAAGCATTCGAGTACTTGCATGAGTAATCTTTCATTGTGATAAAAGACCTGATTTTTTTTTCTTAAAAGCTATAGAAAATATGAGATCAACGATTTAATATCAGTTTGGAAACAGGTGATTCAAATGGACTCCAAATGACCTAAAGACTGACCTTTGCTCTCTTTTTTGCATCATTTGTAGGTGATGCATGTTCTCCATTCTATATTAGCTGAATTTTAATTGTCGAACACTTTAATTTTAAATCAAGTTATTTATGAAGCTATTTTGGTTCATAATTGTAAGGCAGAAAGTACATCAAATGGTATGGCAAGTATCAAATATGTAAAGGAATTGGTCATAAAAATTTGGATCAATAACTATTCATATAGGAGATATATTAGTTACAATTCTCATTGTAGCCAATTGGCTACAATTTGTGCTAACTATGCGCCACGAGTCACTTTTGCGGGTCCTCGAGTCTTTCTGTAGAACCATGATTCATTTTTTGTGTATTCATTGTGAAGGAATTGCAGCTAGTTAACTGCAATCTAAGGGCCCGTTTGGTATTTGGGGTTAGGCTGATAGAAGTGGGTTTAGAGTGGAAAACAATGTTTGGTAAGTATTATTGGGTTTTAAAATCTGGGGTCACACCCTTCAGCAAGGTTTTTCAGAAAAGTGGTGGGGGTCCTTGGTTTTACATTATTCATTTTGGACTAGGTTAATTTAATAATTTTCTTTTTGTCCTTATCTAACAATGTGAATTGTTTACATTTATTTTAACGCGAGATAGAAAAAAGTCAAATGAAAGTATTTTCTGGATATTATTAATTTAATACTATTTTATAATGTTTTATTTATATTCAAGTATTAAAATAATATAAAACTTTTAATTATAAACCTAAACCTAAACCCTCTACTTTATAAACTCACTCCTAAAGTAAAACCCCACTTCAAACCAAACGGACCCTAAAGATATCCCCTAACTATTAACCATGATACCTTAAGGGGAGTTTGGTTTGAGAGTATAGGTATGAAGCAATTACTTCCATTCTCATTGTAGTTTTTGTGGGTTTGGTATGTGAAAATAGGATCCAAATCCTTATAATTAAGCTTTATCCCAACCCACCAATGGTAGTGGGTTTAGATCCCCATTCACATAACCATACCCATAGTCATTCCCCTTTACAAACCAAAGTCAGCAGAGGAGATCTAGTCCTCAGAATTTATATTGTAGCCTATAATCTTGACATCCTGTAAGATTTTGACACGGTTTTTGAATGCTCGGGCCAATTGGCATTGAGATGCTGAACAACAGACATATATGTGCTTTCACCATGAGTCACCAACAATGGAAACTATTAAAATGAAGGACCTAATCAGATACCATACTAACTCTTTAGGGACTTATTGTGTTGTGTTTGAATGTTTCAGTTAGCCTTTGGACCTTCAGTGATAGCAACTTATAACTTGGAGGACTCAAGCTGCCAAGATGTGAAAGATCACAGCCCATGACAGCTCAAGCCCATGTCCATTCTACAAGCCCACATCAAAAGCCCTACAACGGCTCTATTGTTTTCATATAAACCTAGACGCTCCCATTTCTTGGAGTTATTTGGGTTTTCATTTATGTTTTCATATGTGTTTCTCTCTCTTTCAAAACATGTAACCGAGATCATTTTTGATCTTTTATCTTTGTAAAACTATTATCAGTTAGATAATAGGATCACACCAGAGTAGCTGTGGTGATCTTTGTTTTGTTTTTGATCTTTAAACTCGTTTATTAATACTAGACGTGTACCCGCGCATAGTGGCGGATAGTCTACGATATCCTAAGTGACCCGGTGGTCGAATTGATAACTTGGTCACTCGATCGGGTTGACCTGGCAGTCGAACTCGTGACCCGGTGGCTCGATCGGGTTGACCCGGTGAGCAAACCCGCAAAACGATGACTCGACTAGATTGACACGGTGATCGAACCCGTAACACGGTGACTCGACCGGGTTGACACGGTGGTCGAACACGTCATCCGATGGCCGAACCCATGATGTAGTGGCTAATACACTTGTCTCTTATTTAAGTATTATGTTTATATATGGAAATGTTGAGTTTTCAACCTTTTCAACTTTCAAGATTAGCTCTTTATATATTAGTATAGATAGATAAGGTTTTAATTCTGAGTTATTTATCTTGTTCATATTCAATTTCTCAAGGTTTTCTACATGGTATCACAGGCAGGTTGCTTTGAAATCATTGAAAAAAAATTTAGGGTTTCAAAAATATTTGGGGTTTTTTGAAATTGATATGTTTTTTGGATAGATCTGCTATTGAGATAGCTAGATCTGAAATTTTTCTATCTAATTACTTCTTAATCGACCATATAAATATTTTTAGGGTTTCAAAAATTTTAGGGGTTTCGATATATTCCATGTCCTAACCTTTTTATTGTTGTTGGGAAGTTGGTTCTTGGATCTATTGCTTAGATCTGTTGGTGTTTTTACCTTTCCCTAATTATTTTTAATTAGGGTTTGGTGAGGAGGTTTTGTTTCCTTCTAGACTAAGTGAATCCAGAAGAAACAGTTCGATTGTGTTTTTTTGTTGAATGCATTATAACACCTCTATACTCTCTCTCTCTCCTTTTTTGGTTGTTGGTTATCTGCTTATTTGCTTTCATATACGTGTTTTTGGCCTATTATTATAATTATTATACTCTCTTGCTGGTTTGCTGATTTGGTTGTTCATTTTTGGGGTATATTGTTTATCTGGACCCTTAATCTTTGTCTTGGCCTTGACATACCATCCTTGAGTGGTTTAGATTCCTAGGAACTTTGTTGACTCTGATTAAGTTCTTTTTTTTTGGTTTTGTGCTTTGTGTTTGTGTTGCTCACCATGACTAGTGTTCATGGTGACACAGATACTGAACAACAAGGTGACCCAAATCACTCTTCCACATTAACTGTGATTTCTGTAAAACTTAAAGGCAC
This sequence comes from Glebionis coronaria, assembly GCA_025667525.1. NCBI lineage: Eukaryota > Viridiplantae > Streptophyta > Magnoliopsida > Asterales > Asteraceae > Glebionis > Glebionis coronaria. The sequence goes on along the minus strand of CM046880.1, from coordinate 505,832,729 downwards.
TGAGAACTATCAAATTTGGTCTAATGCTAAAACGGGCTTTATAAATGGTTCTTGTAGAAGATCCTTAAATAATGATGTTTTGGGAAAACAATGGGACAGAGTCAATGCTGTGGTGTTAGGTTGGATTCTTAATTTTATATCTGATGAGTTGTTTCTTGGTCAAATATTCTCTAAAAAGGTTGAACATGTTTGGAATGATTTAAGAGAAACCTATCATAAAGTTGATGAGTCTTTGATATTTAATCTTCATCACAAGATTAATACTTTAAAGCAAAATGGCTCCAATTTGTATGATTATTATCATGGTTTGAATGCTTTGTGGAAACAATATGATGCTATCAATTCTTAATGGGACTTGATGACTCTTATATGTCCATTAGAAGCTCTATTCTCTCTAGAGAAGTTTTACCAGATGTTAAAGGTGCTTATGTTATCATCTCTAGTGAGTAGTCTCACAGAGTTGCTTCTAGAAACTTATCTGGTTCCTCTCAGAGGAATCAGACATCTACTTTTTTTCCGATGGGCCCACCAGAAATGTGGTTCAAAGAAATTAGAGTTTTAACTCTGGTGGCTGTAGACCTAACTATAATAGCAACCCTATACCCAACATGACTAGTAGACCTAACTCTTATAGACCTAATGGGAACTCTGAAGTGGTCTGTGAAAATTGTGGGTACAATGGGCATACTATTGATAGATGTTTTAAACTCATTGGATTCCCTGCTGATTTTGGAAAGAAGAAACTTGGTCAAAACTTTAAAGGGAAAAATGTTTCTAACAACTCTGTGGGGACTAACTCCAATTATATGTTTTCTGATGAACAAATTTCTACCTTACTCTCTCTTATCAAAGAAAACAATGGTTCTGAAAAAGGTGTGCATGCTAATATGGCACGTACATATCTTAATTCTAGAAAAGTTTTTAATTATAACTTTGAGAAATTTTTTTGTTCTAATATTCATTCTAAAGTAACTCAGCATGGGAAAGTTGTTGACTCTATGGAAAACTAACACATGACAAACAATGAAAAAGATTTGGATAGTGTGTTTGACATATCTCATCTCAAAATTAAAGTTAGTCATCCTAATGGTACCGAAGCTTTCATATCTAAAATTGGAACTCTTAAGTTGGGAAATGGTCTTGTCTTGTTTGATGTGTTGGTTATACCTGAGTATTGTGTTACTTTGATATCTGTTCATAAATTAGCTAAGGACAATAAAATCTTTATTATGTTTGATGAGAATAAATGCCTATTTTTGAATCAGGATTTGAATCTGAGAAACATTCTAGGGATTGGTAATCAGTGTGGTGGTTTATACTACTTAGATACTAAAGGTATTAAGAGTAATGCTAGTCAAACTGTTACTGTCTGTTCTTTATCTTACTATGACTGGCACTGCAGGCTTGGCCACCCTGCAGACCCTGTCTTAGACACTTTAAAGGGTACTCTGAAAATTAATAAACATGACAAATATGATTATTGTGAAGTATCTCAAAGAGCTAAGAAGACCAGAAAGCCATTTCCTTTAAGTGACTATAAGACCAAGTGTTTAGGGGACATTGTTCACCTTGATTTATGGGGACCTTATAAGGTGACAAGTCATACTGGCCATACATACTTTCTGACTATTGTGGATGACTTTACCAGAGCTGTTTGGGTATATCTCATTAAGTCCAAGGATGAAGTTGTCACTTTTATTGATGTGTTTTATAAAATGATTAAAAATCAGTTTAAAAGAAACATTAAAGTTTTTAGAAGTGATAATGGTACTGAGTTTGTTAACCAAACTTTCAACAAGTTTTGTAACAACAATGGCATACTTCATCAAACCTCTTGTGCTTATACCCCACAGAAAAATGGGGTGGCTGAAAGGAAACATAGACACCTCTTAAATTTGGCTAGGTGTCTTATGTTTTAGGGGGAATTCCTTTAAAATATTGGTTTGAATGCATTCTAACTGCTACTTTTCTCATTAACATATTACCTTCTTCTGTTTAAATGGAAAGTACCCTTATGAAATGATTTACAATACTTGTCCCAATCTATCTCTTATCAGAATGTTTGGCTGTTTGTGCTTTGATACTATTTTAAATAGTCATGATAAACTGTCTAATAGATCTAAAAAATGTGTTATGATGGGTTATTCTAATTCTCAAAAGGGCTACAGGCTTTTTAGTCTTGATAGAAATCAATTCTTTGTCTCTAGATATGTGAGTTTCTTTGAGTCTATTTTTCCTTTTAAGGATTCTATCTCTAAAAACAAGCATGATGAGTCCAATGTTCCTAGTGTTAGCCAAGATAAAAATCTGTTAAACTTTTTTGATTTAGATAACCCTGAGCTACCTGATGATGATAAAAGAGTAACATCTAGTCATAATAGTGACCATGAGTCACATAGTTAGGGTAGCCACTCTCTCAACCAAGGGGACAATGTGGACACTGTTGATTCTCCAAAACATTGGGGATGATGCTGAAAACAGTGATAACATTGAAGCTGGGTTGGAAGAGGAGGCAGCAACACCTGATGACAACAATGAGTCTGAAGGTCACTTGGATCAAAATCCAAGCACTTCTGCTCAGGGAAATCAAAATGTTAGAAGGTCTACTAGACCTTCTGTTTTTCCAAAGAATTATAATGATTTTGTTGTTAACTCTAAAGTTAAGTATGGTCTTAAAAAGTTTGTTGGTTATTCCAAGCTTAATCATGAAAATTTCTGTTTTGTCACCCAACTTAACAAAAACAGTTAAGTTTTTTTTAAGCTTCTCAAAACCCTTATTGGGTTGATGCTATGGATGCTGAACTTTCATCCCTTCTTGAGAATGACACTTGGGAAATTGTTGAACTTCCTAAAGGTAGAAAAGCCTTAGGATGTAAGTGTATTTGGAAGTTAAAATTTAGATCTAGTGGGGAGATAGAAAGATATAAAGCTAGGGTTGTTTCTCAAGGGTTTGGTCAAAAGGAATGTATAGATTATGAGGAGACCTTTACCCCTGTTGTTAAGATGGTGACCATTAGATGTCTTCTTAACTTAGCTATCATGCAATCTTGGCCTGTCTTTCAACTTGATATTAACAATGCTTTCTTGTATGATGATCTTGATGAGACTGTGTATATGAAACCACCCCAAGGATATCTTCTTGGGGGTGAGAACATGGTATGTTGGCTTAAAAAATCCTTGTATTGGCTTAAACAAGATCCTAGACAATGGAATGCTAAGCTTACTTCTGTCCTGAATGAAAATGATTTTGTTCAAAGCAAATCTGATTACTCTTTGTACACTAAGTCTCATGATGGTATTTTTCTTGTCTTACTTGTGTATGTTGATGACATCATTATCATTGGTAACAACATTGTTGAAATTGAAAAGTTTAAAACTTTTTTGAGGACTTAGTTCATGATCAAGGACTTGGGAAAATTGAAATATTTTTTTGGTATTGAAGTTATTGACACTGATTGTGGCATTTGTTTGAACCAAAGAAAGTATGTGTTGGACCTTCTTTCTGAGTATGGTATGCTTGCTTGTAAACCTGCTAAGACCCATTTGGTTTCTAAACTTGCTATATTTAATGAACACACTGTTAATGATCCCTTTCTTGATAACATTGTTGATTATCAGAAATTGATGTGTAAGCTTATATACTTGACCAATACCAGACCTGATATATCTTATGATGTTCCCTGCTTAAGTCAGTTTATGCACTCCCCTTTGAATTTTCACCTCAAGATTGCCTTCAAGATATTAACATATCTTAAGGGTTCTCCAGGTTTGGGCATTCACATTAAGAAGACATCTGGTATGTTTCTTAGTGCTTACTCTGATGCTGATTGGGCTAAATGTGTTGTGACTAGAAAATCTGTTACTGGTTATTGTGTGTTTGTTAACAACAATCTTGTATCTTGGAAGAGTAAAAAACAAAATACTCTCTCCAAATCATCCATTGAAGCATAGTATAGAGCTCTTGCTTCAGTAACCAGTGAGGTTATTTAGATTCTCGAGGTCTTAAATGATTTGCATTATGATAATCTTTTACTTGTAACCTTGTACTGTCATAGTAACTAAGTTATGAAATAGCTGCTAATCCAGTCTTTCATGAAAGAATTAAGCATTTAGAGATTGACTTGCATTTTGTAAGGGAAAAAATCTTAAATGAGGTAGTTAAAACATGTAAAATGGAATCTGCTAATCAAATAGCAGATATCCTTACTAAAGGACTGGATAGATTACAGCACAACTCCCTTGTTGAAATACTTGTGATGCTTGACATATATGAGGTATCTGATTAAGGGGATGTTAAAATGAAGGACCTAATCAGGTACCATACTAACTCTTTGGGAACTTATTGTGTTGTGTTTGAATGTTTCAGTTAGCCTTTGGACCTTCAGTGATAGCAGCTTATAACTTGGAGGAATCAAGCTGCCAAGATGCGAAAGATCACAACCCATGACAGCTCAAGCCCATGTCCATTCTACAAGCCCACATCAAAATCCCTACAACGGCTCTATTGTTTTCATATAACCCTAGACGCTCCCATTTCTTGGAGTTATCTGGGTTTTCATCTGTGTGTTTTCATATGTGTTTCTCGCTCTTTCAAAACATGTAACCCATATCATTTTTGATCTTTTATCTTTGTAAAACTATTTAATAGGATCACACCAGAGTGGTTGTGGTGATCTTTGTTTTGTTTTTTATCTTTAAACTCATTTATTAATATAAGATTTTGATTCTGAGTTATTTATCTTGTTCATGTTCAATTTATCAAAGTTTTCTTTAGAAACATTGCAGTATTACAAATGAAAGGGGATAGTTAATAGGTAGTGTAACAGTAGAGTTGCTCTATGTTACCTTACATCCAAAATATTTGGATCCTAATGATAAAAATCAGAACACAAGTGGATTTCTTGAGGTAGCATAAAGGGCAGGGTGGTTTTAGTAATTGATCAATTTATACTGGTCAATACAAGCAATTGTCCAAACAGTTCGGATCAAATTGAACTTTTGTCCATTACTTTACACTTTTACCAGCAATAAGCTATTAATATGATAAGACCATGTTTACTCACGACTCAATCCAATCGGTCGTGGATATGAGACAAAAAAATAATCATTTTTATATTAACAAGGTACAAAACAATAGAAGAGAAAGAGCCCAGTCGATTGGTGACTTCCAAATCGTAGAGCCAACTTTGCCACGTCACTCTCTGAATCTGCTAACAATTTTGTCTGATCCAGTTGTTTTATACGGAGTACTAGTATTTAGTGAATAACAAAACCAGAGTAAATACCAAAAATAGAAAAAAGAATAAGAAAGAAAACTTTGTCTGGGATGTTGCTCTTGTTGCTGATGGAGGAGAGATATACATAAAGATTGGAGGCGATGTATACTATGTGGAGGGATGGATATATATGAAAAATAAGTTGGTCTCGACTACTATTATGATCACAAAACTTTTCAAGAAAGCCTAATAAAATTGATAGTTGCTTTTATCATCAATATTAGTAGTACATTGTGTTGACTCACTGTTGAGTTATAAAAATATAAATTTTACATATTAAACTAAAATAATTGGAAAAAAGAAAGTATTCATTTTTTTTCATTTTCAGGTTTTTTTTAGGCTTAATTATATATTTATTTAGTGTTTATAAGAATTAGGTTGGGTTATTGATAAATGGTAAAAGGTTGGAATAGATTGTATGTATACGTTGTATAGGTGGCAGAGTGAGAAAATAATATTTAAATGAAAGATTGGGTTGGAAGGGGTTGTTAATAAACGTAGTCTAAAAGAGACATGAAAACAGAACCCATACCCTTTTGTTATTCAAATGCACACAGAAAACTGATCTACTAGAACACATAATCCTATAAGAAACGTAACCGGAAGAACATCCTCAAGTTTCGAGACATTATTTGTTGATTTTGTCAAGAGTTTTTTTAAGTTAAATCCCTAAAGATTTCAAGATTTTTCTAAAGTTTAATCCCCAAAGATGTCCATCGGGTAGTGAAACTTTGAAGCTGCTGCACCGTCTAGCTAGAACCAGCAAGCAAATTTTGAATCTTAGTCCATACGGAAGAACCAGACACTAATGAAAGGATAGGTATATGGAAGATTTAAGGAAGTGTAAAAATGACTTGTAAACCAGAAGATTCGGTAAAGATGGATCCCTACATTTTGACCGTAAATATATTTTAGGCCAAGTTGGTGCTGAGAGTAGAGAAGGAAACTGGGCGCCGGGTCCAGAGAGATAATTAGATATACAGGGAAAGAGGAGAACAGTTCTACTCTGTTTTGGTTTATTAGCCAAATTAGCGATAGCTTCAGTAAGCAGAAAAGTTAAGGGTTTTAAGTTCTTGTCGCTTTTGCAAAACAAAATGACTGTCTGCATAAGTGAAAGACCAAAACTCTGTGGAATAGGGATTTTTTCTATAGTGTTGAGCAGTGGATGCTGCCTATTCAGCAACGATATAAGGTCTAAATGTTTCAAAAAGAATTAGAGAACTGCTAGCTACAAGTAATTCTTCACAATTTTTCATCGAACCAAATGTCAGGCACTAGCACAATCATTATGACATGCTGTCATGTCATCCATACATAGAGCCCCAATCAATAATAATTTCTATTAAACAATGCATGTTCAGGATATTATAAAAACTTACTAAATCTTTTGGCAACTCTGAAAGACCAGGGTCTAGAATTAACATCACTACATATGCATCAGCACATCACTACATATGCATCAGCACATCACTACATAGGTTTTTTGATCGAATAGCTATCTAGGCATTTATGTTGATGGTCGAACTGAAGATAGACTGACCGGATACATTAAAATTGTTGCTTCTCGACTATCGAAGGTGTTAGCTTTATCCATTGCACGACTTTTTAGTATGTAAATGAACAAACGATATTTTTCAGAATATTCGTCCCCACTTGCGAATAATATGTCCCCTTCTTTGTTGAAACGACCTAAAACTCTTATGACTTCATGAGGAAAAAATGTTGTTTAAACCGGGCATCATCACCCACTCATTCTGCTCTAATACCTGCACCTCAATGCTATAATGTATACATAATGGTATTGGTATACCAATCCAATTTCATCATGTAAATAAAATAACTAATTGGTCTCTAATCCAACCTCTCATTCTCTTGGTAATATTAGTCGACCCAAATTCTTCCTTACAAACATCAAATCGTATTACTCTTTTAACTTCATTTCTATCGGTTTGCATGTGACCATCATAAGATAACCATTGCAAATATCCAAGAGCAAATATGGTGTTACCAGTTACCGGATAAGATGAGATTTGAGGTATCTCTCTCCATGAGGAGTCAGTTCCTAATACATATACCATGGTGAATAAATGTGTCCTCGTTTCATCAATGGTGGCATAGTAATTCAAATCCAGTCTACTAAGCAAAAGACTTGCCAACTTAAAAGCCTTGGTGGAAGCATAGCAAACTGAACCATGTAATCTACTTTATGAAAACCCATTTAACTACAGCATCATAAGTTTCTTTTTATTAATGTTCTTTTTCCTATCTATCATAAAAAAGACCTTTGATTTTGGTGGTGGTTCATTAACTCCACTTTGCGTCACCAATGGTTCAAGTCCAATTATATGTGGAATAATTAAGTATGAAGCTAATCACCGTGTTGAGTTCTGATGGAGAGGAACATAAAAAAATAATCTGGTTATTTAGTTTAATTTGTAATATCTTTTATTTACTAATATTATTTTGTGTTTTTTAAAAATAATCTTTATCTTTATTCCCAAGTTTAGTTTTTCTATAAAATTAGGATTTGATTCATTGTAAGGATTATGAAGTTATGAATAAAAAAATAGACTTTTAGTTAGGGGTGTAATCAAGTCAAGCTTTTATCAAGCAACTCGAGCTCGAGCTAGAGCTTGACTCGATCAAGCCAAGCTTTTATCAAGCTCAAGCCCAAGCTCAAGCCCAAAAAATAGCTCGAAACTATATCAAGCTCAAGCTCAAGCTTTTGATAGCTCGGCTCGAGTTCTTATCAAGCTTTTTCAAGCTCTATCAAAAATTTGTTTTTATGATGAATTTATATAAACAACTAATTGTTAATTTGAGTATTAACCTAATTTTAAGGGCTAATTCATAAATAAAGAATATATTTTAGAAGGACTTTTAACTTTGATTACATTTATATTTTAATTCTTTGTATTTTCAACGATTCTTTATTTTTGTAAATTTAATTATTGCATTTAATCGGTACTTGGTGAAATATAATATGTGTATAAATATTTTGTACTCTTTTTAATACTAAATGCAACATGTCTAAATTGTGCTCGGATTCACATCACGCAATGGCTTTTGGGACCTTAATCGTATTGGAGTGCAAAACACATTTTGTACGATGATTTTGTTATTAGTTTTATGAATGTTAAATAAATCAATTTTGTTTTAAGTAATGATTTTTGTTTTTTTATTTTATACTTATGTTTATTGATGAGTTTTATTAAAAAAATAAAGTTATACACATTCAAGCTTTTCAAGCGAAGCTCAAGCTTTTATCAGGCCTTATCAAGCCAAGCTCAAGCCTGAATCGGTAAAGCTTGACAAGCTATCAAGCCAAGCTCAAGCCTAGAATTTTAGTATCAAGCCAAGCTCAAGCCCTACTAAGCTCGAGCTCGACTCGACTCGATTACACCCCTACTTTTAGTCTTTGTTAATTGACTTGAATCCAGGTTAGGGTTTATTATTCAATTTTCTCTTAATAATCGGGTATTCATTGAATCAACGATTGTTAGAGTTTGCCTGATTATCGGTATTCTTTTGAATCAACGATATTTGGAAGGATTGTGTCTGGCATTCTTTAGAATCAACAGATCGAATTATCTATCTTTGTTACTTTGTGTATTCGCTACATCAGTTGGTATCAAGAGCCGAAGTTCCTGATTAAGATGTTAGAATATCCATTTTTTGAGAGTGATGGTTTATCTTTTGATGAATGGAATGATTATGGTGAGGCTAGTGATGATTATGAAGGACCTCCAATATTTGATGATGATCAATATGAAGAAGAATATATGCTAGTTTATGATATTGATGTTGAAGATGTCATTGGGGAAGAAGAAAGATTTATCAGAAAAGAAAATTTTGGTCGGGAAAAAGATAACATTGAAGACATTGTAGTTGTGGCTACTAATCTTTATTCATCAATGATCCAAACTACCATGGTGGACAAGTTGGGTTTAAAGACGATCAATGTTCGAGGTAGATTCATTATAAATAAAGGAAATTTGATGCAAGGGATACAACTTTGGATGCTACGAGTACAAGGACGAGCGACACAAACTCGAGGACGAGTTTTTTGAAGTGAGGGAGAATGATGGAGGAACATCAAAAATAAACTGGTTATTTAGTTTAATTTGTAATATCTTTTATTTACTAATCTTATTTTGTGTTTTTTAAGAATAATTTTTATCTTTATTCCCAAGTTTAGTTTTCCTATAAAATTAGGACTTATTTGTATTGAATTATTATGAAGTTATCAGTTTAATAAAAGTTAAACCACTGGCCGTTGTGTTGCCGTGTTTTACCCTAATTTTCGGGCATTCTTCAGAATCAACGATTATTAGCAGAATTGTTTCTGGCATTCTTATTGAATCAACAGATCCAATTACTTATCTTTGTTACTTTGTTTTTTAGTCTACATCAAGTTCTCGAATGGCTGAAACGTACTAGATACATTTGGGAGCATTTATTTTCAAGGAGTAACGAGTGGCTCTGGGTTTTTTTAGAGGACCTGCGAACGTTGGAACTCCACATTTTCTTCCAAAAGATATACCAAGATAAGAATTATATAAAACGATTTCAAATAAGCAACTATGTGTTGGAGTCACACAAATGTGCTTCATAGCAACATGGTGTTAGAGGAATGAGATTTCAAATCTACGCGAGTGATTTCAAATATGTTTCATCTGGGAACGAGTATACGTCTTTGTGACAATGTTGTATCTTGTTTCGGGAAAAACAAGTCGGCACCCGTTAAAATGGAATATAAACATTCAACCTTTAATTTTACATCGCTATATATGGGAGGGAAACATGTTTGTGGGTTAGTTTGGGATTGAGTTACGGTTTGTGAAGGTAACAATAATTGAGGAGAAACAAATTTCCCCGATACGACACCTTGGACGCTCAATAGTTTGGCATTAGGGATGAGCTTTGTGAAAAACGAAAAAAGCGTTGTATCAACAATTCTTTCGAGACCATTGTCATGTGGTTGGTTGTCTACTAAGGGAGTTGGATGGATTTATCAACTTCTCCAAGTATCAAGGAAATCATTTCCACATGTATTCACAAAACAACTTTGCAACAATTGGGGAATATGTGCAATACAAAACTTATTATTCGATATTTAAACATAATCGACGGTTTCAGTTGTATTTCTTAGATGTGCATGGCTCTTTCTATAGTATAGGTGTTAAACTTCATTAAATGCTCACCCATGATGCTTTATGCAACATAAGTACTCTGCAAGTTGAGAGCCAAAGGAATTACAACATCAAAAATGTAGTCTACAGTTGGAGAAACAAATTATAGAAATCACACTTGAAGAGCTAATACTGCTACAAATATGTTTCCTTTAGAAACACAATTGCGCCACGTGGTTAATGTGATGTGTATAAAGGAAACTCGGTCTATGGTAATGTGGTAGCAACTAAGAGATTAAATATCCCGACTACGAGTAAGTATTGCAAAAAACGATTTAGCCGAGCTTCCTTTATACACAACACTGTAACCACCCAATCTAATTTTCTATCTACAGAAAACGTATACGTAGCAGAGCTCTTCATATGTCAATTCTGTAATTTGTTTTGGGCGACTACTTATTCTAGTTCAATGTTGTAATTCTTAAATTGGACTATTTTTTTGTTTCAACTTGCAAATTACTTATGATTCTTAAAGTACCACGAGTTAGCATAAAATGTACCTATACTTGAAAGAGCAAACATATCCAAGAAATACCACCGTCAATTACGTTTAGCATGTGGAGTAATAAGTTTTGCGTTGTACCTGGTATCCCTTCTTATTGCAAAGCTTTTGTGATTGTGGGTAAGTAATGAGTCCCTAAATGGAACTTGGAGAAATTGTATAAACTTGTCGAATTCCCAAACAAATAAGAGACCATTAGTGGACAACAAACCACGTGTGAAGTCAAAGTCGCGGCAATCGTCCAAGTTATGATCTTGTCCAAACCCCACAAGCGTGGTTGATCCCCAAGGCTAAACTAGTGAACACGTGAGGTGTAATATCGGGACATTTGTTTGTCTTCGATCATTGCTACCTTCGCAAACCACAACTCCATTCAAATCGAACCCAGATACATGATTGCCTCCCACAAACAGCGATATGAACCTAAAGGTAGAAAGATTATACTCGACCTTAACGGTTGCCGCTTTGTTTTTCTCAAAACAAGAAACAATATGGTCACAAAACCGGTACTCATTCCCGAATGAAACATATTCGAAGTCACCACATGGATTTGAAATCTCTTGTCCTTCCAACACCACAAATTGTTAGTTATGGAGCATATAAATCAACACATAGTGCCTAATTAATCATATTATACTTGTCTTGGTAGAGTTCAGATTGGTATACGTTGAACTTTTTAATGTGGAAACCCTTATATTAACATACACCTATTCAACCAATTATAATCACTCATTTTTTTAAAAACCTGTTTCCCACCACTTTTTTAAAAATAAAATATCTCACAAACAGTAAATCGTCAAACGAAAAAAATACACCATTGCAACAAGAATTAAATCATCTTTCTATAGAAGGTCACATGTACATACTTTCGACGAACTTTTTTTCGACTTTTTTCTTAAGTCACGTATGAGAGAATCATATATGATTCATCCGGAATCATATATGATTTTCAAAAAATCATATATGATTCGTGATATGAATCATATGATTTTCTAAAAATCATATATGTTTCGTGACGAATCATATATGATTCTCTTAGACGTGACTTAAGAAAAAAGTCGAAAAAAAAGTTCGTCGAATGTATATACATGTGCCCCTCGATAGATAGATGAGTTATTTCTCGTCGCGATGATATGTTTTGTTTTACGTAACGATGAACGGTTTGTGAGATGTTTAATTTAAAACAAAAATTTTGTTACATAATAAAAATGGGTGGTTGTGATTGGTTGATTAAGTCTATGCTAAAGTAATGATACATGTTAAACTTTTTACTGTCTTGGTATATTTTTTTGGAGAGATTATAGAGTTCTAACTTACAGATGAATTCCCACCGTAACTTAAAAATGACAAATAAAAATATGATAGAACTTCTATTGATAAAAATATAAAAATATCACCCTACACAATTCAAACATAAATACAACTCCATCCCAAAATTATTATCCACCTTTTTTTCATCTGTCCTAAATTTATTGTCCACTTTTAAAAATAAAAAGGAAATTTAGTTTGAATTTATCATATTACTTTCACTTTTGGTTATTATTACAATACTTAAAGAATTTATAAATTAATCGGTTATGGTTAAAACTATCTTTCTACAAAAAGTATGAAAAAAACTGTAATAATTATACTTTTCTTAAACTTTATGATTCTTGTCGGGTGACATTAAGACGAAAATAGTACATTCTATCTTCACCCTCAAAAATTTTATGACTACAGATCTATAAATTTGGTTCGAATGTTTTAGATCTCAAAACCACCATATCTCTAATCTATAAACAAATAAACAACATAATAACCTAATTCTTGAAATGCTCAAGATGACATTACATTTGTTTTTTCACCCACCAAACTAAAATTTCTCAAAATACTTCATACGACTTATGCGACGTATGCAACTTAATGAAAATTTCCAAATAAATTGTTTTAATCTTGTACTAAGTTGTATAAGTCGCATAAGTCATATAAAGTATTTAAAGAAATTTTGGTTTAATGCGTGCAAAAAAAACATATAATAAATAACCTTTGGGCATTTAAAAAGTTATCCCTTTTTTATGATCATATTTCTAAGAGTGTGGGTTCAAGTTTTGAGCTTATACGGTCATTAAACAAGAAATATACAACAAACAAAACGAAAGAAAAGGGTAGTGAAGTCATACCTTTTGTGTTACAAAACATAAAGAAATGATCTAGTGAAGTGAGACTTGTTTTTAACAAACAAATGATCTAGGAAATGAGACTTGTTTTTAACAAAAGATAGTGAAGTGATCAGATTGAACTATATAATGGAGCACCTAGGGTACTCTTAGTACCAATATGAATTTATTGTTTCACCTTTTGGGGTGGTCTATTTAATGTTTTGCCATTTTAGGTTATTTGATATGGATAAGTCATATCAACTCATGTTCCCTACATTAATTGATTTCTACTACAAGTGTAGAATAGGAGTGGAAATCAAGTTGGTCACGTCGGGTCAAGTCTAAAAACAAGCTACCTGAATTCGATTTGATTTTATTTGTGTTCGGATTTACTCTCCGGTTCGGGTCTACTCAAATTTGGGTAAAAAAAACTTTTTTTTTACATTTTTTAAATATAAACTAGTTTTAATGCATATGCACGCACGTGGCTTGAACATAAATGATAAATGAAGTAATCAAATCGTTATTGGGATTTTATATATATTATATATGTTTTTAAGAACATCTAATGTTTACAATACAAAATGTGGAAAGGATCCATATTATATATTGAACATGTTTTAGGCTTGATAGATTAGTAGTACTTGTTTTACTTTTAGGCTTTTAGCTATTGTGTTTTTGCTTAGACTGCTAACTTTTGAAAGTCATAAATAGATAAAGATGCAAGGCTTGGAAGCATTCGAGTACTTGCATGAGTAATGTTTTATTGTGATTTATGACCTAATTGTTTATTTTTCTTAAAAGCTATAGAAAACGTGAGAAGAACGATTTAACGACATCGGTTTGGAAGCAGGGGATTCCTATGAACTCCAAATGACCTTAAGACTGACCTTTGGTCTCTTTTATCAATCTCAACCAAAGCTATTTGTAGTTGATGTAGTATTTGGTTAATGATAGCAATGCAAAAATAATGCCAAGTTAAAAAATAAATGGTGCTAGAAAATTGTATCAGTTCAAGTTAAAATTTTGACATTCAAAGTCAAAGGAGCACATGTTGTCCTTGAATTTTGTAGTGTAGTCTATATGAAAATTCATATTCTAATTTCAAATGGCTCCCTTGTGTTGTGATCATGTGTGTTTGGAATGCTCGGGCCAATTAGCATTGAGATGTTGAACAATATACATATATGTAGTTCAACAGTAGACTTGCTCACCTTCCATCAGACACATATAGATCCTAATCAATAAAAATGAGAAAATAGGTGATTTCTTAAGGTAGCAAAACGGACAGGTTGGTTGGTTTTAGGAATTAATCAATTTATACTGGTCAATACAAGCAAGTGTCCAAACAGTTCGGGTCAGCTTGAACTTTTGTCCATTACTCTTTAGTTTTACCAGCAATAAGCATGTTAATATGACAAAATGAGACATAAGAGTAAAACTCATATTCAAATGTACACACAAAACTTACCAATATAATCCCACAAGAAACGATACGAGAAAAACATTTCCAGGTTTTGCTACATTTGCTAATTTTGTCAAGTGTTTGCTAAATTTAATCCCCAAAGACGGGCAATGGGTAGTGAAACTTTGAAGCTACAGCACCATCTAGCTAGAACCAGGCAAGCAAATTTCAAATCTTGGTCCATACACAAGAACTAAACACGGATTACTATATTGGCACAAATGAAAGAAAATGCATAGGAAATGTTTAAGAAAGTCTAAAAATGACTTGTAAAGCAGAAGATTTGATAAAGATGGATCCATACAGTTTGACCATATATATAGTCTCGACTAGGGGTGTAATCAAGCCAAGCTTTTATCAAGCAACTCGAGCTCGAGCATGAGCTTGGCTCGATCAAGCCAAGCTTTTATCAAGCTCAAGCCCAAGCTCAAGCCAAAAAAAATAGCTCGAAACTATATCAAGCTCAAGCTCAAGCTTTTGATAGCTCGGCTCGAGTTCTTATCAAGCTTTTTCAAGCTATATCAAAAATATGTTTTTATGGTAAATTTATATAAGCAATTAATTGTTAATTTGAGTATTAACCTAATTTTAAGGGATAATTTCATAAATAAATAATATATTTTAGAAGAACTTTTAATTCTGATTACATATATATTTTAATTCTTTGTATTTTAAATGATTTTTTATTTTCTTAAAATTTAATTATTTTATTTACTCGGTACTTGGTGGAATACAATATGTGTATAAATATATTTTGTACTCTTTTTAATATTAAACGGAACATGTCTAAATTGTGCTCGGATTCACATCATGCAATGGCCTTTGGGACCTTAATCGTATTGGAGTGCACAACAAGTTTTGAAACCAAGATTGTACGATCATTTTGTTATTAGTTTTATTAATGTTAAATAAATCAAATTTGTTCTAAGTAATTATTTTTGGTTTTTTTTATTTTATACATATGTTTATTGATTAGTTTTATTATAAAAAAAAATTAAATTTATACATATTCAAGCTTTTCAAGCCAAGCTCAAGCTTTTATCAAGTCTTAGAGCAGAGAAGGAAACTGGTCGCCGGGTCCAGAGAGATAATAGATATTAAGGGGAAAGAGGAGAACAGTTATGTTGTGTCTTGGTCTATTAGCCAAAAAGCAATAGCTTCTTTTTGGTAAGCGGAAAAGTTAAGGTTTTAAATTCTTGTCGCTCTTGCAAAATAAACAATCTGTTAAGCAAAATGCATGACTGCATAAGTGAAAGACTAAACTTTGTGAAATAGGGATTTTTCCTATAGTGTTGAACAAAAGATGCTACCTATTCAGCAACGATTTAAAATGTTTCAAAAAGAAGTAAATAACTGCTAACTACAAGTAATTCTTCACAATTTTTCATTGAACCAAATGTTAGGCACTAGCACAATATATTATGACACGTTATATATCCACAAAAAGGTGTGAATTAAAGGGAACACCATCACCCTGTTTTGGAACCAGCCATCACCCCACAAAGAATAACTTTGGCAACCCAGTGGGGCACCAACTAGAGTAGGCAGGAGGCAAACTCGGACTCTTGACCTTTTATCTACAAAATCTCTCCAGTAGGCTCATAGGTTTTTTCGATGTGGGTACCAACTGAGCTAAAGCTCTTTGTGTCATCCGTATATCTAGTTGAAGTCTTAGAGCCCCAATCAATAATAATTTTTATCAAATAATGCATGTTCAAGATATTATAAAAACTTACTAAATCTTTTGGCAACTCTGAAAGACCAAGGTCTAGAATCAACTCCACTACATACGCATCAACAAATAGGTTTTTTTAAAGAATAGATCTCTAGGCTCTTATGTTGATGGGTCAAACTGTAGATGAACAAATGATTTTCCAGAATGTTCTTCCCCATTTGCAAATAATATGTCCCTTCTTTGTTGAAGCGACCTAAAACTCTTATGAATTCACGAGGAAAAATTATTGTCTAAACCGGCAGTGCATCACCCACTTATTCTACTCTAATACCTGCACCTCAATGCTACAATGTATACATAATGATATCTAAACCATCCTTTCATTCTCCTGGTAATATTAGTCGACGCAACTTCTTCCTTACTAACATCAAACTGTATTACTCTTTTAACTTCATTTACATCGGTTTGCATGTGACCATCATAAGATAACCAAGGCAAATATCCAATAGCAAATATGGTGTTATTATTACCAGTTACCGGACTAGATAAGATAAATTAGAGGTATCTCTTTCCATGAGTCAGTTCCTAGTACATATAACAAAATGCGTCTTGGGTCCTCATTTCATCAATGGTGCCATAGTAATTCAAATTCAGTATATCAAAAAAAAGACCATCTTAAAAACCGATATTCAGCATCATAAGTTTCTTTTTATCAGTGTGCTGATGTTCTTTTTCCTTTGTTATTGTACATGTTTATGTTGAATTTTAAAAAGTTCCACTTGAAAATCATCAACAACATTATTGTTCTTTTATGCTTTCTATCATGGAACACATGTTGTTTTGGTGGTGGTCCATTAGCTACACTTTGTGTTACCTATGGTTCAAGTCTAATTGTATGTGGAATACTTGTGTATGAAGCTAATCACTGTATTGAGGGCTAGAAGAGCATAATCATGTTGGACGTACTAATTTGGGAACTTTTATCGGGTGGTATTGGTATTTTTTGTTTAGTAAGATACGGTGGGAAATCACTTATTTGTTAGGACTCCACATTTTCTCCCATAAGGATATACATACATAGATAAGAATAAAAATATTTCAAATAAGTAACTATGTGTTGGAAATGTTGGTGATTTTAGTGTCATCAACTATTTTAGTTAATCGGGATTTACTAGAGACGAATGAGATTTCATATTCGGCTCTGACACGAGTTAGAGGAAGTGCGGAGTGCACACTCGTTGAGCTAATATGTTATCGCCCACGACGAAAATGCAGGGGTCAAGGGGTAGAGCCCCTTGCTAGGGTCCCGCTTTGGCTAAAGCTATGTTCATATCGCTATTCATGGGAGGGCACCATGTATGTGGATTTGATTTGGATGGGTTTGTGATTTGTGAAGGTGACAATGATTGGGGACAAACTAATGTTCCCGATAGAACACCTGACGCATTCACTAGTTTAGTTTTGGGTATCAACTATACTTGTGGGATGTGGTCAAGTTTGTAACTTGTTGGGGATCAGTGATGGGGCTATGTGAAAAATCGCACTATCAACATGTCGGTATTATCTTTCGAAACTGTTGTTGCGGGTATTAACTTCACATGTGGTTTGTTGTACACCGATGGCTCTGTTATTTGTTGGGGAATTGGATGGGTTTATCCAACTTCTCAAAGTTTTAAAACCGTGTGTTTCTTACGATTCGGATTATGGGATTTACCCACAATCACAAACAGTTTTGCGACAATGGTGGCACATAGTATATATTGACCCACCGTTGTTGCAAAGCCGTTTGTTATTGTAGGTAAATCCTATAATCCCAATCGTAAGAAACACACGATTTTAAAACTTTGAGAAGTTGGATAAACCCATCCAATTCCCCAACAAATAACAGAACCATTCGTAGACAACAAACCACGTGTTAAGTCAAAACCAGCAACAACGGTAATGAAAGATAATACGGAAATGTTGATAGGGCGATTTTTCATAGAACCCCCATCACCTCCCCAACAAGTTATAAACTCTACCAAATCCCACAAGTGTGGTTCATCCCCACGGCTAAACTAGTAAACACATGAGATGCAAAAATCAGGGACATTAATTTGTCCCCCATCATTGCTACCTTCACAGACTATAAATCCATTCAAATCGAACCCATATACATTAACCCCTCCCACAAATAGCGATGTGAACTTAAAGGTAGAAAGCTTATATCCCATCTTCACTAGCAGTTGCCGATTTGTTTTTCTCAAAAAAAGAAACGATATGATACGCACATGGATTTGAAATCTCTTGTCCCGCCAACACCACAAACGGTTGGTTATGGGGCACATAAGTGTGTTTCCAACACGGAGTGCCTAATTAAAATCTTGTTATTCTTTTCTTGGTATATCCTTTAGTGAGAGATTTTTTAGTTCTAACTTATAAGTGAATTCCCACCGTATCATGCTTCACAGAATTACCAAATCCACCCGCTACTCCTTGAATAAAACGTTCCTAAAAATATCGAACACAATTTTGTTCTTCCAGCATCAAACACGGTGGTTAGCTTCATGATAGGTGTGTAAACACCCATCCTTTTTACCACTTAATTACAATAATAACCGAGCCAAAACGTGTATTTTATGTCATTTATGTCGGAATTATGCGTGGTTTGTGTTTTTGTTGTGATTTAGGACGAAAATGTGGAAAAGGTAGAAAACACGGGCATTCACGGGCTTTTATCGAAGAAAAAGACGAAAGACGAAGTCAAGAAATCAAGAGTGCAAAAAGAACGGAAGTCCAAGACCAATTCTGAAGATTTATCAAAGAAAAAGTCAAAAGACGGAAGTTTACTAAAAGCCGAATGACTCAAGTCTAATTTATTGAAGAAATTACAAGACGGGTTATTGATCCCGAGACAAAAGTCGAAGAACTTAAAAGATTAAAAGACTAAAGTCGAAGAATTTGGAGATTTAGGACTAAACATGCAATTAAGGAAAGAAGAAAGAAGGGAGGAAGCTTCCTAAGCACCTCCCTAATCTCCCTATATATAGTTTAGATTTTCCTTCATTTGTTGTTGTTGGGTGGCTTGACAAACCACCTCTTCCACCATTTTCATTTACTTGCACCTTAATTCTTGCACTTTAATTTCTTGTATTGCACCTTTTAATTCCAAGTAAGTTACTTTTATTTTTATTGAATCTTTACTTTTCTTGTTTATCTCCTATCTACCTTTCTTGATTTGGTTTAATTGTTGTGTTCATGTTCTTGAGATTTTATGGTTTTCAATCAAGTGGGTTTTGATTATTTTGGTTATGATTGTTGTTGTTATTGATTTGGATTGATTGGTTATTGTTAGTAGATCATTTGTGGTTGTTTTGGTTTAATCTTTTGGTTTGATTTGGTTAGATTTGTCTAGATTCGTGCTTTCATGTTCTTCCCTGTTCTTCGTTCTGTTTATGTTGCCCAGATTCCGCATCAGTAGCTTATTCCGAACCACTGTCTTTTATTTTTATTCCGGATCATCAATAGTTTTATTTATTCCGGATAGAGTCTTTTATTCGGAATATTAATTTATTCCGGATCAATTATTTCATTCGGAATATTTGATTATTCTGGATCAAGTGCTTCATGCGGAATACTTGTTATTCCGGATCAAGTCTCTTCATGCGGAATATCTGTTATTCCGGATCAAATCTTTCATCCGGAATGTTGGTTATTCCGGATCAAGTCTTCCATCCGGAATAATATTCCGGATCAAACTCTTTATTCCGAATCAACCTTTTTTCCCTTTTTTTATTCCGGATCAAAACCTTTTTCCGAATCAAATAGTTTATTCCGGATAAGTGACATATTCCGGATGAACTGTTTTATTCCGAATGAGTGTTTTTCAGTTTTTAGTTTTAAGCTTTATTTTTCTCGCCTTTTTCTTTATTTGCATTTTTACTTGCCTTCCTTTTAGTTTAAGTTTAAGTTTGCGTCATTTACTTTATTTCCCTTTTAATTTCTCGTCATTTATTTTTCGTCAAGTTTTTATCTTTCAGTATTTCTTTTTACCGTCTTTATTTTATTCTTATTTGTTTCAAGTCTTTATTTTTAATTAGTGTAGACAACGACAACCCTTTCATTTGATTCACCAAGAACAACTAATCTCTTGCACTTAACCAGTTATCAATTCGAGAAGATTCCGAGAAACGAACTTTTCAACCTAGTAAAACCAAGTTATTACTTCACAAGCAGTTATTCTAAGTTCTAACTAAACTTGAACCATAGGTGTCAAAAAGTGTATAATGAACGACCACCAAAACCATGCGTCTTTGATAATAGAAAGCATAAGAGAACACCGATGCAAGTGATGATACTCAATTCATGTCGAACTTGCTAAAATTCAACATAAACATGTACAAAAACAAAGTGAAAAGAACATCAACACATTTATGAAAGAAACTTATGATGATGATGATGTAAAAAAGTGGTGTTCATACAGTAAATTACATGGTTTAATGTGTTATACACTTATACATCATATTAAAGTCACCAAAAATCAACTTGAAAACAAATAACACGAAGAACAATATAATAAGTTTTATTTGAGCTTACTAAAAAGCAAAAAAGATGTCGGATTAACTTAAACACATTTCTTTAAGCAAAATCATCCTAGATTCAGTTTATCAATATAAGTAGTAATTAATTAACCGAATACATCCATATTCATTATGCCATTATACATAGAACAAAATATAAACAGTATTATGTACTCACATAATAATAATAAGGGTTTTTCGAACAGCAGCCCTATGAGTTTTTCTTAAGGTTACCATAATTGAAATTAAACATTTAATTAATATAAAACTTTCCATGTTTAAATAACTTAATTGATAATTTAATATTTAATTATGATAAATTAATCCATGATTAACTACACATTCCATAATTATAATATTTAAATACATATAAATATGGAAATAATCAGTTAATTGAATACAATTTTATACAAATGGTAACCTTAAAAAAACCTATGGGGCTGCTGTTAGCAAAACCCTAATAATAATAATAAAACTTGAACTTCCCTAAAAGTGTTGTTAATATATTAAAAATAACGAATACAAATAACATCATGAAAGAAAAGGATAGTAAGGTCATACCTTTTGTGTTAGAAAACCTAAAGAAAAAACCTACAAATGTTCTAGTGAAGTGAGATTTGTTTTTAACAAAAGATAGTGAAGTGAGATTGAACTATATAGAGCTCCTAGGGTACTCATAATACCACTATGAGTTTACTGTTTTACCGTTCGGGGTAGTCTATTTAATGTTTTACCCTTTTAGGTTATTCGATATGATGGGCCATATCAACTCATATTTGCAACATTAATTGATTTCTACTACAATGTAGAGTGTAGAATTAAGATGGAAATCGGGGTAGTCTATTTAATGTTTTACCCTTTGAGGTTATTCGATATGATGGGTCATATCAACTCATATTTGCTATATTAATTTATTTCTACTACAATGTAGAGTGTAGAATTGGGGTGGGAATCGAGGTAGTCTATTTAATGTTTTACCCTTTGAGGTTATTCGATATGATGGGTCATATCAACTCATATTTGCTACATTAATTGATTTCTACTACAATGTAGAGTGTAGAATTGGGGTGGAAATCGGGGTAGTCTATTTAATGTTTTACCCTTTGAGGTTATTCGATATGAAAGGTCATATCAACTCATATTTGCTACATTAATTGATTTCTACTACAATGTAGAGTGTAGAATTGGGGTAGGAATTGGATCGGATTAAAAACAAGTTACCCGAGCTCGATTCAACTTTTATTCGGCTTTAGGTCTACTCGGGGCGGGTTAATTCGGGTTCTGGTTAATTCGGGTTCGGGTCAAATATAAAAGAAAAACTTTTTTTACTATTTTTAAATATAAAGTAGTTTTAATACTCGTGCACGTAGAGGACTTGAACACAAACGATAAGTTATGGGGGGGCTATACCATGAATATGAAAGAAGCCCTTTGAAACGAGAATTTTAACATGATGTTTGCACTCTTCTAATCAAGGTCGTCTCATAAATTTTAATTGCCTTATATTATACACAGGCCTCTCTGACAATAAAATTTTAGCTAATCTTGGTAAGTAAAAGGTATATAGAAAAACCAAATAACTATGTATAACATGTCTAGATTTTTGTAATATTTCTGTATTATGCCCTTTTTGTGATCTTGAAGCTGAGGATCTACACCATTTGTTATATCAATGTACGTTAGTCAACACTTGGTGGCCTGAAGTTATGGAATGATGGGTTTTATTCTCCCCCAAGATTTACAAATTGAATCCATCTGGTGTTCCGTTTCTGTCACAAGACTTCAAGGAATGGCTGCGATTGTTTTTAATGTTGTGTTTCAAAGTGTGATATTGTTAATTTGGTCATCTAGAAACGACAAGGTTTTTTACGGTATTAACACTTCTCATTCTTCTTCATTCGTTCTCTTTCGCTAGTTCTAAGTTGTGGTGTTTAATTTATTTAATTGGGTTGTCAGTATGAGTAAGAATCTTACCATTGTATGGTTAGATTGGTTGTTTGACCGTTGAATTGCTTGCACGCGTTCAATTTGTTGATATTTTTTTGTTGTGTAATTGCTCCTAGTTTCTTGTTGGGCAAACATTTTTAGTTTTGTTTATATTTATATATAATATATATATTCTTCACTGTTCCAAAAAAAAACCATGAGACCTTGATCACTTTAAATAAACAATTAGACCAAGTAAAAAAAAAATTCTAAACTTGGGTTGAAAGTGCACTTCTTGTGAGCTCATTTATACTTTATTTATGAATGAAACAAAAAACTAGAACTAAAGTGTAAAATATGCTAATTTCAAGGACTAAAGTGAATATTACAGATGTCATCTTCTTCACCTGAGACTATGTTTTCTATTTTTCTTTCTAAACTTCTTAAAACATTATTGCAACTATATAACAAAATCTTAAGTTATAGGCTATATTATCATTGCTATCAAGCTAAACCCAGAATAAATCACCCTCACAATCATAGAATCGAGGCTCTCCAAAATTTAGAGGCCTTGTGCCGTTGATCACTTTGCACATCCTAAGATCCAGCCATGTGTAGAATCTCGTCTACTTATTTTTATCTCAGACCGATGTCTGAGGTCCTAGATTCATTTTGATATTTATAGTCATGTTAATAATAATTTATGTATATTGTATCGCTTGACTTTGTTGAGTGTCAAAATAAAAATAGACAATAATTTAAGTATTTATTTGAATATTTATAATCATGTGATTTATTGATTTTTTTAATATAACATATATGTTGTATTTTTAAAATATAAAGTTTAGAAGGTATCAAGTTTAAGAGGAGTACTTTGTTTATTTTCTAAATTTACTAAAGAATATTGAAAACTATAAGGTTATACTTAAGTCCATAAAAGTCATTTAAAATTCAACCATTAAAGTTTTATTAATCTCCTATTATTTTTTTAAGATTTTATTTGCACAAATTAGACACATATATTTTGTGTGTTTTCATCAAATTCCTCCATCAAATTTTTAATTTTTAACTCAACTGAATTCGATTTTGACTTTTTCAAACAATCACATTGCTCGATTGTGCTTTCAAAATCAAGTCATTTGATTGGTCAAATTTATTTTTTCCACAACCTTCACTTTTCACTAAAATTTCCAAATAATCTAATTCTTTTATTATATAAAAGATTATATATATTTTAATTAAAAAAAATCTTATTCGAGGTAATCGGGTTAACCCGAACCCGAATTACAGAAAAAAAAGTTACCGAATACCCAACTGATTTTGAATTCGGGTTAGTCGGGTTGACCTGTATTAAAATTTGAACCCGATTAAGCCGATCCGAATATACTCGGGACGGGTTGGAGTAGACTTTTTTACACCCCTAGTGTAGAACCTTAGACTTTTAGACTTTGCTCGTAAATTATTGTAATTAGGATGTCACTTTGCATCCTTCTTCAAGTGTGTATTATCGTTTGGATCATTTTGTGATTCATCAATTTTTTCTAAAAACAAGTTAGTCCTTCTTGACCTTTATAACCAATGAGTTAATTATGTCGGACCTGTATACACTTTACCTCATATTCGGCCCGGTTTTACATATAAAGACCTATCTTTCTCGTATCTAACCGATTGAAGAACCGAAACCGGACAGATTGGACTGTAATTACCAAAATACCCCCACTTAAAAAAATAAAAGGTTGAAGTTGTGGGTATTTTAGCAACTTAGCAAACAATTTAAATTTGTTTTGTTAACCCAACTTTTTTCTATATAGTGAGAACCGTGCAATTGTAAAATTGAGAAACTTGTATGTGTATATATGGGACCAATGTTGTAAAACAAGGTCTACAAGGTCGTTAAGCACCACTTAATCTATAAAACCATCAACCTTGCCGATTAATGCAAAAGCAATTCACGGCAGTCAATTGTGGTCAACGACGGTCGAAGGAGGTCAAACTTGCTAGAAACCTGCAAATCTTGTCGAAAACATCAAAAACTCACTGTAAACTTTTGTTCATCACTTATAGAAACTATTTATATGTATGGTAAGTTGGATTTTAAGAATAATATTTTAGAAAATACCTAAAACTCATTAGAAATACCCAAATCTTGTCGAAATTACTTAAAATTTGCTAATAATTTATCACCGGTTAATCCCGCCCAGAACGATTACAAGTTACAAGGTGGTCAACCGGTCAACCGGTCGACTAGAGATTTAAGAATTTTGAAACATTATATGGGACTGTAAGGAATTTATATGGCATTTGAATAAAGAAACTGCAAAGCAAAATGGTCGGAAGACCAGTTGTTCTATGAGAAAAAAGAAACCTTTAATGCAGTAAGCGATAAATAGAAAATGACCATCAGCATGTCGGAACCAAATATAAGCACGAACCATGTTGAAGTAGGTAGACACATCAATCCAGGGACGGGAGCCAGGAGGTGTCCCAAGGATGTCCAGAACAGGTATGTATTTTTTTGACATAGTGTTAATTTAAAAAAAAAAATCGATTTTTCTCAAATTTATCTTAAATTCACCTGGTCTATCTAGATGTGTTCTTAGTCTTCGCTATAGTTCACTTTTTAACTTTGTTGTATTGTGGTATAAAAATTGTGCACTCGATCATATATGATTATGGCTTTGTCTCTACATGAATCAAACCGTGACTGCCCCAAGTGGCTCACCCAAAGCAAGAGTTACATGAACCATGTTATGTGCAGTATGGCAAGTGAGCCCAACTGCAGCATGTACCTCATTTTGATGAGGAGATCCAGGGGTCCGATAAAATTTTGAGGCCCGGTACCAATATTTCAAATTAGACCTTTTTATAGTAGAAGTCGAAATATTTATAATATCTGCAAAAGATAATGCTACAATTGATTTTTTTTTGGTATCGGCCAAATGATAGTTTTCTCATCTTATTTTAATTTAAATACTAAATTGACATCTAAAGTACCGGTACACATTTAGGAGTGAAATGCTTCATATTTGTTTCAAAATATATCGTTGCTAAAACGCATTTGTAAAACATATTTTAAACAAAAAATGCAATTATTTTAACGCAATTTTTTGTAAGATGTCGAACCAAAATATTCAGTGAGAGTTAAATAGTGTACATAATAAGCTAAAATATTGTTTAAAAGGCTAAAAACTTTAAAGTTTAATAGAGGTAAAAAGGCTCGCTAAAAAGTTTCGGGTTGTCTTCTCCGGCAATACCTAAATATCATTTTTCTCACTAATTTTTTAAGAATGACATCACACTTGAAATCCGACCTCGAATTATACCATCAAACGGGCAGGCCTTGGAACTCGAACCACTAGGAGAGACCCACGATGAAATCTCCTAGAATTTAGGGCTTCGCACGAAGAAAAAAATCTTAACATTCATTGCCGCGTGTCTCGAACCAGGAACAACCCCTCTCAAACTCCAAATAGGAAGCCTGATTCCCATTAGAATTTAGTTTCAATCTTTATTTTCTTTTTACATACATGTCTTCTATTTTTTTCATCCCATATCATTTTTTAACAACATTAAATCCTACAAAAAGAAATTTATATTCAAGTTGAAGCTTTAGAAATTTAGTGGCTCTAAAGAATAAAGGTTGTGTGCACTAACACTTCTTGTACATGATCAAATCCGACCCTTTAAATCAACCTACTAAATAGTTATTTGCTAATTTTGAGATTACACTATAGCATTTGAAATATAAATGTTTAAAAGGCAAAATAACACAATTGTTGTAAGTCATCGCCCTATGTAAACATACAACTCTTTTTCCATATTCACTAACCTCTTGTATTTCACATAGACCTATTTTTATGTTGAGCAAGAAGTTCAATATTCTTCTTTTGAACTCACTACTTGCATGTATCAAAACTAGATAATATTGAACCAACTTCAACCGCAAAGTTCAGCATATCTAATTTTCTAAACTCATACTAAGACATAAAGATTTCGCTCTTTGAAATTACGGTTTCGAGCATATTGGATACAAAGCTTCTTGCCATTAAAAATAAATAAAAAATAAAAATAAAAAAAAGTAAAATAAACATTAACTATACAAAACGTTTTAAAAAAATCCACAAAAGGGGAGAGATTTACCAGTTTGATTTTGTATTATATTGGGTTTAAATATCATAAATTAGTAGCAGATAAGATGACACAATTGTTATTGGGTTACTAGCAGGGTACCCGCGCGATGCGGCAGCGGGTACCCTGTGATTAATCGGAGAAAGGTAAAAAAAATAATTTCAGTCAGATTTGGTTCGGTTATTTGAATTAGTTTCGGTCGGTTTTCTCTAGTTTTTGATTAAACCCGTTCACCTTGTTCGATTTTAAAACCGTATGTGTCACCAAGTTGCAAGTTATATGAAGTTTTTTTTTTTGTGCTTTAATTGTTGTACACTATGTATCATAAAATATAGATGGGTACTCGCGCGTTGCGGCTGTGGGTATCCTGTTATTAAAGCTTAAGCGTCACCAAACAAAAAACGATAAACTATTTAACTGTATAATAATAAAAAATCATCCTAGTTCGATCTAGTTCACCCGTATATATAGCTTCCGCCTTGTTATCTTTGTTTTATTTTCTATCAGTTTTTATTGGCTAGTCTTATCGATGGTGAACCGTTGGTTCGGTCCCATTTTTAAACATATGTATAATCAACTTGTTAGCATATAAATTTTATGAAATTTTGTGTGTTTTATTTGTTTATAAAATAAGTATAATAATATGTATTTTTTTATTTTAAGAATATTTAAAAAATACATTAATTATGGTGTTTAATACTTTAATTAATGTATACTTGTAACATATACTATATTAATTTATAACAATAAATTTATAGGTGAATTCAATAGTTGTACCATATAAGCTATGTTATACTTAAAATTTAGAAAAAATGATGTTTAATTAACTTGTACATTAAGCTTTTATATTTATACTACTTAAATATTAAATAGGAGAGAGATACCAATCTCTTTTATAAGATAGTAAGATAAGATAAGATATACCTTAGGATACTTGCACATAAGAATCCAATTATCAATCATATATTGCGTTCACTTCTTGACCTTCCAATTTAAATGACACATGGCACATGCAACCGTAACTTACACACGACACACATTCATTAAAATTTAAATAGAGGAAATTCAATATAACTTGAGTTTTGGACAAACGAAAAACCTTTTTATGATCGACGACTTATTATTAGTAGTTATAGAAATTTGAAAATACCCATATCTTTTTATTAACCTTTTCAACACTTTGAACAATCATTTACTTCGGCATCTTCAATATTTTTCGAACCCAATATCAAAGTTGTTGTATGTGTTGTGGAAGATAACTAAAGGAAAGAGAACATGTCACATACTCAATATCAAGTTGTTGATATTGAACGACTCGCATTTAATTTGCTTTGATGTGTGTACTCAAGGGACTTAGACATTAATGTCCTTCATGCATCATCTTTTGACATCTTTCTGTTGCATCTTTGACGTGCATAACTTAGCATTTAAGATGCGGTTGTTCATATTTAATGACCTATCAAGCATTACTCAGTATTTACTATGTACTCTTTGGAAGAAACATGTTTTACTGATCTATCATAAGAGGTCCTGTGCACACATATATTGACTACCCACAACACTTCAGGCTTCTTGATAAACATGTCATGTCTACATAAATATGCTTCTTGATAAATATGCTTCTTGACATACTACTTTGTGCATTTTCTCTTTAAAAAGATTTAAATACTAGTGGAGAGCCATGGGTGTTGCAAGGCTTCAATAGCTGTAATTGGGCGGTTTTTCGGATTAATCTCAAGCAAACTTTTCACAAAATCAAGAAATAATGTATCAGAAACTTGAAGGTGATTCGTGATTCCGGTCCAATTCTCGGTTCCGGTCCGGTTCTTTGGTTCTTTTGCTCATCCCTAGATGACATTGCATTTGTTTTTTTCACTCACCAAACCAAAATTTCTTAAAATACTCCATACGACGTATGTAACTTATAGAAAATTTTCAAATGATTTTTTTTATCTTGTAATAAGTTGCATAAGTCGTATAAGTTAAATAAGTTATTTAAAAAAATTTGGTTTAATGGGTGAAAAAAACAAATAATAAATAATCTTTGGACATTTAAAAAAATTATTCCTTTTTTGTGATCATATTTCGAAGGGTGTATGTTCAAGTTTTGAGCAATGTTTTAAAGACCGGGTTTTTAATTGACTCGGTCGAGTCACCGGTTCATCGGGTTATCGGTTCAACCGGTTGAACAGCCGAGTCAAACCGGCTCTACTAAAAAAATTACCCACATATAATGTAAAACAAACTAATATTATTATCCAACCATTTCAGCACATTAAAAGAACATTCATTTCTTTAGGCATCCTTAAAAAATGGTGTTCAAAACAGGACATTATATATATTATTTTACAACCTTTCCAACCTTCTTTACAATCTGCGATCCTCATTTCCATACAGCAGCACCTCGTTTACATAGGAAAAAAAAAGGTTATAATATTATATATATTCTTCAAAGCAACACCTTGTTTTCATCAACAATTTATCATCACGGATCTCGGATCCTCATTTTCATACACTTATATCATCCATTCATCCCCGAAAAAACATATCCTCATCATTTTTTCACATCAAAGAAACGTGTGTGGCTAACAACACATCAAACTTGTAAAATTTCATATGTGATGTCAGATCATTCTCTTTTTTCTTTGATACATGTTGAACCGACCGGTTTCCGGTCCGACGGTTCAACCGGTTCGGCAAAAAATCGGCGGTTTAATCCGGTCCGAGTTTTGGTAAAAACTCGACTCACAACGGCCCGGTCAGTACACCGGTTCCCGGTTCAACCGGTTGAACCGACCGGGTCGAACCGGTTTTTAAAACACTGGTTTTGAGCTTATATGCTCATTAAACAAGAAATATACAACATACAAAATGAAAGAAAAGGATAGTGAAGTCATACCTTTTGTGTTAGAAAACTTAAAGAAAAAACTAACAAATGATCTAGTGAAGTGAGATTTGTTTTTAATAAAAGATAGTGTAGTGATTAGATTGAACTATATAATGGAGCTCCTAGGGTACTCTTAGAGTGTTGGGTATGGTCGAGCCCTCAAACTTGAGCCGTGGGTAAAAAGTGTTGTCACGTCAGCTTTTTCTCCAATAACTCAGAAACACCCTATAACCCACGAAACCCCTCCCTGGTTAACACTAACTTTTCTCGGTTTATCGTGACCTCACCACTTTTTTTTAATTTAACAATTAATTAACTAAAACTTAATTTTTTTTCATTAATAAAAATAAAAATACAATTACGAAATTAAAAAAACAAGGAAAAAAACACGAAAAAAATAGAAGATGTTGTGAATTATAGAAGAAGGTGTAATTTTTTGTTATTTTTAGATGGGATTTATAGGTAAAAATATAGGAAAAAGAGGGTATTTTTTACCCTCAAGCGGTCAAAAACCACTCCCCAAAAAAACTAGCCGTTGGCCAATGTCCAGATTTTCAAAATTTTAAAAAAAAAATTACAAAAAAATGATAACTCAGCCCCATGGCGCGAGCCACGGTGTGGTTGGCTGCGCCATGGGTTTTAACGTCGGCTGGCTATCTCCAGTTTTCTCCCTATAACTCAAATGGGGGTGTGGTTGACTCAGCCTTATGTCTCGCGCCATGGCCATAACACAAGCCATGGCTCACCGTACCCTGTGCTCTTAGTACCAATATGAGTTTACTGTTTCACCTTTTGGGAGGTCTATTTAATGTTTTACCATTTGAGGTTATTTGATATGGATGGGTCATGTCAACTCATGTTCCCTACATTAATTGATTTCTACTACATCGTAAAGTGTAGAAAAGGGGTGGAAATCGAGTTGGTCAGTTCGGGTCAAGTCTAAAAACAAGCTACCCGTATTCGATTTGATTTTATTTGTGCTTGGATTTACTCATGTCGAGTCAATACGGGTTCGCGTCTACTCAAATTTGAGTAAAAAACTTTATTTTTTACTTTTCTTAAATATAAACTAGTTTTGATGCATGTGCACGTAAGACTTAAACATTAACGATAAATTAAATATAGAGGTGGCAAAACGGGCGGGCGGCGGGCTAAACGGGCAATAGGCTAAACCGGCGTGGGCTAAATGAGCACGGGCGAAACGGGCGGGCTAAACGGGCGCAAGCTAAAAAAGAGAAAAATATATAAAAACCTAGAATTAAAAAATAAAAATACTTGTTTGAAAGTCGGGGATAAAAAATTTAATAAAAAATATTCGTTGAGTATCCTAATTTGTATTTTACAAGTGCGCTCATTAAGCCCATTTAGTTTCTTACATAGCGCCCGTTTAGCCCATTCATTATAAAGAATGGGCAAAAAGTGTCCCATCCTTTTTTGAAAATGGGCAAAAAGTGCTCATATGTATCAAAATTGGCAAGATTTGTCACCTCTAATTAAATATGTAATAACATTTTATTTAAGAACATCTAATGTTTACAATACATAATGTGGAAAGGATCCTTACTATATATTGAACTTATTTTAGGCTTGATTGATTAGTAGTACTTGTTTTACTTTTAGGCTTTTAGCTATTGTGTTTTTGCTTAGACTGCTGACTTTTGAAAGTCCGAAATAGATAAAGATGATGTAAGGCTTGGAAGCATTCAAATACTTGCATGAGTAATCTTTCATTGTGATTTAAGACCTGATTTTTTTTTCTTAAAAGCTATAGAAAACGTGAGAAGAACGATTTAACGACACCAGTTTGGAAGCAGGGGATTCCTATGAACTCCAAATGACCTAAAGACTGACCTTTGGTCTTTTTTTCAATCTCAACCAAAGCTATTTGTAGTTGATGTAGTATTTGGTTAATGATAGCAAGGCAATAATAATGCCAAATTAAAAAATAAATAGTGCTAGAAAATTGGATCAATGACAAGTTAAAATTGACATTCAAAGTCCAAGGAGCACATGTAGTCCTTGAATTTTGTAGTGTAGCCTGTATGAAAATTCATATTCTAATTCCAAATGGCTCACTGGTGATCATGGGTGTTTGGAGTGCTCGGGCCAATTGGCATTGATATGTTGAACAATAGTCATATATGTAGTTCAACAGTAGAGTTGCTCACCTTCCATCAGACACATATGGATCCTAATGAAGAAAAATGAGAAAATAGGTGATTTCTTTAGGTAGAAAAACAGACAGGTTGGTTGGTTTTAGGAATTAATCAATTTATATTGGTCAATACAAGCAAGTGTCCAAACAGTTCGGGTCAGCTTGAACTTTTGTCCATTACTCTTTAGTTTTACCAGCAATAAGCGTGTTAATATGACAAAAGGAGACATAAGAGTAGAACTCATATTCAAATGCACACACAAAACTTACCAATATAATCCCACAAGAAATGATACCGGAAAAACATTTCCAGGTTTTGCTACATTTGCTAATTTTGTCAAGTGTTCGCTAAATTTAATCCCCAAAGACAGGCAATGGGTAGTGAAACTTTGAAGCCACAGCACCATCTAGCTAGAACCAGGCAAGCAAATTTCAAATCTTGGTCCATACACAGACTAAACAGTGATTACTATATTGGCACAAATGAAAGAAAATGCATATGAAATGTTTAAGAAAGTGTAAAAATGACTTGTAAACCAGAAGATTTGATAAAGATGGATCCCTATAGTTTGACCATATATATAGTCTCGACTCCTGTCACTAAATATATTTTGGCCATGTTGGTTCTTAGAGCAGAGAAGGAAACTGGTCGTCGTGTCCAGAGAGATAATAGATATTGAGGGGAAAGAGGAGAACAGTTATGTTGTGTCTTGTTCTATTAGCAGAAAAGCAATAGCTTCTTTTCAGTAAGCGGAAAAGTTAAGGTTTTAAATTCTTGTCACTCTTGAAATATAAACAATCTGTTAAGCAAAATGCATGACTGCATAAGTGAAAGACTAAACTTTGTGAAATAGGGATTTTTTCCTATAGTGTTGAACAACAGATGCTACCTATTCAGCAACGATTTAAAATGTTTCAAAAAGAAGTAAATAACTGCTAACTACAAGTAATTCTTCACAACTTTTCATTGAACCAAATGTTAGGCACTAGCACAATATATTATGACATGTTGTCCTGTCATTCATATAGCCACAAAAAGGTGTGAATTAACGGGAACACCATCACCCTGTTATGGAACCAGCCATCACCCCACAAGGAATAGCTCTGGCAACCCAGTGGGGCACCAACTAGAGTAGGCAGGAGGCAGACTCGGACTCTTGACCTTTTATCTACAAAATCTCTCCAGTAGGCTCATGGGTTTTTTGGATGTGGGTACCAACTGAGCTAAAGCTCTTTGTGTCATCCGTATATCTAGTTGAAGTCTTAGAGCCTCAATCAATAGTAATTTTTATCAAACAATGCATGTTCAAGATATTATAAAAAGTTACTAAATCTTTGGGAAACTCTGAAAGACCAAGGTCTAGAATCAACACCACTGCATATGCATCAACATATAGGTTTTTTTTATCGAATAGCTCTCTAGGCATTTATGTTGATGGGTCAAACTATAGATGAACAAACGATATTTTCCAGAATGTTCTTCCCCATTTGCAAATAATATGTCCCTTCTTTGTTGAAGCGACCTAAAACTCTTATGAATTCACGAGGAAAAATTCTTGTCTAAACTGACAGTGCATCACCCACTCATTCTGCTCTAATACCTGCACCTCAATGCCACAACATATACATAATGATATCTAAAACTCCTTTCACTCTCTTGGTAATGTTAGTCGACGCAACTTCTTCCTTACTAACATCAAACTGTATTACTCTTTTAACTTCATTTACATCGGTTTGCATGTGACCATCATAAGATAACCTATGCAAATATCCAAGAGCAAATATGGTGTTATTATTACCAGTTACTGGACTGGATAAGATAAATTAGAGGTATCTCTTTCCATGAGTCGAACAGTTCCTAGTGCATATACCAAAATGCGTCCTCAATCCTCATTTCATCAATGGTGCCATAGTAATTCAAATTCAATATATTAAACAAAAGACCATCTTAAAAACCGATTTTCAGCATCATAATTTTCTTTTTATCAGTGTGCTTATGTGCTTTTTCCTTTGTTATTGTACAGGTTTATGTTGAATTTTAAAAAGTTCAACTTGAAAATCATCAACAACATTATTGTTCTCTTATGCTTTCTATCATGGAAGACATGTTGTTTTAGTGGTGGTCCATTAGCTACACTTTGTGTTACCTATGGTTCAAGTCCAATTGTATGTGGAATACTTGTGTATGAAGCTAATCACCGTATTGAGGGCTAGAAGAGCGGAATCATGTTGGATGTACTAATTTTGGAACTTTTATCGGGTGGCATTGGTATTTTTTGTTTAGTAAGATACGGTGGGAAATCATTTATTTGTTATAGATCCACATTTTCTCCCATAAGGATATACATACATAGATAAGAATAAAAATATTTCAAATAAGTAACTATGTTTTGGAAATGTTGGTGATTTTAGTGTCATCAACTATTTTAGTTAATCGGGATTTACTAGAGACCAATGAGATTTCATATTCGGCTCTGACACAAGTTAGGGGAAGTGCGAAGTGCACACTCCTTGAGCTAATATGTTATTGCCCACGACGAAAATGCAGGGGTCAAGGGGCAGAGCCCCTTGCTGGGGTCCCGCTTTGGCTAAAGCTATGTTCATATTGCTATTCATGGGAGGGCACCATGTATGTGGATTTGATTTTGATGGGTTTGTGATTTGTGAAGGTGACAATGATTGGGGACAAACTAATGTTCCCGATAGAACACCTGGCGCATTCACTAGTTTAGTTTTGGGTATCAACTATACTTGTAGGATTTGGTCAAGTTTATAACTTGTTGGGGATTAGTGATGGGGCTATGTGAAAAATCGCACTATCAACATGTCGGTATTATCTTTCGAAACTGTTATTGCGGGTATTAACAACACATGTGGTTTGTTGTCCACCGATGGCTCTGTTATTTGTTGGGGAATTGGATGGGTTTATCCAACTTCTCAAAGTTTTAAAACCGTGTGTTTCTTACGATTCGGATTATGGGATTTACTCACAATCACAAATAGCTTTGCAACAGCGGTGGCACATAGTATATATTGACCCACCGTTGTTGCAAAGCCGTTTGTGATTGTAGGTAAATCCCATAATCCCAATCGTAAGAAACATACGGTTTTAACACTTTAAGAAGTTGGATAAACCCATCCAATTCCCCAACAAATAACAGAACCATTCGTAGACAACAAACCACGTGTTAAGTCAAAACCAGCAACAACGGTAATGAAAGATAATACGGAAATGTTGATAGGGCGATTTTTCATAGAACCCCCATCACCTCCGCAACAAGTTATAAACTTTACCAAATCCCACAAGTGTGGTTCATCCCCACGGCTAAACTAGTGAACACATGAGATGCAAAAATCAGAGATATTAATTTGTCCCCGATCATTGCTACCTTTACAAACTAAAAATCCATTCAAATCGAACCCATATACATTAACCCCTCCCACAAATAGCGATGTGAACTTAAAGGTAGAAAGCTTATACCCCATCTTAACTAACGGTTGCCGCTTTGTTTTTCTCAAAACAAGAAACAATATGATACTCACATAGATTTGAAATCACTTGCCCCTCCAACACCAGAAACGGTTGGTTATGGGGCACATAAGTGTGTTTCCAACACGGAGTGCCTAATTAAAATCTTGTTATTCTTATCTTGGTATATCCTTTAGGGAGAGATTTTTTAGTTCTAACTTATAAGTGAATTCCCACCGTATCATGCTTTACAAAATTACCAAAGCCACTCGCTACTCCTTGAATAAAATGTTCCTAAAAATATCGAACACAATTTCGTTCTTCCAGCATCGAACACGGTGGTTAGCTTCACAAGCAGTTATTCCAAGTTCCAACTAGACTTGAACCATAGGTGTCAAAAAGTGTATAATGAACGACCACCAAAACCATGCGTCTTTGATAATAGAAAGCATAAGAGAACAATGATGCAAGTGATGATACTCAATCCATGTCAAACTTGATAAAATTCAACATAAACATGTAAAAAACAAAGTGAAAAGAACATCAACACATTTATAAAAGAAAGTTATGATGATGATGATGTAAAAAAGTGGTGTTCATATAGTAAATTACATGGTTTAATGTGTTATACACTTATACATCATATTAAAGTCACCAAAAATCAACTTGAAAACAAATAACACGAAGAACAACATAATAAGTTTTATTTGAGCTTACAAAAAAGCGAAAAAGATGTCGGATTAACTTAAACACATTTCTTTAAGCAAAAACATACTAGATTCAGTTTATCAATATAAGTAGTAATTAATTAACCGAATACATCCATATTAATTATGCCATTATACATAGAACAAAATATAAACAGTATTATGTACTCACATAATAATAATAATAACAAAACTTGAACTTCCATAAATGTGTTGTTAATATATTAAAAATAACGAATACAAATAACATCATGAAAGAAAATGATAGTAAGGTCATAACTTTTGTGTTAGAAAACCTAGAGAAAAAACCTGCAAATGTTCTAGTGAAGTGAGATTTGTTTTTAACAAAAGATAGTGAAGTGAGATTGAACTATATAGAGCTCCTAGGGTACTCATAATACCACTATGAGTTTACTGTTTTACCGTTCGGGGTAGTCTATTTAATGTTTTACCCTATGAGGTTATTCGATATGATGGGCCAAATCAACTCATATTTGCAACATTAATTGATTTCTACTGTAGAGTGTAGAATTGGGATGGGAATCGGGGTAGTCTATTTAATGTTTTACCCTTTGAGGTTATTCGATATGATGGGTCATATCAACTCATATTTTCTATATTAATTGATTTCTATTACAATGTAGAGTGTGAACTGGGGTGGGAATCGAGGTAGTCTATTTAGTGTTTTATCCTTTGAGGTTATTCGATATGATGGGTCATATCAACTTATATTTTCTACATTAATGGATTTCTACTACAATGTAGAGTGTAGAATTAGGGTGGGAATCAGGGTAGTCTATTTAATGTTTTACCCTTTGAGGTTATTCGATATGAAGGGTCATATCAACTCATATTTCCTACATTAAAATGATTTCTACTACAATGTAGAGTGTAGAATTGGGGTAGGAATCGGGTAGGATTTAAAACAAGTTACCCGAGCTCGATTCAATTTTTATTCGGCTTCGGGTCTACTCGGGACGGGTTAATTCGGGTTTGAGTCAGCCCGAGTTTTGGTCAAATATAAAAAGAAAAACTTTTTTTACTATTTTTAAATATAAACTAGTTTTAATACTCGTGCACGTAGAGGACTTGAACACAAACGATAAGTTATGGGGGCCCTATGCCATGAATAAGAAAGAAGCCCTTTGAAACGAGAATTTTAACATGATGTTTGCACTCTTCTAATCAAGGTCGTCTCATAAATTTTAAAGGCCTTATATTTTACACAGGCCTCTCTGACAATGCAATTTTAGCTAAGTTTGGTAAGTAAAAGGTATATAGAAAAACCAAATAACTATGTATAACATGTCTAGATTTTTCGTAATATTTCTGTATTGTGCCCTTTATGTGATCTTGAAGCTGAGGATCTACACCATTTGTTCTATCAATGTACGTTAGTCAACACTTTGTGGTCTAAATTTATAGAATGGTGGGGTTTTATTCTCCCCCAAGATTTATCAATAGAATCCATCTGGTGTTCCGTTTCTGTCACAAGACTTCAAAGAATGGTTGCGATTGTTTTTGATGTTGTGTTTCGAAGTGTCATATGGTTAATTTGGTCATGTAAAAACGACAAGGTTTTTGACAGTATTGACACTACTCATGCTTCTTCATTCGTTCTCTTTCGCAAGTTCTAAGTTGTGGTGTTTAATTTGTTTAATTGGGTTGTCAGTATGAGTAAGAATCTTACCATTGTATGGTTAGATTGGTTGTTTGACCCTTGAATTGCTTGCACGCGTTCAATTTGTTGATATTTTTTTGTTGTGTAATTGCTCCTAGCTTCTTGTTGGGCAAACATTTTTAGTTTTGTTTATATTTATATATATATTCTTCGCCGTTTCAAAAAAAACATGAGACCTTGATCACTTGAAATAAACAATTAGACCAAGTAAAACAATTTTTCTAAACTTGGGTTGAAAGTGCACTTCTTGTGAGCTCATTTATACTTTATTTATGAATGAAACAAAAAAACTAGAACTAAAGTGTAAAATATGCTAATTACAAGGACTAAAGTGAATATTACAGATGTCATCTTCTTCACCTGAGTCTATGTTTTCTATTTTTCTTTCTAAACTTCTTAAAACAATATTGAAACTATATAACAAATCTTAAGTTATAGGCTATATTATCATTGCTATCAAGCTAAACCCAGAATAAATCAGCCTCACAATCATAGAATCGAGGCTCTCCAAAATTTAGAAGCCTTGTACGGTTGATCACTTTGCACATCCTAAGATCCAGCCATGTGTAGAATCTCGTCTACTTATTTTTATCTCACATCGATGTCTGAGGTCTTAGATTCATTTTGATATTTATATTCATGTTAATAATAATTTATGTATATTGTATCGCTTGACTTTGTTGAGTGTCAAAATAAAAACAGATAATAATTTAAGTGTTTATTTGAAGATTTATAATCATGTGGTTTGTTGATTTTTTAATATAACAAATATATTGTATTTTTAAAATATAAAGTAAGGTATCAAGTTTAAGAGGAGTACTTTTTTAATTTCTAAATTTACTAAAGAATATAGAAATTTATAAGGTTATACTTAAGTCCATGAAATTTATTTAAAATTCAACCATTAAAGTTTTATTAATCTCCTATTCTTTTTTTAAGATTTTATTTGCACAAATTCGACACATATATTTTGTGTGTTTTCATCAAATTTCTCCATCAAATTTTTTATTTTTAACTCAATTGAATTTGATTTTGACTTTTTTGAACAATCACATTGCTCGATTGGGCTTTCAAAATCAAGTCATTTGATTGGTCAAATTTATTTTTTCCATAACCTCCACTTTTCACTAAAATTTCCAAATAATCTAACTCTTTTATTATATAAAAGATTATATATTTTTTAATTAAAACAATTTTAAAAAATCTTATTCGATGTAATCGGGTTAACCCGAACCCAAATTACAGAAAAAAAAAGTTATCGGATACCCAACTGATTTTGAATCCGGACCCGGATTAGAATTTGAACCCAATTAATCCGATCCGAATATACTCAGGTCGGGTTAGAGTAGACTTTTTTTACACCCCTAGTGTAGACCCTTATACTTTTAGACTTTGCTCGTAAATTATTGTAATTAGGATTTCATTTTGCATCCTTCTTCAAGTGTGTATTATCGTTTGGATCATTTTGTGATTCATCAATTTTTTATAAAAGAAAGTTAGTCCTTCTTGACCTTTATAACCAATGAATTAATTATGTAGGACCTGTATACACTTTACCTCATATTCGGCCCGGTTTTACATATAAAGACCTATCTTTCTCGTATCTAACCGATTGAAGAATCGGACCGGACAGATTGGACTGTAATTACCAAAATACCCCCACTTAAAAAATAAAAGGTCGAAGTTGTGGGTATTTTAGCAACTTAGCAAACAAATTAAATTTGTTTTGTTAACCCAACTTTTTGCTATATAGTGAGAACCGTGCAATTGTAAAATTGAGAAACTTGTATGTGTATATATGGGACCAATGTTGTAAAACAAGGTCTACAAGGTCGTTAAGCACCGTTTAATCTACAAGGCCATCAACCTTGACGATTAATGTAAAAGCGATTCACGACAGTCAATTGTAGTCAACGACGGTCACAGGATGTCAAACTT
The DNA here is from genome assembly GCA_025667525.1 of Glebionis coronaria. Classification (NCBI taxonomy): domain Eukaryota; kingdom Viridiplantae; phylum Streptophyta; class Magnoliopsida; order Asterales; family Asteraceae; genus Glebionis; species Glebionis coronaria. The sequence goes on along the minus strand of CM046880.1, from coordinate 505,793,031 downwards.
GCTAGAAACCTGCAAATCTTGTCGAAAACATCAAAAACTCACTATAAACTTGTGTTTATCACTTATAGAAACTATTTATATGTATGGTAAGTTGTATTTTAAGAATAATATTTTAAAAAATACCTAAAACTCATTAGAAATACCCAAAACTTGTCGGAATTACTTAAAATTAATACGGATTCGATTTATCATCGGTTAATCCCGCCCATAACGATTACAAGTTACAAGGTAGTCGACCGATCGACTAGAGATTTAAGAATTTTGAAACGTTGTATGGGATTGTATGGAATTTATATGGCATTTGAATAAAGAAACTGCAAAGCAAAATGGTCGGAAGACCAGTTGTTCTATGGGCAAAAAGAAACTTTTAATGCAGCAAGCGATAAATAGAAAATGACCATCACCATGTCGGAACCAAATATAAGCACGAACCATGTTGAAGTAGGTAGACACATCAATCCAGGGACGGGAGCGAGGGGTGTCCTCAGGGTGCCCAGAACAGGTATGTATTTTTTTGACATAGTGTTAATTTAAAAAAAACATCAATTTTTCTCAAATTTATCTTAAATTCACCCGGTCTATCTAGATGTGTTCTTAGTCTTTTCTTTAGTTCACTTTTTAACTTTGTTGTATTGTGGTATAAAAATTGTGCACTCGATCATATATGATCATGACTTTGTCTCTACATGAATCAAACCGTGACTGCCCCAAGTGGCTCACCCGAACCAAGAGTTACATGAACCATGTTATGTGCAGTATGCCAAGTGAGCCCAACTGCAGCATGTGCCTCATTTAGATGAGGAGAGTCAGGGGTCTGATAAAATTTTGAGGCCCGGTGCCAAAATTTCAAATTGAACCTTTTTACAGTAGAAGTCAAAATATTTATAATATCTGCAAACAATAATGCTACAGTTGATTTTTTTGGGTATCGGCCAAATGATAGTTTTCTCATCTTATTTTAATTTAAATACTAAATTGACATCTAAAGTACCCGTACACATTTAGGAGTGAAATGCTTCATATTTGTTTCAAAATATATTGTTGCTAAAACGCATTTGTAAAACATATTTTAAACAAAAAATGCAATTATTTTAACGCAATTTTTTGTAAGATGTCGAACCAAAAATATTCAGTGAGAGTTAAATAGTGTACATAATAAGCTAAAATATTGTTTAAAAGGCTAAAAACTTTAAAAATTAATAGAGGTAAAAAGGCTCGCTAAAAAGTTTCGGGTTGTCTTCTCCAGCAATACCTAAATATCATTTTTCTCACTAATTTTTTTAAGAATGACATCACACTTGAAATCCGACCTCGAATGATACCATCAAACGGGCAGGCCTTGGGACTCGAACCACTAGGAGAGACCCACGATGAGATCTCCTAAAATTTAGGGCTTCGCACGAAGAAAAAAATCTTAACATTCATTGCCGCGTGTCTCGAACCAGGAACAACCCCTCCCAAACTCCAAATAGGAAGCCTGATTCCCATTATAATTTAGTTTCAATCTTTATTTTCTTTTTACATACATGTCTTCTATTTTTTTCATCCCATATCATTTTTTAACAACATTAAATCCTACAAAAAGAAATTTATATTCAAGTTGAAGCTTTAGAAATTTAGGGGCTCTAAAGAATAAGGGTTGTGTGCACTAACACTTCTGGCACATGATCAAATCCGACCCTTTAAATCAACCAACTAAATAGTTATTTGCTAATTTTCAGATTACACTATAGCATTTGAAATATAAATGTTTAAAAGGCAAAATAACACAATTGTTGTAAGTCATCGCCCTATGTAAACATACAACTCTTTTTCCATATTCACTAACCTCTCGTATTTTACATAGACCTATTTTTATGTTGAGCAAGGAGTTCAATATTCTTCTTTCCAACTCACTACTTGCATGTATCAAAACTAGATAATTTTTTTTTTAGAACGACAATTTTTACAAATCACACAACTATCTCACAATTTCTATCACACATGTCTCCATCGAGACTTGAACCCACAACCTTGAGGTTAGAGGGCCACTCACATACCGCTAGACCAAGAGGCCACCAACTTCAACCGCAAAGTTCAGCATATCTAATTTTCTAAACCCATACTAAGACATAAAGATTTCGCTCTTTGAAATTACGGTTTTGAGCATATTGGATACAAAGCTTCTTGCCATTTAAAAAAAATAAAAAATAAAAATAAAAAAAATAAAATAAACATTAACTATACAAAACGTTTTAAAAAAAACCACAAAAGGGGAGAGATTTACCGAGTTTGATTTTGTATTATATTGGGTTTAAATATCATAAATTAATAGCAGATAAGATGACACAATTGTTATTGGGTTACTAGCAGGGTACCCGCGCGATGCGGCGGCGGGTACCTTGTGATTAATCGGAGAAAGGTAAAAAAAAATAATTTCAGTCAGATTTGGTTCGGTTATTTGCATTAGTTTCGGTCGGTTTTCTCTAGTTTTTGATTAAACCCGTTCACCTTGTTCGATTTTAAAACCGTATGTGTCACCAAGTTGCAAGTTATATGAAGTTTTTTTTGTGCTTTAATTGTTGTACACTATGTATCATAAAATATAGATGGGTACTCGCGCGTTGCGGCTATGGGTATCCTGTTATTAAAGTTTAAACGTCACCAAACAAAAAACGATAAACTATTTAACTGTAGAATAATAAAAAATCATCCTAGTTCGATCTGGTTCATCCGTATATATAGCTTCCGCCTTGTTATCTTCGTTTCATTTTCTATCAGTTTTTATTGGCTAGTCTGACCGATGGTGAACCGTTGGTTCGGTCCCATTTTTAAACATATGTATAGTCAACTTGTTAGCATATAAATTTTATGAAATTCTGTGTGTTTTATTTGTTTATAAAATAAGTATAATAATATGTATTTTTTTATTTTAAGAATATTTAAAAAATATATTAATTATGGTGTTTAATACTTTAATTAATGTATACTTGTAACATATACTATATTAATTTATAACAATAAATTTATAGGTGAATTCAATAGTTGTACCATATAAGCTATGTTATACTTAAAATTTAAAAAAAATGATGTTTAATTAACTTGTACATTAAACTTTTATATTTGTACTACTTAAACATTAAATAAAAGAGAGATACCAATCTCTTTTATAAGATAGTAAGATAAGATAAGATATACCTTAGGATACTTGCACATAAGAATCCAATTATCAATCATATATTGCGTTCACTTCTTGACCTTCCAATTTAAATGACACATGGCACATGCAACCGTAACTTACACACGACACACATTCATTAAAATTTAAATAGAGGAAATACAATATAACTTGAGTTTTGGACAAACGAAAAACCTTTTTATGATCGACGACTTATTATTAGTAGTTATAGAAATTTGAAAATACCCATATCTTTTTATTAACCTTTTCAACACTTTGAACAATCATTTACTTCGGCATCTTCAATATTTTTCGAACCCAATATCAAAGTTGTTGTATGTGTTGTGGAAGATAACTAAAGGAAAGAGAACATGTCACATACTCAATATCAAGTTGTTGATATTGAACGACTCGCATTTAATTTTCTTTGATGTGTGTACTCAAGGGACTTAGACATTAATGTCCTTCATGCATCATCTTTTGACATCTTTCTGTTGCATCTTTGACGTGCATAACTTAGCATTTAAGATGCGGTTGTTCATATTTAATGATCTATCAAGCATTACTCAGTATTTACTATGTACTCTTTGGAAGAAACATGCTTTACTGATCTATCATAAGAGGTCCTGTGCACAGATATATTGACTACCCACAACACTTCAGGCTTCTTGATAAACATGTCATGTCTACATAAATATGCTTCTTGATAAATATGCTTCTTGACATACTACTTTGTGCATTTTCTCTTTTAAAAGACTTAAATACTAGTGGAGAGCCATGGGTGTTGCAAGGCTTCAATAGCTGTAATTGGGCGGTTTTTCGGATTAATCTCAAGCAAACTTTTCACAAAATCAAGAAATAATGTATCAGAAACTTGAAGGTGTTTTTTGGGTGATGTTTTTTGTGGGATTATGTATTCCTTTTGATCGGTTTCCTATGTACATTAAAACAAGGGATGAGCTTAATGGCATAAAATAATTTTATACACTAATTACTTGTAAAGTTAAAATCTAGCAGAAAAAAAGTGATGTCGCGATCGGGTCAACTTACACTATAAGTCTGACCAGTTATCTGACCCAACCAACCCGCTTTGCTACCTCAAGAAATCACTTTTTTTTAACTGTTATTGTTATCTATCTCGACATGTTATCTGATGGAGGTATTTTAGACTTTGAACAACACTTGTCTCAGACATCAGGTGAAGTTTATTTTCTGATGAAGGTATGTTAAACAATCAACTGCAGTTTTATGAGATTCGAGAAGTATTTATTCCAATCCAAGAAGACCCAAATACAAACTTGTTTATAATACAAACGCTCAATAGTTTATAAGATATACGTAGTAGTAGTTTTTTAGAAGACCAGCAGTAGAGTAGAAACCTCATGTCCTCATCTATATAATAAAGATTGAAATCATTAGTGAAATATTTGTGTGTTTCTTGCCCGTTCTCCAACATCTCAATATCAATTAGCCCAAGCATTCCAATCACTCGTGCAAGCAAAATCACAAGTGCGTCATTTGGAAATAGAACCTGATTTCTTTGTAAGTTCGTTCTAGCGTCTTGCTAGTTTTTTAATATAATGTTGCCGTTAAAAAAAGGTAACAAAGTGAGTTTAGCTACATGTACTTTGATTTAAAACTCAAACTTTATTCGATGAAAAGATATTTATCATTATTCTTCTACGGGTTTAGAAACTCGTCACTTTCCGCTATAACAAGTAATAGAGTATAAAGAACATACATCGCCAGAATATAGCTCAGCCAAGATACAACCAAGAGACCAAATGTCAATATTTTGGTCATATGGACGTCCAATGATGACCTCTGGAGCCCTATGTAGAATTTAAGCTTTTGCTGATACTTTTAACTTGTACACCATCTAAATACATACTCATGGCCTCTTATATAAGCTTACAATTAATATGTAAAACATAACCGAAAAACAAAACATATTGCAAAACATTACTTCTAAATTCGTAACTCATAAACTGATTATGAAAGACATTATAAGGATACTGTAACTGCTCCATAGACGAATGATTAATCCAACACACTATAAGATTGTGGTTGCACATATAGCGACAAATTGTAATTTTTGAAAGCAGCTCCTTCCAAGATCAATGACCTTGATCTCATAACGTTTGATAAGGATTTTTTTTGGGTAACTATTTGGTTTTCGACCTTTTAGCCGACTAATCCATGGGGGTTGATAAAGAATGTTTCTGGTTTCAGATCACAATGAATGATACCCAACCCATGCAAGTACTCCAATGCTTCCAGACATTACCTTGTTATCACCTGATATTGACTTCCCAAAGTCAAAATTTCCTCAAATACAATGTAATTTCAGTATTTCGCGCAACAACCGTCCCATTTCCTTAATTCTCATATATAGCATGAGTGTCACAATTGTGTGTGAACTTGCTAACTTATCTGGGTAGAAAAAATACAATACATAATGTGGAAAGGATCCTTACTATATACGTCTTGAACATGTTTTATGCTTGATTGATTAGTAGTTGTTTTACTTTCAGCTATCTTAGAATGCTGACTTTTGAAAGTCAGAAATAGATAAAGATGCAAGGCTTGGAACTTGGAAGCATTCGAGTACTTGCATGAGTAATCTTTCATTGTGATAAAAGACCTGATTTTTTTTCTTAAAAGCTACATAAAATATGAGATCAACGATTTAATATGAGTTTGGAAACAGGTTGTTAGCATTATTACCAATAATAGTTATACTTTAGATTAGGAAATTTACCTTGTAAGCTTTGTTTCCAATAATGATGTGTTTGAGTCGAGCGGGCTTGGCCTGTTTGTAACCGACCCCCTCACCCTATAAAAGGAGGTGAGGGGGTGATGCTCAAATCACACCATAGTCTTCCTATTCTTTCTTGTAACGATTAAGATTAATAAAAGTAATCGTTCGTTACCTTTGTAGTATTCGTTCTTCTGGGTTTAGTTCGTTGCAACTCTGCGATCTTCTTTAAGGGATCTAGGTTCCGCATATCGATCTTCGGGTTGTTGGTGGTTGCGATTCCAACAAGTGGTATCAGAGCCGCAGGTTTCGTGGTCTTGGAGATCGGTGCTAGATCAAGAAGGATCGTGGAAGAAAAGAGTTTCGAGGTTTGTCGGAATTATTTTTCTTCGAGTTGCAGGTTTTAACGAGGCGGAGAAGACGAAGGTTTTGGCGTTATTGTTTCACGTGAAGAAGGATAAAGGCAGCTTCTTGTGATTGGTTATTATTCTTTTGTCACGTGGGGACTATATATAAGTGACGTTAGTGTGTTTGTTTTAAAACAAAAGTTGCACAATTTTATATATAATGGAACGTAGTACAAGGTGTCGGTTTTTAAAATATCTAAAAATCGATTTCGGGGTATCGTCTTTTAAGGTTTTTTAAAAGTCGATTAAATCGAAGGTTCTTGTTGCGGGTTTCTTGTGGTTCAAGTTTGATCGTGGGTTGCTTGGATTTTTCAAGTTTGCGATCGGGTTTGCTTGTACGTGATCGAGGTTTAGGGTTATTCTAATTAAATCGATTTCAAGAAGGTATTTTTTACGCAACAAGGGAGAAAGAATATGTCGTCGATAGCGAAGTTTGACGTCGAAAAATTCGACGGGTCTAATGACTTCGGGTTGTGGCGTGTGAAGATGCGGTGTCTATTAATTCAACATGGTTGGGAGGCTGCGTTAGATTCATTCCCGGATACCATGACGGACGCTGAAAAGACTGCGGCGTTGAAGACGGATGTCTATAAAAAAGCACACAGTGCCTTACTCTTATGCTTGGATAACAAGGTGTTGAGGGAAGTCAACAAAGAAAATTCTGCTGCGGGTGTTTGGTTAAAGTTAGAAACTTTGTATATGACAAAGTCTTTAGCCAATAAATTGTACTTGAAGAAGAAGCTGTTCACTTTCTACATGCATTCAGGTAAGAAACTATCTGAACATATAGATGAGCTTAATAAGTTGATCGGTGACTTGGCGAACATAGACGTTGATATTGATGACGAAGATCAGGCACTCATGTTACTTACATCATTACCATCTTCATATGATAACTTTGTGGAGACATTGCTTTATGGAAGGGAGTCGCTCACTTTGGAAGATGTCTTGTCTACCCTCAATTCACGGGAGTTGAAGAAGAGGACAGATGCAAAGGATGATGGTGATGGGTTATTTGTAAGGGGAAGGCCGGAGCATCGAGGTAATCAAGGACGTGGTAGTTCGCGATCAAAGTCAAAGGGTAAAGGAACTTATAAACAGAAGTGTTACATATGCTATTCTGAGGATCACCTTAAGAAAGACTGTCCAAAATGGAACAAGAAGAAATCAACTGGCTTTGTCAACAAGAATGCAAAACAGGACGCTAGGACGTATTCTAAGGGTTATGACAATGGTGATTTGTTGATGGCGGTAAGTGAGGAAAGGTTCTTAGAGTGGATCATGGACTCTGGTGGTTCCTATCACATGACGCCTAGGAGGGACTTCTTGTTTGATTTTAAGGAGCTTGATGGAGGTATGGTTTTGCTCGGTGATAATAGAGCATGTGCCATCAAGGGGACAGGGAAGGTGAGAGTACAAATGAAAGATGGTTCAAGTTTTGTGCTTGAGAATGTGCGTTACATTCCTGAGTTGAAAAGAAATTTGTTATCTTTGGGCACTCTGGATCGAGAGGGCTATACCGTGAAGTTGCAGAATGGAAGAGTAAAGGTGATCAAGGGTTCTTTGATGGTTTTGTCAGGAACTTTGAAGGAAAATTGTGTGTACTCCTTGGATGGTTGGGCTGAATCAAGTGAAGCTAGTGTCGGTATAGAAGAAAAGGAAAGTCTTGCGCAGGTGTGGCATAAACGCCTGGGTCACATTAGTGAAGCAGGCTTGAATGAACTCAAAAGAAGAGAGGTGCTGGGGAATAAAAGTATAGGTAAGCTCGAATTCTGTGAAAATTGTGTTCTTGGAAAATCGACCAGGGTAAGTTTTGGTCGAGGTCAGCACACAACAGAGGGAGTTGTAGACTATGTCCATGCGGATCTCTGGGGTCCTTCTCGGGTGGAATCGATGAGTGGTTGCCGGTACTTCTTATCGATTGTTGATGATTATTCGAGGAGGGTTTGGGTGTATTTTCTTAGACACAAAAGCGAGGCATTCAACAAGTTCAAGGAGTGGAAGCAGTTGGTAGAAAACCAGACAGGTAGAAAACTGAAGAAACTACGAACGGATAATGGTTTGGAGTTTTTTAATCAGGAGTTTAATAACTTGTGCAAGGAGAGCGGGGTAGCAAGACATTTGACGGTTGCTGGAACTCCGCAACAGAATGGTCTAGCTGAACGAATGAACAGGACGCTCTTGGACAAGGTAATTACCTTATACTAGATAGGGTAAATGGGTATCGATCCACGAGGACTATGTGGTTTTAGTTTAAGTTTTGAGGTGATCACTGATCAATAAAGGTTTTGGTTTTGAAATCTGACAACTAAAATACTTTTGATAATAAAAATGCTGATTAAAAATTAAAATAATTATTAAACTAATAGTAAAGCTAGAAAAATAAAATAAGATGTAAACAATTAAAAGAAAAATGCAATCCCTTCCAGCTCCTAATATTTATGGTTGATCACACTAATGGATTATTGAAACTTTTTAGAACCGATTACAGAGACTATTTTGACTTAATATGAATGAATTAATATCGGCATTTATTATGTTCATCAACGACTCGCAATAATAAATCTTATATTAATCCAACCAATAATTATGTTTTAATAATTTATTTAGGTACAACTTATATTGATTATACGACCATCTTTTTTTTTAACTAAATAAAATAAGTATGAATCGTTAACTAATAATAAATTGTCTCGCACAAATAATTAAACATAATATTAAGTCAATAAAAATAACTTATAAATAAATCATAAATCAATGTAATAAAAATATGATAATCCAAAAGTAATGATCAAACCATAAATAAAGTTACCGGAAGGAATTACAACAAAATTAGCCGGACATCACGTTCCACTCGAGCAACGGTATATTATTCATCTTTTATTACTCGTGTAAACTCACCAATGAATACACTCCACAAATGAAAAACAATCAATAACTTTTTTTTTTTTAATTATTTGTTCCTTGGCTACTGTGCTAATAAGACTCCACTAATTGAGAATTGGTTTCTTCTTTTCTTCTTTGCCCTCGAATAGCGGCTGATCTCCCCAAAGACGAGTTTATTTAGTTATTTCTTTTGTGTAGAAGCTGCGTAGTCTAGCCCCCACTTGCAAACAAACGTCTTTTTTTTTCTTTTGATATTCGGATCCCCAATGTGATTCTCCACTGTCCCTTGTCAGGGAATAATCGACTCAATAATATATTAACCAATCTCTCCTCTTTTCAATATATATTACTCCATTGTCGGTTTACTATTGCTATTGGGCTTGGGTCCAAGTGGGCCAAAAGTATATTTTTTTTTTCTTTTTCTTTTTCCATATAGTAATTTTGGCCCAATAAAAATTAACCCAAAACCAATAATTGCTCAAACGAAGCCCGGACAAATAAAAGATGACCGAAAATATTGCGACCCGCTCAAATCTTTTTCTTCAATATTTTTTCTTCATTCATCGGCGCTCACAATGTCTTTTCTTCAAAAAAAATTAATTAAAGCGGCCATTTTATTCCACTTCGCTCGTAACCTACATAATCACAAAACACACTCAAAGTACATATATAACGAAAAATAAATATATAACTATACTAAATTAACATGCTATGAGGTGTATACAAAATACACCAATCAATGAACTCAAAAGAAGAGAGGTGCTGGGGAATAAAAGTATAGGTAAGCTCGAATTCTGTGAAAATTGTGTTCTTGGAAAATCGACCAGGGTAAGTTTTGGTCGAGGTCAGCACACAACAGAGGGAGTTGTAGACTATGTCCATGCGGATCTCTGGGGTCCTTCTCGGGTGGAATTGATGAGTGGTTGCCGGTACTTCTTATCGATTGTTGATGATTATTCGAGGAGGGTTTGGGTGTATTTTCTTAGACACAAAAGCGAGGCATTCAACAAGTTCAAGGAGTGGAAGCAGTTGGTAGAAAACCAGACAGGTAGAAAACTGAAGAAACTACGAACGGATAATGGTTTGGAGTTTTTTAATCAGGAGTTTAATAACTTGTGCAAGGAGAGCGGGGTAGCAAGACATTTGATGGTTGATGGAACTCCGCAACAGAATGGTCTAGCTGAACGAATGAACAGGACGCTCTTGGACAAGGTTAGGTGTTTACTGATTCAGTCTGGTTTGCCAGAATCATTCTGGGCTGAAGCAACGATGACGGCAGCATATCTGATCAATAGGTCTCCATCTACAGCATTGGAGAAGAAGACACCTATGGATTTATGGTCAGGACATCCGGCGAATTACGAGATGTTGAAGATATTTGGTTGCGTTGCTTATTCACACGTGAATCAGGGGAAGCTCAAGCCTAGAGCTATAAAATGCATATTCCTGGGGTATCCTGAGGGTGTGAAGGGATACACATTATGGAGGTTGGATGATGTTAAACCGAAGATAATCATAAGCAGGGATGTGGTCTTTAATGAGAGCCTTATGTATAAGGATACTCTCAAGGGTGCTGGTGCTGCAGATTCTGGGAAGGAAATTGAGTTTGAGGTGGAACTTCAAGGCAGTCGGGTCGAACCAACTGTGGATCCTCATACTGGGGTAAATCCAGGGAATGAATATGAGGATCAAGTTGAAGATGCAGTAGATGCAATGCCTCAACAACAGAATCTGGACAACTATATTCTGGTGCGTGATAGAGCTAAGAGAACAACTACTAAACCTGCAAGGTATAGGAATGAAGGTAATGTATCATTGTCCAGATCATCAGGGTCTATGGAAGAAGATGATATTACAGCTTATGCGTTTGCTATTGCTGAGGAAGAAGATACACATGAACCAATCACATTCCAGGAGGCGATTAATTCATCTGAAAGGGATGAGTGGGTTCGTGCTATGGAGGAAGAGATGAGTTCTTTAAATAAGAATCATACTTGGGAGCTGGTCGATCAACCACGTGTCAGAAGCTGGTAAGATGCAAGTGGTTGTATAAGATTAAAGAAGGGATTGAAGGCGTTCAAAAACCAAAGTATAAAGCACGGCTGGTAGCTCGGGGGTTCACACAACGAGCAGGGATTGACTATAATGAGGTATTCTCACCCGTGGTTCGACATACATCTATAAGGGTGATTCTCTCATTAACTGCTTGTGAAGATTACGAGTTGGAACAACTTGATGTGAAGACGGTGTTTTTGCATGGTAATCTTAAAGAAACCATTTATATGAGGCAGCCGCTTGGTTTTGAAGAAGGAACGGGCAACAAGGTATGTTTGTTGAAGAAATCCCTTTATGGTCTTAAGCAGTCTCCAAGGCAGTGGTACAAACGGTTTGATATGTATATGGTCAGCAATGGGTTTAGCCGTAGCAGCTATGATAGCTGTGTTTACTTCAAGGAGTTTGCACCAGGTATGTACATATATCTACTGCTGTATGTAGATGATATGTTGATTGCTTGTAAAAGCAAGTCTGAGATCGAATATACCAAGGGACTGCTGCGGAAAGAGTTTGATATGAAGGAACTTGGTCCAGCTAGGAAGATACTTGGTATGGAGATTGTCAGGGATAGGGGTAACCGAACCCTGAAGGTGTCTTAGTCGGGATATGTGCGGAAAATTCTGAATAACTACAGAGTGGATAATGGCAAGTCGGTCTCTGTGCCATTGGGAGCACACTTCAAGGTATCTTTGAAGGATTGTCCGTCGAGTGACTGGGATGTGGAAAGAATGAGTAAGGTCCCATATGCGAATGTTGTAGGTAGTCTAATATACTTGATGGTTTTCACTAGACCAGATATTGCGTACGCTGTTAGCATTGTGAGCAGGTATTTGGCGAATCCAGGTAAAAATTACTGGGAAGCGGTGAAGTGGATTTTGAAGTACTTGAAGGTCACTGCTGATGTAGGTCTAGTGTATGGTAGAGATCAAGGGAAGCACGTAGATGTTGACGGTTTCGTGGATAGCGATTATGCTAAAGACCCTGACAAGGGTAGGTCGAAAACCGGGTACGTGTTTATGGTACATGGCTGTGTTGTGAGTTGGAAAGCAACTCTGCAGCATGTTGTTGCATTGTCTACTACAGAGGCGGAGTATATGGCGCTTACGGAAGCTGTTAAGGAAAGCATTTTGCCTAAAGGTCTACTAATCGAGCTGGGAATAAACCTAAGGTCAGTGGTTGTGAATTGTGATAATCAAGGGGCAATTCATCTCTCAAGAAATGCAATGTTTCATGAGAGGACGAAGCATATCAACGTGAGGTATCACTTCATCAGGGAGATCGTGGAATCTAAAGAGATTGAAGTGGCAAAGATAGGCACGGAGGATAATGCAGCTGACGCGTTTACTAAGGTGGTTCTAGGTCCGAAGTTCAAGTATTGCATGGAGGTACTTGGTGTCGGGGTTAACTAGTATTGGTACTAAGGTGGAAATTGTTAGCATTATTACCAATAATAGTTATACTTTAGATTAGGAAATTTACCTTGTAAGCTTTGTTTCCAATAATGATGTGTTTGAGTCGAGCGGGCTTGGCCTGTTTGTAACCGACCCCCTCACCCTATAAAAGGAGGTGAGGGGGTGATGCTCAAATCACACCGTAGTCTTCTTATTCTTTCTTGTAACGATTAAGATTAATAAAAGTAATCGTTCGTTACCTTTGTAGTATTCGTTCTTCTGGGTTTAGTCCGTTGCAACTCTGAGATCTTCTTTAAGGGATCTAGGTTCCGCATATCGATCTTCGGGTTGTTGGTGGTTGCGATTCCAACACAGGTGATTCAAATGGACTCCAAATGACCTAAAGACTGACCTTTGCTCTCTTTTTTGCATCATTTGTAGGTGATGTATGTTCTCCATTCTATAATAGCTGAATTTTAATTGTCGAACACTTTAATTTTAAATCAAGTTATTTATCAAGCTATTTTGGTTCATAATTGTAAGGCAGAAAGTACATCAAATGGTATGGCAAGTATCAAAGATGTAAAGGAATTGGTCCTAAAAATTTGGATCAATAACTATTCATGTAGGAGATATATTAGTTACAATTCTCATTGTAGTCAATTGGCTACAGTTTCTGCTAAAACTATGCGCCACGAGTCACTTTTGCGGGTCCTTGAGTCTTTCTGTGGAACCATGATTCATTTTTTTGTGTATTCATTGTGAAGGGATTGCAGCTAGTTAACTACAATCTAAAGATATCCCCTGACTATTAACCATGATACCTTAAGGGGAGGTTTGGTTTGAGAGTATAGGTATGAAGCAATTACTTTCATTCTCATTGCAGTTTTTGTGGGTTTGGTATGTGAAAATAGGATCCAAACCCTTATAACTAAGCTCTATCCCAACCCACCAAAGGTAGTGGTGGGTTTAGAAACCCATTCCCATAACCATACCCATAGTCATTCCCCTTTACAAACCAAAGTCAGCAGAGGAGATCTAGTCCTTAGAATTTATATTGTAGCCTATAATCCTGACATCTTGTAAGATTTTGACACGGTTTTCTAATGCTCGGGCCAATTGGCATTGAGATGCTGGACAACAGACATATATGTGCTTTCACCATGAGCCACCAACAATGGAAACATTGCAATATTACAAATGGAAACATGCTCTATGTTACGTTACATCCAAAATATTTGGATCCTAATGATAAAAATCAGAACACAAGTGGATTTCTTGAGTTAGCATAAAGGGCAGGGTGGTTTTAGTAACTGATCAATTCATACTGGTCAATACTCAATACAAGCAATTGTCCAAACAGTTCGGATCAAATTGAACTTTTGTCCATTACTTTACACTTTAACCCGCAATAAAGAGACATGAAAACAGAATCCATGCCCTTTTGTTATTCAAATGCACATAGAAAACTGATCTACTAGAACACATAATCCCATAAGAAACGTAACCGGAAGAACATCCTCAAGTTTCGAGACATTATTTGTTGATTTTGTCAAGAGTTTTTTTAAGTTAAATCCCTAAAGATTTCAAGATTTTTCTAAAGTTTAATCCCCAAAGATGTCCATCGGGTAGTGCAACTTTGTAGCTGCAGCACCGTCTAGCTAGAACCAGCAAGCAAATTTCGAATCTTAGTCCATACGGAAGAACTAGACACTAATGACAGGATAGGTATATAGAAGATTTAAGGAATTGTAATAATGACTTGTAAACCAGAAGATTCAGTAAAGATGGATCCCTACATTTTGACCGTAAATATATTTTAGGCCAAGTTGGTGCTGAGAGCAGAGAAGGAAATTGGGCGCCGGGTCCAGAGAGATAATTAGATATACAGGGAAAGAGGAGAACAGTTCTGCTCTGTTTTGGTTTATTAGCCAAATTAGCGATAGCTTCTTTTCAGTAAGCAGAAAAGTTAAGGGTTTTAAGTTCTTGTCGCTTTTGCAAAACAAAATGACTGTCTGCATAAGTGAAAGACCAAAACTCTGTGGAATAGGCATTTTTTCTAGGGTTAAGTTCATATAATAGCAAGGTACTTTCTAAAATGTACAAATATCATACGTGAACTTAAAAAAATACTAGTATCGTATGCGTACTTTCAAAATTTGTATCGATATCATACCTTGACTGGTATGACTAGTCACAAGTTAAGTTATTTACATGACATTGTTAACAGTATCGTTCCCTTTGGATGTGAAGTCGATAGACCCGCAAGGCTACTTTACCAATATACATATATGCGTGAACATGCCTTAATGTAATAAAGCACACTTAACTTATGTTATCTTTGTGACTTCTGTAGATCGATTTACATGCATTGTTATCTGAGAATTACCATAAGAACTGTCGTTACTAATAAAAAAAAGGCGATTCAGCGAACGTAGATTATCTATTCAAACCAGATTTTACAAGAGTTGATGACTTGCATAGCCTCTTCTTGTTTCATCTATGTATTGTCTTACATAGATACTTTCCCTTCTAAATGTAAAATAATACTGAATTGAAAAGTGTAGAAGAACCACACCATAATTTATCTGTATGAAAAACCACCTCACCATTCACCAGTTCTGCCTCAAAATCAATACAGCCAGTCTGAAAAAAATATTCCCTTGGATATGATAATGGTTGTGTGTAAATATTCAAAAGCCTTTCAATAGAGTTATTCCACATACACTCAAACATATATAGTAGAATGACGAAGCGCTAATACTTCGTAGAAATTTGCACACTTTATAAGTTAGTATACTATATTAGTCTTTTTGAAATTACTCAGGTATGATATCGAGACGATTTTTTAAAGTACATATACGATATTAGTATTTTTCAAAGTTCATGTATGATATTTGTATATTTTGGAAAGTATGTTGCTATTATATGAACTTAACCCTTTTTTTCTATAGTGTTAGAGCAGTGGATGCTGCCTATTCAGCAACGATATAAGGTCTAAATGTTTCAAAAAGAATTAGAGAACTGCTAGCTACAAGTAATTCTTCACAATTTTTCATCGAACCAAATGTCAGGCACTAGCACAAACATTATGACATGTTGTCATGTCATCCATACATCTAGTTGCAGGCTTAGAGCCCCAATCAATAATAATTTCTATTAAACAATGCATGTTCAGGATATTATAAAAACTTACTAAATCTTTTGGCAACTCTGAAAGACCAAGATCTAGAATTAACATCACTACATATGCATCAGCACATCACTACATAGGTTTTTTGATCGAATAGCTATCTAGGCATTTAAAATTGTTGCTTCTCGACTATCGAAGGTGTTAGCTTTATCCATAGCACGACTTTTTAGTATGTAAATGAACAAACGATATTTTCCAGAATATTCGTCCCCACTTGCGAATAATATGTCCCCTTCTTTGTTGAAACGACCTAAAACTCTTATGACTTCACGAGGAAAAGATGTTGTTTAAACCGGCAGTGCATCACCCACTCATTCTGCTCTAATACCTGCACCTCAAATCCTCAATGCTATAATGTATACATAATGGTATACCAATACAATTTCACCATGTAAATAAAATAACTAATTGGTCTAATTCAACCTCTCATTCTCTTGGTAATATTAGTCGACCCAAATTCTTCTTTACAAACATCAAACCGTATTACTCTTTTAACTTCATTTCTATCGGTTTGCATGTGACCATCAAGATAACCATTGCAAATATCCAAGAGCAAATATGGTGTTACCAGTTACCGGATAAGATGAGATTTGAGGTATCTCTCTCCATGAGGAGTCAGTTCCTAATACATATACCATGGTGAATAAATGTGTCCTCGTTTCATCAATGTTGCCATAGTAATTCAAATCCAGTCTACTAAGCAAAAGACTCGCCAACTTAAAAGCCTTGGTGGAAGCATAGCAAACTGAACCATGTAATCTACTTTATGAAAACCCATTTAACTACAGCATCATAAGTTTCTTTTTATTAATGTTCTTTTTCCTATCTATCATAAAAAAGACCTTTGATTTTGGTGGTGGTTCATTAACTCCACTTTGCGTCACCAATGGTTCAAGTCCAATTATATGTGGAATAATTAAGTCACCGTATTGAGTGCTCGAATAGCTGAAACGTGTTAGATGCATTTGGGAGCATTTATTTTCAAGGAGTAACAAGTGGCTCTGGGTTTTTTTTAGGACCTGCGAATGTTGGAACTCCACATTTTCTTCCAAAAGATATACCAAAATAAGAATTAAATAAAACGATTTCAAATAAGCAACTATGTGTTGGAGTCACACAAATGTGCTTCATAGCAACATGGTGTTAGAGGAACGAGATTTCAAATCTACACGAGTGATTTCAAATGTGTTTCATCCGGGAACGAGTATACGTCTTTGTGACAATGTTGTATCTTGTTTCGGGAAAAACAAGTCGGCACCCGTTAAAATGGAATATAAACATTCAACCTTTAATTTTACTTCGCTATATATGGGAGGAAAACATGTTTGCGGGTTCGTTTGGGATTGAGTTACGGTTTGTGAAGGTAACAATAATTGAGGAGAAACAAATTTCCCCGATACGACACCTCGCACGCTCAATAGTTTGGCATTAGGGATGAGCTTTGTGAAAAACGCAAAAAGCGTTGTATCAACAATTCTTTCGAGACCATTGTCATGTGGTTGGTTGTCCACTAAGGGAATTGGATGGATTTATCAACTTCTCCAAGTATCAAGGACATCATTTCCACATGTATTGTGGGATTTACCCACAATCACAAAACAACTTTGCAACAATTGGGGAATATGTGCAATACAAAACTTATTATTCGATATTTAAACATAATCGACGGTTTCAGTTGTATTTCTTAGATGTGCATGGCTAAATGCTCACCCATGATGCTTTATGCAACATAAGTACTCTGCAAGTTGAGAGCCAAAGGAATTACAACATCAAAAAAGTAGTCTACAGTTGGAGAAACAAATTATAGAAATCACACTTGAAGAGCTAATACTGCTACAAATATGTTTCCTTTAGAAACACAATTGCGCCACGTGGTTAATGTGATGTGTATAAAGGAAACTCGGTCTATGGTAATGTGGTAGCAATTAAGAGATAAAAAATCCCGACTACGACCAAGTATTGCAAAAAACGATTTAGCCGAGCTTCCTTTATACACAACACTGTAACCACCCAATCTAATTTTCTATCTACAGAAAACGTATACGTAGCAGAGCTCTTCATATGTCAATTCTGTAATTTGTTTCGGGTGACTACTTATTCTAGTTCAATGTTGTAATTCTTAAATTGGACTATTTTTTGTTTCAACTTGCAAATTACTTATGATACTTAAAGCACCACGAGTTAGAATAAAATGTACCTATACTTGAAAGAGCAAACATATCCAAGAAATACCACCGTCAATTACGTTTAGCATGTGGAGTAATAAGTTTTGCGTTGTACCTGGTATCCCTTCTTATTGCAAAGCTTTTGTGATTGTGGGTAAGTAATGAGTCCCTAAATGGAACTTGGAGAAATTGGATAAACTTGTCGAATTCCCAAACAAATAAGAGACCATTAGTGGACAACAAACCACGTGTGAAGTCATCCAAGTTATGATCTTGTCCAAACCCCACAAGCGTGGTTGATCCCCAAGGCTAAACTAGTGAACACGTGAGGTGTAATATCGGGACATTTGTTTGTTTTCGATCATTGCTACCTTCGCAAACCACAACTCCATTCAAATCGAACCCAGATACATGATTGCCTCCCACAAATAGCGATATGAACTTAAAGGTAGAAAGATTATACTCGACCTTAACGGTTGCCGCTTTGTTTTTCTCAAAACAAGAAACAATATGGTCACAAACCGGTACTCATTCCCGAATGAAACATATTCGAAGTTACCACATGGATTTGAAATCTCTTGTCCTTCCAACACCACAAATTGTTAGTTATGGAGCACATAAGTCAACACATAAGTGCCTAATTAAAATCATATTATACTTATTTTGGTAGAGTTAAGAATTATGTAAACCCTTAAATTAGCATACATCTATTCAACCAATCATAATCACTCATTTTTTTAAAAACTCATTTCTCACCACTTTTTTAAAAATTAAATATCTCACAAACGGTAAATCGTCAAACGAAAAAAAAAACACCATTGCAACGAGAATTAAATCATCTTTCTATCGAGGGTCACATGTACATACTTTCGACGAACTTTTTTTGACTTTTTTTCTTAAGTCACGTATGAGAGAATCATATATGATTTTCAGAAAATCATATATGATTTCTGATATGAATCATATATGATTTTCTGAAAATCATATATGTTTCGTGATGAATCATATATGATTCTCTCATACGTGACATAAGAAAAAAGTCAAAAAAAAAGTTTGTTGAATGTATATACATGTGCCCCTCGATAGATAGATGATTTATTTCTCGTCGCGATGATATGTTTTGTTTTACGTAACGATGAACGGTTTGTGAGATGTTTAACTTTTAAAAAAATGAGTTTTTTGGTTACATGATAAAAATAGGTGATTGTGATTGGTTGATTGAGTTTATGCTAAATTAAGGGTATATGTTAAACTTTTTCCTATCTTGGTATATGTTTTTTTTGGAGAGATTATAGAGTTCTAACTTACCGATGAATTCTCACCGTATCTTAAAAATAACAAATAAAAATATGATAGAACTTCAATTAATAAAAATATAAAAATATCACCCTACACAATTCAAACATAAATACAACTTCATCCCAAAATTATTATCCACCTTTTTTTCGTCTTTCCTAAATTTATTGTCCACTTTTAAAAATAAATAGGGAATTTAGTTTGAATTTATCATATTACTTTAACTTTTGGTTATTATTACAATACTTAAAGAAAGTTTTAAATTAATTGGTTATGGTTAAAACTATCTTTCTACAAAAAATATGAAAAAAAAACTGTAATAATTATATTTTTCTTAAACTTTATGATTCTTGTCGGGTGACAATGAGACGAAAATAGTACATTCTGTCTTCACCCACAAACATTTTATGACTACAAATCTATAAATTTGGTTCGAAAGATCTCGAAACCATCATATCTCTAATCTATAAATAAATAAACAACATAATAACCTAATTCTTGAAATGCTCAAGATGATATTACATTTGTTTTTCACCCACCAAACTAAAATTTCTCAAAATACTCCATACGACTTATGCGACGTACGCAATGATGGATCTAGAAAATTGGAGAGTGGGGGGCAAAAAAAATTTACAATAATAAGGCAAAAAATAAAATCTGAATAAAAAACCGAATATTTTAACTTAAAAATAAAAAAAATTAAGTTTTAGAGTGTTAAAAGTTGAATTTTAATGTGTGAGTAGGGGGGAAATTTACGTTTTGAATGGGGGGCATTTTAAAACAACTGTACAAATCGAAGAAAAAATATACTATAATATCGTCTTTTTGGTCGAGCTATGGGGGGCGCCGCCACCCCGTACCTTCTACATAAGTCCGCCCCTGGACGTATGCAACTTAATGAAAATTTCCAAATATATTTGTTTATCTTGTACTAAGTTGTATAAGTCGCATAAGTCACATAAAGTATTTAAAGAAATTTTGGTTTAATACGTGCAAAAAAACATATAATAAATAATCTTTGGGCATTTAAAAAATTATCCCTCTTTTAAGATCATATTTCTAAGGGTATGGGTTCAAGTTTTGAGTTTATATGCTCATTAAACAAGAAATATACAACAAACAAAATGAAAGAAAAGGAGAGTGAAGTCATACCTTTTGTCTTACAAAACTTAAAGAAAAAATCTACAAATGATCTAGTGATGTGAGATTTGTTTTTAACAAAAGATACTGAAGTGATCAGATTGAACTATATAATGGAGCTCCTAGGGTACTCTTAGTACCAATATGAATTTACTGTTTCACCTTTCGAGGTGGTTTATTTAATGTTTTACTATTTTAGGTTATTTGATATGGATGGGTCATATCAACTCATGTTCCCTACATTAATTGATTTCTACTATATCGTAGAGTGTAGAATAGGGATGGAAATCAAGTTGGTCAGGTCGGGTCAAGTCTTAAAACAAGCTACTCGAATTCGATTTGATCTTATTTGTGTTCGGATTTACTCTCCGGTTTGGATCTACTCAAATTTGGGTAAAAAAAACATTTTTTTTACCTTTTTAAAATATAAACTAGTTTTAATACATATGCACGCACGGGGCTTGAACATAAACGATTAATGAAGTAATAAAATTGTTATTGCGATTTTATATATATATTATATATTTTTAAGAACATCTAATGTTTACAATACAAAATGTGGAAAGGATCCATACTATATATTGAACATGTTTTAGGCTTGATAGATTAGTAGTACTTGTTTTACTTTTAGGCTTTTAGCTATTGTGTTTTTGCTTACACTGCGGACTTTTGAAAGTCAGAAATAGATAAAGATGCAAGGCTTGGAAGCATTCAAGTACTTGCATAAGTAATCTTTTATTGTGATTTAAGACCTAATTGTTTTTTTTTTCTTAAAACCTATAGAAAACGTGAGAACAATGATTTAACGACATCAGTTTGGAAGCAGGGGATTCCAATGGATTTCAAATGACCTAAAGACTGACCTTTGGTCTCTTTTTTGAATCTAAACCAAAGCTATTGGAAGTTGATGTAGTATTTGGTTAATGATAGCAAGGCAAAAATAATGCCAAGTTAAAAAATAAATGGTGTTAGAAAATTGGATCAATGACAAGTTAAAATATTGACATTCAAAGTCAAAGGAGGACATGTAATCCTTAAATATGTAGTTCAAGAGTAGAGTTGCTCACCTTCAGACACATATGGATCCTAATGAAAAAAAAGAGAAAATAGGTTATTTCCTGAGGTAGCAAAACGAACAGGTTGGTTTTAAGAATTAATCAATTTATACTAGTCAATATAAGCAAGTGTCTAAACAGTTCGGATCGGCTTGAACTTTCGTCCATTACTCTTCAGTTTTACCAGCAATAAGCGTGTTAATATGAAAAAAAGATACATAAGAGTAGAACTCATTTTCAAATGCATACACAAAACTAACCAATATAATCCCACAAGAAACATCACCTGAAAAATTTTTGCTTTTGTTACATTTGTTGATTTTGTCAATTGTTCGCTAAATTTAATCCCCAAAGACGGGCAATGGGTAGTGAAACTTTAAAGCTGCAGCACCATATAGCTAGATCCAGGCAAGCAAATTTCAAATCTTGGTCCATACGCAAGAACTAAACACTGATGACTATATTGGCGCAATGAAAGGAAATGCATATGAGAGGTTTAATTGGAAAGTGTAAAAATGACTTGTAAACTAGAAGATTTGATAAAGATGGATCCCTACAGTTTGACCATATATATAGTCTCGACTCCTGTTACTGAATATCTTTTAGGCGATGTTGGTGCCTAGAGCAGAGAAGGAAACTGGTCGCCGGTTCCAGAGAGATAATAGATATTGAGGGGAAGAGGAGAACGGTTTTGTTGTGTCTGTAGGAAACGGTGTATACTTTTATTAAAAACAATAATAAAATTAACAGAAAAACAAAGAACATAATTAAATAACAAATAAAATTGAAAGCAGTAAGCATCTAGAGACGAGGCACGTGTTTAACACGCTTCTCTTAAAATAGATTCGTCGTCTGTTTCCCAAGGGTACAATGTCCAAAGCTGTTGTACAACCGGACTAGACAAACTTGCCTGAAAGATCACGGAAGCCTTCTGCGTTTCTGATCGATAACTGCTGGAAAAATCGTCTGGCAATGGAGTAGGAAAAACTACATTTTTTTTCTCTGATATCTTTAACTGAATGAGAAGAGGTTATATTTATACTGAAAACTTGACTTGTTCTCAAAGAAAAATATATACCAAAGTTAGGAAAATCTGTTATAACTAAAACAGATTTCCTGTCTTTTTAACACACAAAAATATTTTGTGAATAACTTCTGTATCTATTCCTAAAATAGATGTACAGAATTTTCTGGAAAAACCAAATCGAATTCGCAGCAAAAAAGATACCGAAATCTGCCCGCACCCAAGCCAGTTTTCGGAGTTGCATTCGTGTCCGCAGGCCGCGCGCTCGTGCACAAGTCCAATAGCTTCGAACCCGTTTTTGGCCTAGAAATCTCACTTTCTGCACCCCTGCGCGCGCGTAGGCGTGGGAGTAAAAACCCACAAATGAATATTGTAGGGTAGAAACTAGGATTTCTTTATAAACATGTTTTCACTTCATGTTTCAAACGATGTGGGACAAAATATTTTCCAAATATTGTGTTTCAGGTGACTCACTTTGAGACACGATATCTCATTCATATTAACTCCATATTGGACATACTTTAGCTCGTCGCGAAGCTCTCTTCGAGGAGAACGCAAAGCTACTAAGTAATACAAATATATATAACATATACATATATAAAATTATGTCCAAAGTATTGTAAAAACGATTTTTTGCAAAACATTTTCCAATAATCCCCCACATGAATCGGAATCGGTCGAAAACACATGAAATTTCGGCAAAATCTATGCGATTAAGTCCTGCATAGGATAGGTACTACTTTTATACATAGTCTCATCGTCAAAAAAGGGCTTAAAATGCATTAAATATCATCAAAATACCCATATATATGCTTGTGTTTGTTGCTTGTGTATTTTAGGTACGGATATTGAGAAAATGACAAAAGATCACAAGAATCATGCAAAAACGAACACGGGAAACGAAGCCGCACATTGAACCAAGCCCTAATGAAGATTTTCCCAAGAAAACCCTTGAAGATTTGAAGATTTATGAAGAAGGGTCCTCCAATATGGAAGAATTGACACTTTATACCCTTGTATCCTCATAATTACATGATTGGTCCCTAAAGTTTGTCAATATTGCAAAAAGGGCCCTCCACTTTGAAGAATTGGCAATTTTAGTCCCTCAACAAAACTAAAATGTCAATATTTATCCTCCTCAAAGTCAAACATACCAAGAAGGACTCCAAGTTACAAGAATTACAAGTTTGGTCCTTTAAAAATATCAAAATTACCAAAAGGACCCTTGACTTTGAAGAAATGGTAAAAATGGTCCCTCATTAATCATGACTTGGCAATTTCAGTCCTCCAAAAGGTCAATCATACAAGTCAAGACCATTATCAATAAAGAAAATGCCAAAACAGTCCTCCAAGAATCACAAAACGGCAAGAAATACCCCTGAAAATACTTTGGAAAAGTATTTGGGGCAAAAGTGTGAAAATGGAAACTTCATTTACAAAGGAATCCGGATTTTTGTGTATTATTTACAAAGTAAAAGGGAAATAAAAGATGAGGGGTTAAATGTGGGAGACAAAAAAGTCACCTAGACCAGTGAGGGGGTGACACGTGCCCCACTCACTCCATCCAGCCAATCACAACTCATCCTTTGGCCATGTCACACTCCACTCCCCGTTTGTTATTAACTAACTTTCCAAAAGTTAATTAATAATAAAAACTGGCGCTAAACACCCACTAAGCCCAAAACAAAGATCAAATGAGCTGTTCTTAGTGTTCATACGAAATTTGGGTTTTCTTAATTATGTAACAATTAAACCCTAATCTGCTCCAGAATGGTAATTAAGGTGACACTAAACAAAACCCCACTCTCACTTTCCCTGCCACATCATCACACAAGTCACATGATAAACCCTTGTCCCACTTCTTGGAGAAGAAGACGAACAGTAACAAGGATCCAACGTCCCACAACAAAGCTTGAAAGTTAAGCTTGTTTGAAGCCCTTTGATCAACTTTATACTTGCCAGCTACCACAAGACAACAAAATCAGTCACATGATTCAACAAAATGCCAAAGCTCTCAAGGGCATTTCAGGGATTCTATAACATTAGGGTTACGTTTTTTTCTTGAATTCCTAGTTCATTTGTAGCCTATAAAAGGCAATAGGATCAGTAGTTTAGCTTTTGCTCTTGAATTTTCCTTGTTCACAAATCTGTAAAGCTCATTTTCAGTTGAATGAAATGTGTATGAATTTTGGGAAGAAAACTCAAGTGCCACTCTTATAATCTGCTTATTATTGTTAATGTTTACTTGTTCTTGAATCTCAAACCTGTTTTCAAAAGGAGTGTGCAAAAGTTTGCACATTTTCCATTTTTCTTGATATATTGCTAAGTTCTTGGTCTATCTTGGAATTCTTGGGCTATAAGGCTGATCATAGCATCCTGATATTGTGTTATCAAGGTGTCGTGAAGCTTATAACTTGGGGATAATCAAGTGTGGAGGACAAGAGTTGCATTAATCAAAAAGTTTTCATCTTTCTGTTTTGATAATTGTGCTTCTAACTTTGTTGAATCTTAGCAGGGTTGTTTAAGGAATCTTGTACTTGTTCTTGCTAGTACATAAGCTCAAAATTCGTGGGTGTGGATGTACATCCATGAGGTACACACCCTTAATCTCAAAATCTGATAAAATTTTGGATATTTGTGATATTTGAGTGTGACTTGTGTTCTTGTGAATTTTGTGGCTTAATCTTGCTTGAATCTGCTTATCTTATCTGTTATTGTGTTGATTTAGGCTTGGGTAACCTTGGAATGCTGTTTTGATTTGAAAATCTTGATTTGAAAAGTTAAAAGGGTGTTTGGGATTACCTGTTTGAAATCATAACTTGGTAATGAGTTGTTAGAAGTTTGAGTTTGTGCTTGTTATCTGTCATACACTTGTTTGAGAGCTATTTGCTGCAAGTTTTTGGGTTTGAAACCTTGAATCATACATTGTGCTATAACTGCTTGTTTTTAACTATTTTGACCTAAGATTTTGGTATAATCTAGAGTTTATGCATGCTTAGGGTTAAAAGTTTTTTAAACATCATTAATATAACATATGTGATAGATTTGGAGGTTTGAATTTGGCTTGTTGGTCAATTGCATCAGCAAAGTATAAAACTGCATGTTTTAGTGTTCATCAGTAACCTTCATCTGCTTGAATCTTGATTTAGGCTTTGAGCCATTGCATGAAAACTGTTTAGACTTGTTCATTTGAGTTTATAATAGCTTGTGTATGCTTTTAGTGTAATTTGGTTGGCTGAATATTGCTAAAACAGCTTATAAGTTCATAACTGCTTATGTGTTCATTTATGTGTCAGATCTGGTGCTTAATTGATTAAACCGTACTAATTGGCTGTTGTTGATTGTGATTTTTTGATTGTGTTTGACTCCTCTTGATCCACTGATCATTTGGTGCCTTTGTGTAACCTGAATCTCCAAAAAAGTCACTAAAGACAAAAAAAGTCAACAAGTCAAGCAGTGGAAAAAGTTTCCACTGCTCAGCACCCAAAACTAGCCCCTACTAGTGTTAATTTGCTTTCAGCTTAACAATAAGCCATTTTGGCTTAACCAGACCTGCAACAACTTATTTTTTGTGATAGATCTTCATTATTTGACCTATTTGATTGAACTGGAGCTTATTGGACTTTAACTTTGACTTTTTGCTAGAAAACCAACTTATTTGACTTTTTCATAAGTGCTTATTTGCTTTTTCCAGCTTATTGAGTCAACTTATTTGAAAACTTTTTGTTGATTAAGCTTAGTTAAGTCATTTAAAAGCTTTTGCTATTTGAATCAGCTCTTGGGATAGCCTAGAACTCAAAAACGACTAATTTGTCGTTTTCTATAGATTGCTTTTTGCATTTTCAGGCTTATTCCTTTGGCTTATTTCAAATTTCTTTTTACAAAAGTCTTAATTAGGTCAAGAGAAGCTTGTGTGTTTAATTTCAGCTTATGGCATCAACTTATGGCTTAATGGGCCAAAAAGCCCATTAAGAATAAGATGTTGGTAATAAGCTAGCTTATATCACATTTTCAGCTCTTGGGCCTTTGGAAAAAGTTGTTCATAATCAAATTTTGAGTCAAGTAGTGGTTTTTGGGCTAATTTGGGCCACTTTTTCTTATTGGGCCAATTCTAAGCCCATTAAGGGACTGTTTGGACTTTAGCCTATTTTCTAGGCCCATTAAGGGTATTTAGGTAATTTCAACTTCATTTTTGTGCTACTTAGGTTAAAATTAGCTAGGTTGCAACTTTTTAGAATTTTTAGGATTTTTGAATTTTTATTAATATTTTAATATTATTTTATTATTAAAAATTAAAAGTCTGATTTTCTAAGTTTTTATATTTTTCTTAGGTTAAGTACATAAAATTAGGAATTTTATAACTTTCCAAATATTTTTAGGGTTTTTCAATTATTTTTTATAATTATTTTAAGTTTTTATAGTTTTTATAGTTTTTAATTGTTTTTAAATAGTTTTAATTACATTTAAAATTTTAAAAAATAATTTTAAATTAAGTTAGGGTATTTTTGAGGTTTACAAAGTGATAAAATTCATTTTGGGCTTTTTGTTAATTAAATTGATTTTTAGGGCTTTAATTAGCATTAAAAAATCATTATTTAATTAATTAAAAGGTCTGGGTGATTTTTGATTTTTTGTAAACTCTTAATACATTATTTAGGATTTATTGCAATTTTTTAGGAATTTTAAGGGTAATTTTTTAAATTTGGCGCTTTTACGGTTTTACGTGTATGACCTTTTCGTCTTAGTGTAATCCGTCACCCGTCATTCTCTTCTTATCCCATTTATATTTTCTTCTCATAACCATATAATCACATAATTAATCATTTCTATACACAACACACTAGCCTCCTTGGGAAACGAACTTCTCATTGGTCATTAGTGCTTGGTTTTCCTAAACCGACACTTAATACTTTCCACTATTTTGCCTCCTTTTCCTAAAGGTGTGTAAAAAGGCTACATTAATTTTGGCGCCGCTGTCGGGGAGGCGTGTTGTGTTTTGATTTGGAAATTGTTGTTTTTATATATAGCCATAATATCTATTGTATTAGTAGCACTCTACTAATACGTATTATCGGTTTTTCGTTTTTTGTGTGAATACTATTACTATATTGTATACGTAGAACAATAAATACACAAGTACTCCAAAAGTGAGAAATCACAACCTTGACTTGGGAGGTCATTACCCAATCATTGTATTCGAATCTCAAACCAAAGAAAAGGCAAAAATAGATAAATACTTTCGTGAATCTCGATTTTGAAAAATAGAAACTATAAGGTGGGTATAAGGCGGATATTATAAAATATATCCTAAGTAAAAAGGCTCTTAAGTGCTTCGCGCCACCTCGATTCCCCGCTTGCTTGTGAGTATTTGATCTTGAGAGCTAATCGAGGGTTTTGCCGCCCAAAGTATTACTAAGTATCATATATACTTTCTTGGTTTCAGTGATTAAACCCTCTTGAACGTTTTGGTGTTCCACCAACGTTCTAAAGTCATCGAAGGCGTTCACTTCACGTGATCGTTTTCATTCCTTGAGGCTTCTTTAATCAAGAGATTTGATTAAGGAGGAGATTTGTAGATTTTGGTCTACTTAATACAATCACAAAATAAAAAAAAAGTAAAAACAATCAAAAACCACAAAAAAAATTGGAAAAATACAAAACACCAAAAAGAATCTTCTTTGTCCATCCCCACGTTGTACGTGACGTTTATGCTTACTCGTAACAAAGCAAGACGTGCACGTAAACGAAAAAACAAAACTCCTACTCCTAATCTTTCTAGTGAGGAGTCTCCTATTGACGAACCCATTGTAAGAGAAGAACCAACCATGGCGAATCGAACTATGATGGAGTTACTTCAAGCACCCACCGAGGGTTATGGAGAGGCTATTGTGATTCCCGCTATCCTTGCGGAGAATTTTGAAGTGAAAACGGGTTTGTTGTCGATGATCCAAAACAACAAATTCCGTGGTGATGAGAAGGACAATCCACACAACCATATTCGCCAATTCAATCGTCTTACCGTCACTTGCAAGTTTAAGGATGTTGCTAATGACTCAATTAAGATGATGCTTTTTCCGTATTCCTTAGCGGGGCCCGCTAAAATTTGGTTAGAGAAAGAGCCACCCAATTCTATATTGACGTGGAAGGATCTCGTGTCTAATTTTGTGAACCAATTTTTTCCGCCCTCTAAGACTACGCATTTGAAAAACGAGAATTCAAAATTTTCACAAGAGTTTAATGAAAGTTTTTCAACGGCTTGGAATATGTTTAAGGAAATGTTACATGAGTGTCCTCATCACGGTTTTTCCGACTTGCATCAAATTGACACGTTTTACGATGGACTTAATGATCATGAAAGGGATTATCTTATTGCCGCCGCGGGTGGTAATTTTTTGTGTAAAACGGTCGAGGAAGCATTGTTAATCATTGAGAATAGATCTAAGGTGTATAGTCCTCGTAGCACGTCTAGTGTTCGTAAGGCTTCGTCTTCGGCTTCACCTTCTTTGTCTACTACCATCGATGCTTGCCAAATTGAGGCTAACTTGGAAAACAAAATCTTTGATAAGCTTAAAGGTCTTTTGATTGAGTTCAAAGTTGGAGAACCAAGTGCTACCGCTACGGCTAAAGCGGTTGAGGTTTCATGCATGTATTGTGGTGGAGGTCATGATTTCCCCGAGTGCATTACCAACGGTGGTAACACTTCGAGTGCCTACGCGGCCACAGGAACTTACAACCAAAACGGTCAAGTTACCCGCTCTAATCAATTGACTCCACCGGGTTTTGGTTCAAATCAAAATGCTAACAACAACTATCGCAACAATCAAGTTGGTTTCAAAGACAATTACAACAAGGGAAACTATGGTAATCAATGGGCTAATAATCAAGTTTCAAACAATAATCAAGTTTCAAACAAAAATCAAAATGATTTTCAAAACAACAACAAAGTTTGCAAACTTTGAAAGATCTTCCAAATGAATTTGTTGAATACGCTAATGGGAATGATGCTAGGTTTGACAACATTAAAAGAGAAATCATTAGCCTAAGATCCGAGTTTAAGAACGACTTGAAAAAAGAGTTGAAAAATGAGTTAGCAAATGAGCTTAAAATCCATACCAACAAGATGGAAGGAAATGTAACAAGGTTACAACAAAACCAACAAAAAATGGAACAAGGGCAACATGAAATTAATCAAGAGATGATTAAAGCCGAGAAGAGGCAATCAATGTTTGAAGATAAAATTTCATCTATGTTTGAGGCAATTATGTGCAAACCGTCTTCGAGTAGTCTTCCTAGCAACACCGTATCAAACCCTAAGGGTGAGATGAAAGTGATTACCACACGTAGTGGTAAGACACTTAAGGAACTGACTCCTCAACCAATTGCTCCTACGGAGGAGGCAATTGACGAAGAACACGAGGTGGTGGTCCAAAAGGAGCATGTCCCAATCCCACGAAGTACCGCTCATGCCACACCTACGGTTGACCCATTACCAACCTTGGAACCCGAGATTCCAAAGGCTATGCCTATGCCTCAACCCACACCACCTTTGCCCTATCCATCGAGACTTAGAAAGGAGAAACGTCAAGAGCGCGACAATTACCAATTTTAGCTTTTTATGAAAATGTTTCGTGATTTGCACTTTAATGTGAGTTTCGTCGATGCTTTGGTCATGATTCCTCGATTTGCCGCTAACTTTAAGAGTATGTTGAACAACAAGGAGAAATTGCATCAATTGTCTAGTTGTTCATCAGTTTATCTTAATCGCATACCTCAAAAAGTCAGTGATCCCGGTAAATTTTTGATCCCTTGTGCAATCCAAGATATGGAAGAATGCTTTGCCTTGGCTGATCTTGGTGCTAGAATTAACTTGATGCCACTTGCAATCTTCAAGTCGCTCAATCTTCCTAATCTTACTCCTTCACTAATGTCTATCGAGTTGGCCGACCATTCCACGATTCCCGCATGTGGATTGGCGGAAGACGTTTTTGTGAAAGTGGGGAAGTTCTATTATCCGGTACACTTTATAGTTGTCGATATTCCCACGGATCCTCAAGTTCCTCTCATTTTAGGTCGTTCGTTTTTAGATACGTCTATGGCTTTGATCGATGTTCATGCTAGAAAGATCACCTTACGTTTCAACGACGAGGAACTTGTTATAAACGCAACTCAAAACTCTCAAATTTCTCATGTTTATTCCGTTGCAACCATAAACCTCGTTGATATGATTGACGTGGTTTGCGAGGAATTTTCACAAGAAGTTCTAGGTTTTGGTGATGATGAAAATAGTGGCAATCCCACTATGTTAGATCCCATCCTTGATAACTCGACACCAACCTTCACTCCATTTGAAGGTGGTGGTTTTACGTTGGAAGAATTCGATGTTCCACGTACTTGTGACGAAGACCTCGACAATGATGAGTACTTCTCGATTATCAAGGATTATCTTAACGATTTCCCATTTCCTCCACCCGAGGAGGTTATGAGTATCGAGCCCAAATCTTCAATTGAGGAACCACCTATCCTCGAGTTGAAAGATTTACCTCCTCATCTCGAATATGTCTATTTGGAGGAGGGCGACAAGTTGCCGGTTATTATTGCGAAGGAACTTTCGGATGATGAAAAAACCGTACTTGTCGATGTTCTAAAGGATCACAAAGGGGCAATTGCATGGAAGTTATCCGACATTAAGGGGATCGATCCCAAATTTTGTACCCACAAAATCTTAATGGAGGAGGATTACAAGCCCGTAATCCAAAGTCAAAGGAGGGTGAACCCCAAAATTCACAACGTCATCAAAAAGGAAGTCCTTAAACTCCTTGACGCGGGAATGATTTACCCTATTTCCGATAGCCCTTGGGTGAGTCCTATTCATTGTGTCCCTAAAAAAGGGAGGAATGACCGTTGTGCCAAACGATGCCAACGAGTTAATTCCCACTAGACTCGTGACCGGATGGAGAGTTTGCATTGACTATCGTAAGTTGAATGAAGCCACTCGTAAAGACCATTTTCCCTTGCCCTTCATGGACCAAATGTTGGAGCGTCTTACGGGAAACGATTTCTATTGCTTTTTAGATGGTTTTTCCGGTTACTTCCAAATTCCCATCGATCCTCGTGATCAAGAAAAAACTACGTTTACGTGTCCATATGGAACGTTTGCCTATCGTAGAATGCCATTCGGACTTTGTAATGCACCGGGAACCTATCAAAGGTACATGATGGCTATTTTTCATGATATGATCGAGAAGATGATGGAAGTCTTCATGGATGACTTTTCCGTGTTTGGTAACTCGTTCACTTCGTGTTTGTCGAATCTTGAGAGAATGTTGAAACGTTGTGAGGAAACCAACCTTGTGCTCAATTGGGAAAAATGTCATTTTATGGTTAAGAGTGGAATCGTCTTAGGGCACAAGGTCTCGAAAGCGGGGATTGAGGAAGATCAAGCTAAGGTAGACGTCATCGCCATATTACCTCATCCCAAAACCGTTAAGGGAGTTAGGAGTTTCCTAGGCCACGCGGGCTTTTATCGTCGATTCATCAAGGATTTTTCAAAGATCTCTCGACCTATTACACATCTTCTTGAAAAAGAGGAACGTTTTGTCTTTGACGAAGATTGTGTACGAGCCTTTGAAATCCTTAAGAGGAAACTTACCGAAGCTCCCATTCTTGTTGCTCCCAATTGGAACCTCCCCTTTGAGCTCATGTGTGATGCTAGTAACTACGCTATTGGGGCCGTATTGGGGCAACGTCATGAAAAGCACTTCTTGCCTATTCACTATGCTAGCAAGACGATGACCGAGGCTCAACTTAAATATACTACAACGGAGAAGGAGTTCCTTGCCGTGGTGTATGCATTTGAGAAATTCCGACCTTAACTCGTCTTGACAAAATGCATAGTGTATACGGATCCTTCGGCTATCAAGTATCTTATGGCTAAACAAGATGCTAAGCCGAGATTACTTCATTGGATTCTCCTCTTTAAAGAATTTGATCACAAAATTGTTGACAAAAAAGGAGCCGAGAATCTAGCGGCCGATCATCTTTCTCGTTTGGAAGATCCTCACCAAAGTGTTTACGATCCCAAGGAAATCACCGAAACATTTCCGCGCGAGACACTTGGTGTAGTGAATTCTAAGCTTGATTCATCTACCCCATGGTTTGCGGACTTTGCAAATTACCATGCGGGCAACTTCATCATCTAGGGTATGACGACTCAAGAAAAACGAAAATTCTTTCGTGACGTCAAGTTCTACTTTTGGAACGACCCTTACTTGTTTCGAACTTGTGCGGATCAAATCATCCGACGTTGTGTATTTGGCACCAAAGATTCTAACATCCTTAGAGCTTGTCACGAGGGACCCACGGGTGGTCACCATGGTGCTAATCTCACGGCTAAGAAGGTTTTTGATGCCGGCTTCTTTTGGCCTACTATTTACCGAGATGCACATGAACTTGTGAAGTCGTGTGACTCATGCCAACGACAAGGAAAAGCCTCACAAAAAGATGAAATGACACAAAATATCATCCAAGTGTGTGAGATCTTTGACGTTTGGGGCATCGACTTTATGGGGCCGTTCCCATCATCTTGTGGTAATAAGTACATCCTTGTCGCGGTTGACTACCTATCTAAGTGGGTGGAAGCTAAGGCTTTGCCCACCAATGATGCTCGTGTGGTAGTCAAGTTTTTGAAAAGCTTTTTTTCTCGGTTTGGAACCCCTCATGCGATCATAAGCGATCGTGGAACCCA
The DNA here is from genome assembly GCA_025667525.1 of Glebionis coronaria. Classification (NCBI taxonomy): domain Eukaryota; kingdom Viridiplantae; phylum Streptophyta; class Magnoliopsida; order Asterales; family Asteraceae; genus Glebionis; species Glebionis coronaria. The sequence continues at coordinate 505,759,760 of CM046880.1, read as the reverse complement.
TTTTTGTAACGACCAATTCGAAAGGGTCCTAAGGAAATATGGGGTTACACATCGGCTTTCTACGGCTTATCACCCACAAACGAGTGGGCAAGTCGAGGTTTAAAACCGAGCGTTGAAGAGGATCTTGGAGAGATCCGTTGGGGAAAACCGACAATCTTGGTCGGATAAGTTGGACGATGCTTTATGGGCCTTTAGGACCGCTCATAAGACGCCCATTGGGTGCACTCCTTATAAGCTTGTATATGGGAAGAATTGTCATTTGCCAATTGAATTGGAACACAAGGCTTATTGGGCCCTAAAGCATTGTAATGATGATATGGAGACCGCGGGAAAACACCGGAAAATGCAATTAAATGAATTGGATGAATTAAGGGATATTGCTTATGAAAATTCATTAATTTATAAAGAAAAGAATAAAAATTTGCATGATTCTAAAATTAAAAACTGGGTTTTAAACATTGGGGATCAAGTTTTGCTTTTTAATTCTCGTTTGAAAATCTTTTCTAGTATGTTGAAATCCCGTTGGTCTGGTCCATTCACCGTGATTCAAGTATTTCCATATGGGACCATCGAGCTAGCTCAAAATGATGGCCCCAATTTCAAGGTGAATGGACATAGGTTGAAGCACTACTTTGGCGGGGAAGTTCCATCCTTGAACTACCTCGACCAAATCACCTTCCCCAATGATAATTAGTATTGAGGGGATCGAGTCGAGCTCATGACTCGGTAATCAAAAATGAGGTGCCTCGTGGGGGAGTCCCATGCTTATCCTATGTACATATTATCGCTTTCTAATGTAGTAACGTGTGTGGATTTGTGCCCTTCCAACCTTTTTTCCGTGGTTGTTTGTGAATTGTGGATTTTAGATGATCATGATCTTCACGATTGGAGCCTCTCGTGTTCGTTTTATGGGAGCACTCGATCGTTTGCTTTGAAGACTTTCTCAATATCCATGATATATCCTTTGATGTTCTAACCTTAGGTTTATAGCACACTTCATAAACGGCTTTAAATTTAACGGTTACACCCTTTCCATGCTAGATTAGGCATTCAACTACGTCTCTAGTATGGGGGTGTTTGCACCCCTAGACTCGAAACATTAAGGACAATGTTTAACTTTAGTATGGGGGGGGTGAATAGATACTTGCCTTGCCAAACCTTCACGCTTTCCAAAGTTTATCTTTTTGTTTATCGTTTTGTTGCAAAATAAGGCTAAAAATGGCCAAATTTTAAAAAATTTCTCATGTTTTATAAGTGTTTGAAGACACGAATGTAGATTTTCTGATGGCGAGAATAAGAGTAATTTTTTACTCGACCGTGCGTGTTGAGCACTTAGCTTTGATTCCTTAACTTCACATTAGGCTAAGTCTCTTAAATGAGGACAAGAAATGATAGGGTTAATTATAAGTTACTATGCTAAACGTAGAGTACTCGTATTCTTTCAAAAACTCATGTGCTCTCGTTGTTTGCTTATTCTCCCTTCGCTTGTAAATATTTTTTGCTTAATAAATATTGGCTTAGCGGTTTAGTTAGGATTGTTGGGTTTCTAGTCTTTTCTAGTAGCTTCCGTGTAATTGAATTGGGAAGACATTAAGGTATCGCCAGCGTCACGGTTTTGAAGTATTGGCACCCGAATAATCAAAAGCTTCACCCAATAATAAGATTTCAAGTGCTCACCTAAATCAAGCAAACTATTTGAAGCCCCACAAGGCCGAAAAATCTATGCAAAATTGAAAGTGAATCAAGCCTTAATCTTTGAAGCTTTAAAGATCCAAAATTCGCCTTAGCGTGAGGATATACGTCTTTGGCTAATAAAACTACCAATGAGGTGGATAATAAAAGGCAAGGCAAGACCGAAGTCATAATAAAAGCTTCATGGCGAAGTTGAATAAAAGATGGAGGTAAACCAAAGATAATAAGGCCCTTCCGTTAGGGGACGTATAAAAGTCTTGGTAATAAGTCTCATGTTCAAAACCGTTATAAAACCGTGTTTATCGATCCGTCTTGTTGACTTAATTTTTTGACATCGTTGTCTATTAGGAGGGGTTATTGATTTGATGGTCTTGGTTACACCGTTAGGACTCTATTTTTAGACCTAAATCTCTATTATCGCATAAGTCAAACAATGTATCCTCGTGAAACATTCAAGACATAATAAAATATAAGAGATACAACTTAGGAAAATGGGAGGATAAGTACGTGATTAGGGCATATGAGTAGTTTTAGGATTACTAACTTATAATGACAATGATCTCGTTGCACGCTTGGCATGGAATTGGGGTGAAAATCGAGGACGATGAAATTATTTCTAACGAAGCATTCACGTGTTCTTATTCTATGAACCTAAACGTCTCATTTTGCAATGAAAATCATACATTATATCTAAGACGCAAGTAGTAGCAATAGTAGTAGTATAGCTAGTTTATCGTTCAATAAATTGAATAAAAATGAATTTTGGAGATGCTACGATACTTTATTCTAGCATTGCGTGAGGGCACGGCAATGGTTTAGTATGGGGGAGTGATGAGACTGCTTTTATACATAGTCTCATCGTCCAAAAAGGGCTTAAAATGCATTAAATATCATCAAAATACCCATATATATGCTTGTGTTTGTTTCTTGTGTATTTTAGGTACGGATATTGAGAAAATGACAAAAGATCACAAGAATCATGCAAAAACGAAAAAGGGAAACGAAGCCGCACATTGAACCAAGCCCTAATGAAGATTTTCCCAAGAAAACCCTTGAAGATTTGAAGATTTATGAAGAAGGGTCCTCCAATATGGAAGAATTGACACTTTATACCCTTGTATCCTCATAATTACAAGATTGGTCCCTAAAGTTTGTCAATATTGCAAAAAGGGCCCTCCACTTTGAAGAATTGGCAATTTTAGTCCCTCAACAAAACTAAAATGTCAATATTTATCCTCCTCAAAGTCGAACATACCAAGAAGGACTCCAAGTTACAAGAATTACAAGTTTGGTCCTTTGAAAATATCAAAATTACCAAAAGGACCCTTGACTTTGAAGAATGGCAAAAATGGTCCCTCATTAATCATGACTTGGCAATTTTAGTCCTCCAAAAGGTCAATCATACAATTCAAGACCATTATCAATCAATAAAATGCCAAAACAGTCCTCTAAGAATCACAAAATGGCAAGAAATACCCCTGAAAATACTTTGGAAAAGTATTTAGAGCAAAAGTGTAAAAATGGAAACTTCATTTACAAAGGAATCCGGATTTTTGTGTATTATTTACAAAGTGAAAGGGAAATAAAAGATGAGGGGTTAAATGTGGGAGACAAGAAAGTTACCTAGACCAATGAGGGGGTGACACGTGCCCCACTCACTCCATCCAGCCAATCACAACTCATCCCTTGGCCATGTCACACTCCACTCACCGTTTGTTATTAACATACTTTTCAAATGTTAATTAATAATAAAAACTGGCGCTAAACACCCACTAAACCCAAAACAAAGATCAAATGAGCTGTTCTTAGTGTTCATACGAAATTTGGGTTTTCTTAATTGTGTAACAATTAAACCCTAATCTGCTCCAGAATGATAATTAAGGTGACACTAAACAAAACCCCACTCTCACTTTCCCTGCCACATCATCACACAAGTCACATGATAAACCCTTGTCCCACTTCTTGGAGAAGAAGACAAAACAGTAACAAGGATCCAACGTCCCACAACAAAGCTTGAAAGTTAAGCTTGTTTGAAGCCCTTTGATCAACTTTTTACTTGCCAGCTACCACAAGACAACAAAATCAGTCACATGATTCAACAAAATGCCAAAGCTCTCAAGGGTATTTCAGGGATTTTATAACATTAGGGTTACGTTTTTTTCTTGATTTCCTACTTCATTTGTAGCCTATAAAAGGCAATAGGATTAGTATTTTAGCTTTTGCTCTTGAATTTTCCTTGTTCACAAATCTGTAAAGCTCATTTTCAGTTGAATGAAATGTGTATAAATTTTGTGAAGAAAACTCAAGTGCCACTCTTATAATCTGCTTATTATTGTTAATGTTTACTTGTTCTTGAATCTCAAACCTGTTTTCAAAAGGAGTGTGCAAAAGTTTGCACATTTTCCATTTTTCTTGATATTTTGCTAAGTTCTTGGTCTATCTTGGAATTCTTGGGCTATAAGGCTGATCAAGCATCCTGATATTATGTTATCAAGGTGTGGTGAAGCTTATAACTTGGGGATAATCAAGTGTGGAGGACAAGAGTTGCATTAATCAAGAAGTTTTCATCTTTTTGTTTTGATAATTGTGCTTCTAACTTTGTTGAATCTTAGCAGGGTTGTTTAAGGAAGCTTGTACTTGTTCTTGCTAGTATATAAGCTCAAAATTTGTGGGTGTGGATGTACATCCATGAGGTACACAACCTTAATATCAAAATCTGATAAAATTTTGGATATTTGTGATATTTGAGTGTGACTTGTGTTCTTATGAATCTTGTGGCTTAATCTTGCTTGAATCTGCTTATCTTATCTGTTATTGTGTTGATTTGGGCTTAGGTAACCTTGGAATGTTTTTTTGATTTGAAAATCTTGATTTGAAAAGTTAAAAGGGTGTTTGGGATTACCTGTTTGAAATCATAACTTGGTAATGAGTTGTTAGAAGTTTGAGTTTGTGCTTGTTATCTGTCATACACTTGTTTGAGAGCTATTTGCTGCAAGTTTTTGGGTTTGAAACCTTGAATCATACATTGTGCTATAACTGCTTGTTTTTAACTGTTTTTTACCTAAGATTTTGGTATAATCTAGAGTTTATGCATGCTTAGGGTTAAAAGTTGTTTAAACATCATTAATATAACATATGTGATAGATTTGGAGGTTTGAATTTGGCTTGTTGGTCAACTGCATCAGCAAAGTATAAAACTGCATGTTTTAGTGTTCATCAGTAACCTTCATCTGCTTGAATCTTGATTTAGGCTTTGAGCCATTGCATGAAAACTGTTTAGACTTGTTCAGTTGAGTTTATAATAGCTTATGTATGCTTTTGGTGTAATTTGGTTGGCTGAATATTGCTAAAACAGCTTATAAGTTCATAACTGCTTATGTGTTCATTTCTGTGTCAGATCTGGTGCTTAATTGATTAAACTGTACTAATTGGTTGTTGATTGTGATTTTTTGATTGTGTTTGACTCCTCTTGATCCACTGATCATTTGGGTGCCTTTGTATAACCTGAATCTCCAAAAAAGTCACTAAAGACAAAAAAGTCAACAAGTCAAGCAGTGGAAAAAGTTTCCACTGCTCAGCACCCAAAACTAGCCCCTGCTAGTGTTAATTTGCTTTCAGCTTATCAATAAGCCATTTTTGCTTAACCAGACCTGCAACAACTTATTTATGTGATAGATCTTCATTATTTGACCCATTTGATTGAACTGGAGCTTATTGGACTTTGACTTTAACTTTTTGCTAGAAAACCAACTTATTTGACTTTTTCATAAGTGCTTATTTGCTTTTTTACAGCTTATTGAGTCAACTTATTTGAAATCTTTTTGTTGATTAAGCTTAGTTAAGTCATTTAAAAGCTTTTGCTATTTGAATCAGCTCTTGGGATAACCTAGAACTCAAAAACGACTATTTTGTCGTTTTCTGTAGATTTCTTTTTGAATTTTCAGGCTTATTCTTTTGGCTTATTTCAAATTTCTTTTTACAAAAGTATTAATTAGGTCAAGGGAAGCTTGTGTGTTTAATTTCAGCTTATGGCATCAACTTATGGCTTAATGGGCCAAAAAGCCCATTAAGAATAAGCTGTTGGTAATAAACTAGCTTATATCACATTTTCAGCTCTTGGGCCTTTGGAAAAAGTTGTTTAGAATCAAATTTTGAGTCAAGTAGTGGTTTTTGGGCTAATTTGGGCCACTTTCTCTTATTGGGCCAATTCTAAGCCCATTAAGGGACTGTTTGGACTTTAGCCTATTTTCTAGGCCCATTAAGGGTATTTAGGTAATTTCAACTTCATTTATGTGTTATTTAGGTTAAAATTAGCTAGTTTGCAACTTTTTAGAATTTTTTAGGATTTTTGAATTTTTATTAATATTTTAATATTATTTTATTCTTAAAAATTAAAAGTCTGATTTTCTAAGTTTTTATATTTTTCTTAGGTTAAATACATAAAATTAGGAATTTTACAACTTTCCAAATATTTTTAGGGTTTTTCAATTTTTTAATTATTTTAAGTTTTTATAGTTTTTAATTGTTTTTAATTGTTTTTAAATAGTTTTAATTAATTTTAAAATTTTCAAAAATAATTTTAAATTAAGTTAGGGTATTTTGAGGTTTACAAAGTGATAAAATTAATTTTGGGCTTTTTGTTAATTAAATTGATTTTTAGGGCTTTAATTAGCATTAAAAATCATTATTTTTTAATTAATTAAAAGGTTTGAGTGGTTTTTGATTTTTTATAAACTCTTAATACATTATTTAGGATTTATTGCAATTTTTTAGGAATTTTTAGGGTAATTTTTTAAATTTGGTGCTTTACCGGTTTTACGTGTATGACATTTTCGTCTTAGTGTAATATGTCATCATAACCGTCATTCTCTTCTTATCCCATTTCTATTTTCTTCTCATAATCATATAATCACATAATTAATCATTTCTCTACACAACACACTAGCCTCCTTGGGAAACGCACTTCTCATTGGTCATTAGTGTTTGGTTTTCCTAAACCGACACTTAATACTTTCCACTATTTTGCCTCCTTTTCCTAAAGGTGTTTAAAAAGGCTACATTAGTAGGTGTAACCCTTTGAACCTTCCCTTGTGAGATGCACTTAGTCTCCTAGATCTAAGTAGACGCGATCTCCTTGAACTCAGCCTATGTTTACATAGACGACAATACACACTCTGTAACACCCCATTTTGGTAAATAGAATTTCACGCGTGATTATGGCGTGTCATCAAAGCATGCAAGGTAATATGTACTAAAACATACATGACCCTAGGGAAAACCGGAATTAAAAATCGGTTCCCAAACATAAGCCCAAAACATAATAAATTAAAGGAAATAAGAAATGACTAAACAAGCATAGGTATATGAAGGCAAAGGAAGAAGTCTATGGCAGCTTCCATCTTATGCACGTCCTCCAAATGCTCGAGTCCTGAGTACCTGCCGTTTTGGGAACATGAAAGGAAAATGGCTGAGCATAACGCTCAGTGCTCGGATATACAACATAGTATGAATAACATAAGCATATACAACATATAGCAGCGGAATAGATTAAGTCCTGGAAAACCTGGTATAACTTAGTAAAACTGGTTTTATAGTTTGAAAAGCCTTATTTTTATCTTATAAAAACTATTTAACATGTTTACCATTAGCCAATATAGGTCATGAAATATCAACGTGCATGAATACTTGGAGGGGTGACCTCGTCATGCAATTAGAGGGGCTGCCTCCAATTAATATAAGTTCTTAGGTAGGAGGGATCAGCTCCTTGTGAAGGATGCGAGGCACACACCACATTCACCTGAATAATCTGCTGAAAACATGTAACTTAGGATGCACCCATATGCCCCACATGATAATATAATAATATGGTCAAAAACTGAAGGGACGCCACGAGCTATCACTCCGTCGTGGTGAAGTCATAACACTGGTGCCTCTAGTGTTATGGTTATGGTACCTCCATAACTAGGTGAAACTGGTCATGCATGTATATGGCTTAGGCATTTATTAAACATAAGCAATCAAAACAGATAAAACATATACTGGGAAAACAGTTGGCTGTATACGGGGAAATCCTAATAAGGAAAGAATGTCCATACTGAAAGGACGGAGAATCCGTACCTTGTGTCCAGTGAACGAAGAAGACGAACGGAAGAGAGTCCTACTTCGATATCACTAATGCTACATAAATAATATACGTGTATAAGTAGGGACGGAGCCATGTATTTGTTTGGGTTGGCCAAGGCCCACCCCATAGTTCACCAAAGTTACACTCAGATACTATTATATTTATAATGTTAAAATAAATTATCCAAATTGGCCCACCCAAAATTCTATAAACGTTAACTCATGTAGCTATGTAAAGTCATTTTACATGTTACGTATATTTAGTTTATGTTCTAACCTCTTTGGTCCCTTTTTAAGGCTAAATTTACTTTAGGGTGTTGTTTTCATTATTGAAAGGCAAAAGTTATTTTGCAAATTTGTTTTTTTTAAGAAACTAAGGGACTAATATTTACCCTTCATTCACCTTTCATCCAATAACTAGGATTAATCTAAGATTTAATCAAGAAAACATTATTATATAAACTTTTAATGTATTTGTATTTTAGTCCTTTTCAAAAATAAACATTTATTTTTGAATGGCAAAAAAAAAAATTCCCGAGCGGCAAAAAAAAAAATTTCGAGCAGCAAATTTTTTATTTCTAGCGGCAAAAAGAAAAAAATCACCGAAATATTATTAAATCATAATAATTAAATTTACCCTTATATCTAGATATACTTTATATATATCCAGATATACTTCGTATATATCTAGATATACTTTATATATATATCTGATCATAATTATTAAATTGACCCTTATATCTGGATATAAAGTGACATTAAAAAAGTTAAAAAGTTATATCTAGATATACTTTATATATATCCAGATATACATTATATATATTTAGATATACTTTTTATATATCCAGATATACATTGTATATATCTAAATATACTTTATACTGTATATATCTAGATATACTTTAATATAAAGTGACATTAAAAAAGTTAAAAAGGTAAATCTAGATATACTTAATATGTATCTAAAAATACTTTATACATATCTGGATATAAATAAGAAAATATAATATTTGCATTTTAGTTCATGAATAGTTTTGGTAATTTGCAACTCAATCCCTCCGCTTTTTTTATCCTAAGATCTGGTCTCAACTAATAGATGGCTAAGATTCGTCCCTTAGTTTTCATGAAAATACTAGTGTGTATAATAAACCAACTCTTATTGAAAATTATTAGTTAGTGCGCATTTCACTTTGCGGTTAAGCCATACGTTCAAAATAGAAAACTAAAGCTAAGGTAGTAACGTGATTTTATTTAACGGCTAATAAAATTTTGGCCCACCCACATGTTAAATCATGTCTTCGTCACTGTGTATAAGTATTCTTATTACTGAGTACGTAACTGGTATTACATCATGTCTTAACTTGTTTTATATGTTCATGTCATGTTCTACTGATTTTATCGTTATGATGTGTTTATCATGTATTCTGTCTATTCTGATTAAGTATTACTTGTATTTCTTGTATTATTATACTTGTTGTTTAGTAATAAGTAACTTTCTAAAAATAGCAGGTTTCCTAAAATAGAAAGTTTCCAAAAATAGAAAGTTTCCAAAAATAGAAAGTTTCCAAAAATAGAAAGTTTTCAAAAATAGAAAGTTTCCAAAAATAGATTAGCTGCCTTAATTAAATAAGTTTCTAAAAATAGAAAGTTTCCATAAATAGATTAGTTGCCTTAATTAAATAAGTTTCTAAAAATAGAAAGTTTCCATAATTAGAAATAAGTTGGATTATTAAGCTAATAATATAAGCTTAAGTTTTACTGATTAATATTCTAAGTCATGTGATATATAGTATAGTTTATTAATTATTACATGTAAATTAAATAAACTATAGGTTATAAGATTTAATTAAATATAACATGATTTAATTAAATAAAAGGTAAAATAATACTTAGGTTAAAACATGTATTAATATTTATTATTAATATAACCTAAGTCATGGAAATTAATTAATTATATGCCATGTTTTAATAATTATTAATTAAATCATAAAATACTTAGGTTAAAATCATGTATTATTAATAATAATAATATAACCTAAGTCATGTCCAAATTAAATTAAATACATAGCATGTCAAATCAATTTAATTAAATCTTGTAATTATTTAACTCGTAAAAATAAATAATTAACTTGTAAAAATAACCCGTGAACCGAACCCGTGTTTTAAATCTACACATGTCATGAACCGGTCCGTGAACCCCTTGAACTGGATCTACCACCCTTAACCATGGTAAACCGCCATCGGCTTAACCGGTGGTGCGTGTGGTGTTTCAGCCGAGACCCCCTAGACCACCAAGGCTAACTCCGACATGCGTCGGGGTCCCTTGGTTCCTCACGGCCGAGCGACCCAAACCAAACCGAGACCTTGTGGTCTCGGTTGGTGGTGATCACACAACCACCGAGAGCATTGCTCTCGGTTCTACCTCTTAGCCGAACCAAACACCCCTTAAACCTTATGTTTTAATAACCCCATGATTAGATCTACATGTTTATTAACTTGTTTTAATAACCCCATGATTAGATCTACATGTTTATTAACTTGTTTTAATATCCCCATGATTTCATGTGTTTAGATCTAATAAACAATTAAAAAGAAAAGGTTTAAGAAATTACCGATTCGTGGATCAAAAGGAAATTACTAACACGAACAACCTTGCAATAAATTGGATCAACCAAAATCAACAAACACCTCCTTTGTGGTGATTATATGTGGCGGCCAAAAGGAGAGAAAGGAGGAGGCTAGGGTTTTGTGTTTTTTTCTAATTCTTCTGTAAATGAAAAATATGTTTCCTCCTTTTCTTATTTTAGTTAAAACAAAAGTGGGCTTGACCCCTTCCTTTTCCCTACATTTCGTGAGTATGTGGGCCCCCCAAGGGGAAACCCGTTATTTTCCCGTGTTCTAATTATATACATGTTCTCGTGTCGTGTTTGATTTAATTATCTACCGTTCGTGTCGTAATAAATATTTATACGTAATCGTAATAAATATTATGTAAATACATAATAATAGGTTCGTGATTATTTACGTTCATGATTTCATGTTCGTAATTATAATTATTGTTGATAATAATTATTGTGTCTTAATACGTAATAAATACTTATCGTGTAATAACACTCACGTAATACTTGTAATTCATATTCGTGAAACATAAACGTGCTATAAAAGGAAAGTTTTAATCATGTACGTACGATTATATATGTACTGTTCATGGTAAAAGCATGCGGGTTTTACACACTCACACAAGACTCTCCCTGACCTTGTCAAGTCCTCATAGTCGTGTTCGTTGAGGTCATGAACACTCGCCTGGTTCTGCAAGAGTTCTTAGAAATTGTGCCCCCACAATTTCCTTCGAAGCGACCCCACTTCTCTCTCACATAGGTGATTTCATCTTGAATCATTAAAAACATATGTTTTAGGATCTCATCTTGAATCATTATGCTTTATGATTTCATCCTGAATCATTAAGCCATATGTTTAACCTCTCAACAAGTCACATTGTTCTAGGAATGGACTAGGAAAGTTCTTGTATTAAGTAACTCCCCCACATTGACGTGACTTCCCCCACATTTCTATGATTAGGTTGTCCTATTGAACCCAGATCTTAGGATCTCCAGTCAACTGGGTTAGGTTTTCCTTCATAGAAACTCATTCCTTCAAGGGCTTTAGTCTGATTCCTTTAGACGACTTACTAACTAACTCTCTGCTTAAGCCTTTCGTAAGCGGATCCGCGATGTTATCCTTTGACTTCACATATTCAATTGAGATAACACCTGTTGAGAGTAGTTGGGTACCGAATTATGTCGACGACGGATATGTCTAGACTTTCCATTATACATTTTGCTATGAGCTCTGCCAATTGCCGATTGACTATCACAATGTATACTAATGACCGTTACCGGTTTAGGCCACCTGGGTATATCCTCTACGAATTGACGTAGCCATTCGGCCTCTTCTCCGCATTTATCTAACGCGATAAATTCTGATTCCATCGTGGACTTAGCTATTACAGTTGGCTTGGAAGACTTCCAAGATATAGCGCCCCCCCCCCCCCCCCCCCCCCCATTGTAAACACATATCCGCCGGTTGATCTAGAATCCTTTATGTCAGATATCCAATTTGCATCATTGTATCCTTCAATAACAGATGGATATCTAGCATAACTCAGTCCATTATCACGACTGTATCTCAAATAATGAAGTACCCTAGTCATAGCTTTCCAATGTGCATCACTTGGATTACTAGTATATCTACGTAGCCTGCTAACAGCCTATGCTAAGTCAGGTCGGGTACATGTCATCAAATACATCAACATGCCAATAATTCTTGAATACTCTAATTGGGAAACACCTGCGCCTCTATTTTTAGATAGATGCAAACTGGTGTCAATTGGAGTTCTAGCTAGGCCGGAATCCCCCGCATTATGAGTATTAATAATTTTGTCCATGTAATGTGCTTGACTTAATGCAAGTCCACTCTGAGTTCGTATGATCTTTGTTCCAATAATCACATCAGCCAAACCCATATCTTTCATGTCAAACTTTGATTTCAACATGTCTTTAGCAGACTTGATCATCTTGTCATTACTACCAACGATAAGCATATCATCAACATAAAGACACAAGATTACATATCCACTATTTGTGTCTTTGACATAAACACACTTGTCGCATTCATTAATTTTGAATCCACCCTCTAGCATGGCGTGATCAAACTTTTGATGACATTGTTTTGGAGCTTGCTTTAAGCCATACAATGACTTAACAAGCCTACAAACTTTGCTCTCTTTTCTAGGAGCCATGAAACCCTCGGGTTGGTTCATGTATATTTCTTCTTCTAAATCTCCATTCAGAAAAGCCGTTTTCACATCCATTTGGTGAACTTCTAAATTTCTTAATGCGACAATAGCAAGAATCATCCTAATAGAAGTTATTCGCGAAACAGACGGATAAGTATCAAAGTAATCTAGACCTTCGCATTGTCTAAAACCTCTAATCACCAATCTTGCTTTATACTTATCAATGGTGCCATCAGTTTTCATCTTCTTCTTCAAGATCCATTTATTGGCTAGTGGTTTACAACCAGGAGGTAAATCCACGAGCTCCCAAGTATGATTTTGTAAAATAGACTATATTTCACTATTAATCGCTTCTTTCCATCGAGGCCCTTCCGAGGAATTTACAGCTTCTTGATAAGAAGTGGATTCATTTTCTACCATAAAAGAGACAAAATCGGGTCCAAATGATTTCTCAGTTCTCGCCCGTTTGCTTCTTCTAGGTTCAACCTCTTCTTCCTCGGGTTGATCTTGTCTCTCTTCTAGGAGATCCTTATCATCTCGTTGTCTCTTATCTTGGACAACTGCATCATCATTTCTAGATGTGCTTCCATTTTCCTTCTTTAAACAAGGAAAAATGTTTTCAAAGAAGGACGCGTTCCTTGATTCCATAACTGTGTTCTTGTGTATATCTGGATTTTTCGAATCATGTACAATGAAACGATACGCACTGCTATTTTTAGCATATCCAATAAATATACAATCCACAGATTTAGGTCCAATCGTTTGGGCCTTAGGTGTCGGCACAGCTACCTTGGCTAGACACCCCACACTCGTAAGTACTGGTATGATGTGTGACAATCCGTCAATTTATGGTTGATATTTTATTCTCAATATTTATTTGAAAACATTATTTTAATGTTACAATATGAACTCACTTATTTTTAGGAAGAAATTTGGATTTACGTCTTGAAGTAGCATCGACTACGTCTAAACCGGAGGATTCAACGTTACGTGCTTACGTTTACATACACCGTTTTGGTGGCAGTCCGACATTTCAGAAAATAAATTTATTCGTAAATATTATTTTGGAGTTTTAAATTTGTGTTGGTTCATAAACTCACAAATTTACGAGAAGAGATTAGGACTTACGATTTTATTTTAACGTCCTTTACGACTAAACCGGAAACCTTAGGATTACGTATTTACGTTTTCGAACTCCGTTTTTGATGAAACAATTTTTATTGGATTCGTTTCGTGACGTTGATTCATAATTTATAAAAACGTTTTTCGTAAAACGACCCGAGGGCACGCAAATCGAGGAAACTAGAATCGAGGAGTACTCGTAAATAAATGGGAATGAGACAAGTGGGACACTTGTCCCACCCCCATCAAAACCGGCCTAACAAGCCACTACACCACTTGAGGTGTCAACACTTACACATAACAAGTTTACACTTGTAAACTTAAGCTTCACTTTGTAGCTACTTCACCCACTAAGCTAACAAAACCATCAAACCAACAACTAGTTTCTCATTTACCACACACACTACATGCAACACAACTCAAACTCTCTCTCACCTTCCATTTTTGGCCGCCCCATTTCTCCACAAAACACCACCATTCATACAAAATTTAACCATAAACATATGTTATAATTAACATATGTTAATCTCCATTCAAAAAGATGAAGATTGGTGCAAGTTATAACATCCAAGGAGGAGTTTTTATGGAGTAGTAGGGCTGATTTTCCACAATGTATTCATGAAGATTGGTGATCTTGAAGATGGTCATGGTTATTCACAAGTTTCTCCATCAAAAACCATGTCCAAATCACAACCTACATCAACTTGGTGGTATAAAGATTTTCCTCCTCATCTTCTTGTTATTTTGATTATGTAAACATGTATTTTATTTCCTATTGTATATGTATATGATGATTATATGATGATAAAAATGTTATGTGGGGATTTGGTGTTGATAAACATGATTAAAAAGGTGAAAAACCATAAGAAACAAGGTTAAAATCTTGGTTAAATTTGTTGGCTGTATAAAACAGTAAATAAACAGGTCATGGACTGATAAAATGATGAAGTAGAATCCATTTACAGTAAGCTATTGGTCTTGTACACATGTGAGAGTTGGCCATGCAATGGAATCATTGTAGTGAGTGAGATATGATCAAAACAAGTTTAGGGTATAAATCTGAGGTTGCTGTTTTGGACGATTTTTAGAAAATACTTAAAGGATGATTCAACAGTAGCTATAGAAGAGTTAAATGTAGCACATATCATGTAGTTTATGTGATAAAAATTTGAGCTCCTATCTCCATGTAGAACTCAAGATATGGCAGTTTTGGTGAAAGTGAAGATAAAAATCAGATTTTTGGAAATTAAAGAATAATACTATTATATAAGCACTCAAATTTTAATAGTATAAAATATAAATTAAAACCCACTAACTCATGAATTTTATTTATAAAATATGTACAATGATAAATAAGTGGACATTTTATAAAAATGGTAACTTGTTATGTTTTATAAGATATAAAACTATAAACATGATTTTTACAACTTTTTCGGCTATTGCCGTAAAATTAACGTTTTTGTTAAATAAAACTAAGATGGTTGGACCCGTCTAATGAAAACTTTATAAAACTTATATACTTATATATAGACATGTATAACAAGTAAAAACCAATAAAACCCGAACTATAGGGCATGCGGACATTAACGAGCTAAGTAAACATATTGGACTAATACTTGGGCTAATAATTGGACTAAATAAGATAAATACTTGTAAAAAGAACTTATTGGGCTTAACCCATTTGGGCCCAACATAGAAAGAATATATACTGATAATATAGTTATAAGATGGATTAAAACAAGTTAAAGAACCTATAAAAGTCTTATTGGACTTAAAAACGTGAAAATAGTTAAAACTAGTGTAAAAGTTATCGACATATAACACTAGAATGAGTAAACGAGAATATGTAAACCCACTTGATCATCATATATAAATAATCATCATATGTATACATAATTGTTATTTTTATAAAGTCATTGGACATGAGTCTAAGACAAGTATTATTTGTCTAGGTTTCCGTGATTGAAGCACGTACTGTACGTCCGAATTGCCGATAACCCGCCTTCCCACATCAACGTGAGTTCATAGCCTCGCACTCTTTTAAATGTTTTTATAAATGTTTTATAAACCCGCGAGGGAGATAACATGTTAGTTTTTATTAAATAGGACACTATTTGTCCCGATTGTTTGTTTATTGATTTTGGACCCGAATGACTGAATGACCCGATTGTATGACCCGATAAATGATTAAAGGACCCGATAGATGAAATTAAATGGATTATTAAAGTTAGGTTATGTCACTAAAAGTCCCATTAGCATGAATTGTGAACTACCGGGATTTGGTAGACGCTTATGCATTTAATAGTACTATTTGGGGACGATCACCCCAGTTCGCGCCTTGACGGTTGATCCCCGTCGTGCCACATTGATTGGTAAGCGAATTTATGTATGAGAAGATTTCCATAGCGTGACCTTTGTGACGACACGCTACTTTAGATGGGCAAAATTGATATCGGGTTAGCTACCCGTTGTTGGTTTAGTAAGGTAACAATGTCATGCGGCTTATAATAATCCAAATTAACGAAATACTAATAGACGCTCCGAATTACGATGTATTGCCTGACTAGCAATACAGGGTCATACTATTGATATTATGTTTGTGTTTTGGTTTTCATAACCATATTCATATAACGGTTTTTATTTTCATACAACGTCGTAAAACGTATTGTATGATGTTGTTTTACGACATTGGCTCGTATAATGATTTTTAAGGCTCTTTATAACCATATTCATATAACGGTTTTATTTAATCTATACAACGTTGCAAAACGTATTGTATGATTGTTTTTACGACATTGGCTCGTATAATGATTTTTAAGGCAAATGCCTATATTATGATTTTCGATAAGGATTTGTATAAAATGACTTTGGATATTTTATGGCCTATCAAAATGATTTGTACAAAATGATTTTCAGTAATA
The DNA here is from genome assembly GCA_025667525.1 of Glebionis coronaria. Taxonomy (NCBI): domain Eukaryota; kingdom Viridiplantae; phylum Streptophyta; class Magnoliopsida; order Asterales; family Asteraceae; genus Glebionis; species Glebionis coronaria. Next base: position 505,743,107 of record CM046880.1, on the reverse strand, counting down.
ATCTTATACTGATATTATATTGATGGATTTTATTAAACTCTATGAATTCACTCGGCGTTATCGCTGACCTTTTCTTTTAACATGTTTTATCTCAGGTACTTGAAGGTAATTCTCGGGAAGACGACAAGAATTCATGGCCCGCACTTAAACAATATTTTCCATTCAAATATTTTGTCAAACTTTGTATGAAATGTAATGACTTGGGACCTATGTAACTTTGATATTTATGAATGGAAATGCTTTATTATTAAACAACGCGATTTTTATGCGTTGTCTATGATGTGAGTAATGTGCTATCCCGTAACACCAACTAGTCTTCCGCTGTACTAACTTGTATAAATTTGGGGGTGTTACAGTTTGGTACCAGAGCTCTCGTTATAGAGAACGAAAGATTTTTAAAACTAAGGTTTTGAATAAAACTTTTCAAAATCTTTTAACTATAAACATTTTTCTAAAATGTCTAAAAATCTTTTGACTATAACGGTGCCGAAGAATTCCCGAGTTACCGACAAGGCCAGAATGAGAAGTGTTATTTTAATATATATATATAACTTGGATTATATATATACATATGATGTAATTTGATTACATGATTGTTTTGATGATTATTTTGATATTTATACGAGGTATTTATACGACGTCGATTGTCACAAGAAACCCTAACTCTCCTAGTAAATTAATCGAAGCTATTCTCGTAGGAATTCTAGCTATCCTAGATCTAAACCAAGTTGTGGATCTTTATGATCTCAACAAATGGTTAATATTCGTAGAAATGTAGATATTAGTTGATTGTGATATTGAAGAAGAATTGGCGAGATTAAAACTGATATCGATGTCATGACGATCTTTCCTTATAGAGTGGAGTTTGACAAAACGTTATCACCTAGAAAGATGTCATCTAATTCGTTGTCATCCAATTCTTAAATTGAAATCGAAAGGGTGAATGTTGCACTTGAGGCTGTCATTGGAACCATTACCCAAAAGCCTCATGCCAATAATACCTTTCTGAGGAATCTAATTGAATGTATGAGTCATCTCATACTAGTGACTCATTTGATAATTGTGGTTGTAAGAGATATAGGATTGGAAATTAAGTGTTGATCATGTCGAGCTTTTATTGCCCTATTAAGGCCTAAGAATAAGATTGAAAGTATTGTAATATGAGGTAGGATATTGAATTGAGTATAAAATTTGTTGAAACTTGAATAAGGTAAAATTTAACTCGTATGGAATATGAAATTGTTAAGAGGAAGTCGTTAAGTTCTGTGATTGAATTATAAGATTTTAATTGATTGTTAGATTGTGTTAAGTGTTGTTCCTAGGCCATTGTCCACTAACGAGGATGCCCAGTGTCCAAGAAATAAATTGAAGAAATCTTCTTCTAAATTGGGACCGATGGATCTTCCGGGACAGGTGGGACACCTAATGACTCTTGTAGATTAGTATTCATTGTGGTATCTTTTAAAAATCCCTAACTTAACTGAGATATCAGTTGGTAGGATGAGTTCTGAGAACTGTATGACATAGTGACACGTAATGTGTTACGGTACAATTTTGACTTGTTTGTGATTAATGAAAAAAAGACTACCTTTGATTGCTAAATTCTACATGTATTGATGTTATCTATCCTTCATTGCTTCATCCTAATGTTCACATTAGTGATGCAACCATTGAACAAGTACTCATCTTGATTTGAGTTACGTTGTGAATCATTCTTCGTGAGTGCCATCGAAGTCATGAACCTCATGATTAATTGGCTAAGCTCATTTCCTATCATATCGTAGTTAATTCTTGGTGAACAAGCTTTCATCACTCTTTTGCAGATCACACCTTGTTTTTATAAAGTTAAAATGGTATCCTTTGAGAAAATTTAATTTTCATCACTATAAGGATTATTCAAAGTGAGATTTATAAGTGATTGTTATCGAAATGAAGTTGTTTATAAAACGCTTTAGAAACTTAATTGTTTTCATGACAAAGAAAATCCTTGTAAATTTATTTTTGATTCTTATTTAAGAATTAAGCATGAAAATGTTTTTATTATAGACATGATGATAAAATTTTGACGAACTGAGTATTGCATCGTTAATCTTGAAATTGTATATAGTTGCGCGCCTACATACAATTTGGAATGGACTATGCAAGACTGATTAGTAGTCACCATAAAACTAATGAATAAACACTACATTTTCTGTGAGGATTGTGAAAGATTAAATTTTAATGAGATCTGCAAGAAATGAAAAATAGGGACATAGTGTTAGGGACACCTACATATGTGCCTATAGCATCTATTCTTCTGAGTCGAATTTACTCATCTGTGGAAATTGTCTTATTTGACAATTTACAATTCTTTCTTGTCCAATTCTCCCGTAGTAAGATTCTTAGGAAAAGTATATGATTACCGAGTGTTGATACCCGACTGGATGTGATAATTGTATTTTTACCCCTTTAGGAAAAGGAAGGTAAATTAGGGCAAGTGTGCACGACGATTTAGGAAAACCGTGTGTAAATGACCCAAGTAAGAGTGAGTTCGTTCTCGAGGAGGCTAGTGTGTTGTGTAATGAATTGATTAATGATGTTTGTGATTATTAACAAAAAGAAAAGAAATGAGAAAGGAAAGAAAAGACGGTTACGAAGACGAATTAAAACTAAGACGAAAAAGGCGTAAACGTAAAACCGTAAAACTACAAAAATTAAATTTTAACCTAAAAATTCCTAAAAATTACTAAAAATCTACAATAAAATTCTAAGAGTTTACAAAAAATCCAAACTTGCTAAAACCTTTTAATTAATTAGTTAATGACTTTTTAATGCTAATTAAAGCCCTAAAAATCACAATTAATTATTAAAAAGCCCTAAACAAGATCTAATAGTTTGTAAACCTCAAAAATAACCTAATTAAGCTAAAAAGTATTTTTAGAAATTTTAAAACCAAATTAAACTATTTTTAAACACTTAAAAACTATTAAAATCTATTAAATCTTAAATTAATTCTAAAAAATAAATGAAAAGCCTAAAAAAATATTTGGAAAGTGACAAAGTTCCTAATTTAATGTCTACAATCTAGGAAAAATGAAAAAAGTAGGAAAAACAAACTTTCTATTTTTGGGAATAAAATAATATTAAAATAATCAAAAAAATAAAAAGTTGATAAAATTTCCTAAAAAATTACCAAAAATCCTAAATAATGTAACTAAAATAAAAATGCAAATTTAAGTTCCCTAAACCTTTTTATTAATTTTATATTAAATTTTAAAGTTGATAAAAAACCCTAAAATCTTATAAATTTAAAAATAAAACTTTTTGAAAACTTTTTAGAATGTAAACCTCAAATTACTTAAATAAAACCTAAAAACTATTTTTCTGGATTTTTAAAATGCTTTTTACTATTTTTAATCTACTTTCTAAAAATTAAACTAAAAATAATCCTAATAAATAAATAAATAAAGGGAAAACTATACTTTTTGGACAGAAAAGTCCCTAATCCTAATACAATCCTAAGAAAAATAACCCTGGCCAAAAAGCTAAACAAATAAGCTTAAATTTGGCAAAATAAGCTACGGCTTAATTTAGACAAGCCAAAACAAAACGTGCTTAAGTACAATTCAAAAGCAACCCTAGCAGTCAAAGACCCTAGGGCGCAGTGGTGAGTGTGTTGTGTTGTGAGAGGAGTGGCACAGGTTCGAGTCCTGGCCACGTCCTTTTTGGTTTTATTTTTTTTTTCTTTTTAAACTTTTAACAACTAAACTCAGTAACCTTTTAATCACAAAAACACAAACTTTAATCCAAAATGAACAAGATTAAGCCTTAAAAGAAACAAAACGTGCTCAGTTCTATTTCAAGAACACAAAGCAATCTGTTATATTTTCACTTGTGCAAAGTTACCAAGAGGACTTGGTTTGATGAATTTGGTGATGTTTTGTTGGATGTTTTTGGACAAATGGGGCACTCCCACAACCAGTTTGGTTGTGGGAAGTCAAGAATAACAAAAACAAGCAAGATGCAAGCAAATAACACACTTAAATGCACCAAGAAATGTTGCTGATATACTTTGCTAGGCTGTGATGAACAGAATGCTTCCTACAAGCTCAAAAATGAACTTTAACTCCTAAAAACTTGCAAAAAAAGTGATGTCATGGCATACCAGCAACTCACAAGCCTTAAACACTTACTTCTAACAGATTTAACAACTTGGATGCACAAATTCACTCAAATGAGCAGAATCAAGTTGCTGATATACTTTGCTATGTCTGGTGGTATTTGAGCTATTTTACTTGCACAATGATGAGATTCCAAGGCTAATTTCTTGAGCAATCATCAACCAAACAACAACTAAGAAATAGTACACCCTACTTAAGCCTATGATCTAGCAGATTGGCAGGTTTGAATGCTCAACTTTCAACAACACAAGCAGAAAAATAGACTTGACTGAATTATGCCCCCTTTCCAATTTTTAGCACCCAACTTGTGTTAAACTTTACTAAATCTGAACACTTAAGTAGCATACAACCTATGAGCTGATTCTAAACAGGTTAAAACACAAAACCTTGTCTCAAAACTTGATTAAAACACAAATCCAAACACCCCTTTAAATTCTGAATATGAAGATTTTACAAAGCAAATCACATCAAATCTAAACCAAATTGATTCTAATGACTCTAAACATGCATATAACCAGTAATAGAGCAATATCCAACCAATAAACAAGCAATCAAACAATTTTCATGCAATTTTCAAAAATCTCATACAAAATCAGTAAAACTAAAAACTCAAAAAAGGGAACAAGGTCTACCTTGTTGGGCCTACATCCAGGCCCAACAGTGACTGCTTTGTCACCTCCAATAGACCCGGGTCTATGCAGGACCTTGGTCAAACAATCTCCAACAAACCTGCTAAGAAGAATTGAAGAACAAGCAATAACAAATATAACACTTCTGATTTTTAAACTTTTTTCTTAACCTTGAAACCAAGTAACCAAATAACTTAAACACGTTTTAAAATCAATATCAATATCAGAAATCAAAAATCAAAGTCCACTTTCATTTTCTTTGATTCAAACTTTCTGAATTCAAAACCTATTTTAAAACCTCCAAAAACACAAAGTGTTTATCAATTAAAATGGAACTCAGTTCTTAGCTTTCAAACACACACACACAACTTTTAACACTTATAAAAAGGAATTACACTTGTTTCTAACAAATACCAAACTTTTATAATATTAAAAAGGAATTACAATGGTGAAAGCTAAAAACTGGAACAAAACGTATGAGTGACAGGCCACTCATACTTATACTAGTCTATAGAAGAACCTAGAACATTAAAACCCTAATAAGAAAAGCCCTAAAATGCCCTTGCTGTTTGACTGAATTTTGGTCTTGTTTGGCCTCATGTGATCATGTGATTGTAGCCAGCTGTTGAAACTTGATCTTGATCGTTTGTTATAGCTTTGGGAGCAAGTAGTATGTGTGAGACGTTGATTCTCTGGACCATCTTTGTTTTCTTCTTCTTTGTGGGGCAGGGGACACATGGGTTGGTTGATGTGGGAAAGTGATGGACGTTTTGGGAGGTGGGAATGGATGAGAGTGACCTTAATCACTGTTCTGGAGATTTACAGCCAAAACCCCTTTGTTTTGATAGGTAATTAAGATTAGGGTTTATGTGTGATTTGGGGAGGTTTTAATCCGTTTTGGGGGAAAATTAGTTTTAAAAAAGTGCTAGGAGGGAAAGTATTTAACTGATTAATTAATCAGTTAATTAATTGTGGGTGGAAGGTGACATGGAGGGGGGTGGTGAGGTGTAGGCTTATGAGTGGATGTTGGGGGTGACGTGTGGGAATGATTGGCTGGGGTAAGTTTTGGTGTTTGACTGAAATGGTCCCCCACAATTCTTCTTTTGTTCACTTTGTTATAAATAGCCATCAACGCCCATTTTGCACTTAACAACTTTTGGCAAGTTGTCAAATTTGGCACAAATACTTCCAAAACTTTTTCCAAGGGTTTTAAATGCATTTCTTGGATTCTTCAAGGACTGGTCTTGTAATATCTTAAAACTTTAGGGACCCTATTCATAATTTTGAATATTTGAGGGGTATAAAGTGTTAATCTTCAAAAGTTAAGGGACCAAAGTTGCCAATCTTCCATTCTTCAAGGGCATTTTTGTAAAATCCAAACTTGGGCCCGATTCATTGTGCGGCTTCGTTTCCCGTGTTCGTTTTTGAATGATTCTTGTGATATTTTGCCATTTCCTCAATATCCGTACCTAAAAATACACAAGTAACAAACACGAGCATATATTTGGCAGTTTGATGATATTTTATGCATTTTAAGCCCGTTTTGGACGATGAGACCATGTATAAAAGCAGTCTCATCACTCCCCCATACTAAACCATTGTCGTGCCCTCACGCAATGCTAGAATAAAGTATCATAGCACCTCCAAAATTCAATTTTATTCACTTTATTGAAATGATAAACTAGCTACTACTACTACTATTACTACTACTTGCGTTTTTAGACATAATGTATGATTTTCATCGCAAAATGGGACGTTTAGGTTCATAGAATAAGAACACGTGAATGCTTCGTTAGAAATAATTTCATCGTCCTCGATTTTCACTCCAATTCCATGCCAAGCGTGCAACGAGATCATTGTCATTATAAGTTAGTAATGCTAACACTACTCATATGCCCTAATCACGTACTTATTCTTCCATTATTCCTAAGTTGTATCTCTTATATTTTATTTTGTCTTAATGATCACGAGGATACATTGTTGACTTATGCGATAATAGAGATTTAGGTCTAAAAATAGAGTCCTAACGGTGTAACTAAGACCATCAAATCAATAACCCCTCCTAATAGACAACGATGTCAAAAAATTAAGTTGACAAGAAGAATCGATAAACACGGTTTTATAACGGTTTTGAACATGAGACTTATTACCAAGACTTTTATACGCCCCCTAACGGAAGGGCCTTATTATCTTTGGTTTACCTCCATCTTTTATTCAACTTCTCCATGAAGCTTTTATTATGACTTCGGTCTTGCCTTGCCTTTTATTATCCGCCATCATCGGTGGTTTTATTAGCCAAAGACGTATATCCTCACGCTAAAGCGAATTTTGGATCTTTAAAGCTTCGAAGATTAAGGCTTGATTCACTTTCAATTTTTTTGCATAGATTTTAGGCCTTGTGGGGCTTCAAATTGTTTGCTAGATTTAGGTGAGCACTTGAAATCTTATTATTGGGTGAAGCTTTTGATTATTCGGGTGCCAATACTTCAAAACCGTGACGCTGGCGATACCTTAATGTCTTCCCAATTTAATTACACAGAAGCTACTAGAAAAGACTAGAAACCCAACAATCCTAACTAAACCGCTAAGTCAATATTTATTAAGCAAAAAATATTTACATGCGAAGGGAGAATAAGCAAACAACGAGAACACATGAGTTTTTGAAAGAATACGAGTACTCTACGTTTAGCATAGTAACTTATAATTAACTCTATCATTTCTCGTCCTCATTTAAGAGACTTAGCCTAATGTGAAGTTAAGGAATCAAAGCTAAGTGCTCAACACGCACGGTCGAGTCAAAAATTACTCTTATTCTCGCCATCAGAAAATCTACATTCGTGTCTTCAAACACTTATAAAACATGAGAAAAATTTTAAAATTTGGCTATTTTTAGCCTTATTTTGCAACAAAAACGATTAACAAAACGATAAACTTTGGAAAGCGTGAAGGTTTGGCAAGGCAAGTATCTATGCACCCCCCCCCCCATACTAAAGTTAAACATTGTCCTTAATGTTTCGAGTCTAGGGGTGCAAACACCCCCATACTAGAGACGAAGTCGAATGCCTAATCTAGCATGGAAAGGGTGTAACCAATAAATTTAAAGCCGTTTATGAAGTGTGCTATAAACCTAAGGTTAGAACAAATAAGGATATATCATTTGGATATTGGGAAAGGACTCCAAAGCAAACGATCGAGTGCTCCCATAAAACGAACACGAGAGGCTCCAATCGTGAAGATCATGATCTAAAAACCACAATTCACAAACAACCATGGAACAAAGGTTGGAAGGGCACAAATCCCCTCACATTAAGCTAATTAGAAAGCGATAATATGTACATGGATAAGCATGGGTCTCCCCCACGAGGCACCTTGTTTTTGATAACCGAGTCAAAAGCTCGACTCGAATCCCCATAAATGTGATCATTTAGGGATAACATGGTGTGGTCAATTTTTGGTGGGGCTTACATGATAAACAAGGCCCAAAAACAACCGGTATTAAGGACTAAGTCCTTTGATGGTGCAAAATACCGGGATCGAAGATGGCGTTCTCGTTTTCATTGGAAAAACAAATCAACGCCACTTCATCAAGAGTCAACACAAACCCAAAGGGTTTCAAGAAAATAGGTGAGAAGAAATAGAAGGGTGGGACAACGGGTAAGTCTCTAAAAACATGAGCTACTCGAGGTAGACTCGCACCAATCAAATGAAAAGATTTTCAGTTTATTGCATCGGTGGAAGACCGAGATTTCCCTATATAAGCAATTCCAGGATCAAATATCTCGTCCTCGGTGGAGAAAGGGGAGGGAACATAAGGGGATTCCCCCACACTAAGTCCACACAAAGCATCGTCAAAAGGAGAAGACGAGCTTGTAGTACTCAATACACGCGGTGATGACGGAGTTAGATTTGTAGAAAATCTTTTAAATTAAATTCAAAATCTTTTCTTTTTTCATCTTTTACACTCTCCTTGTGAAAACCCGATTTGATTATGTCAAAAATATTTGGTGTATCTAAAGCAATGTTAGTCACACTAAAAATTCTCACATTTTGAAATCTTTTTGGTTTGGGTGGTGGTAAGTTTTCAAAACGTTTGTCAACAAAGAAAACCTCCCCATCGGGATCAACGTATTCATCATCCGAAGATTCACTCGAGATTGGAATCGTAGGCTTAACACTCTTAACCTCCACCGGCGGAGGGGACGGAACTTCATTTTTCTCAACAACTCCTAAAACTCTATTTGAAATCTTTTTGCAAATGTTTTTGATGGGATTGACATTGTACAAAGATGTGATAGAATACACATGAGAAAGAGTGGAGTTTTGGGTTGCATTAATGACGAGTTCTTCCTCATTGAAACGAAGAGTGATTTTTCTTGCATGCACATCGATAAGTGCTCTCGAGGTATCCAAAAAAGATCGACCTAAAATTAACGGAACTTTAGGATCGATAGGAATGTCAACAACAATAAAGTCTACGGGATAGTAGAACTTTCCAACTTTCACAAAGACGTCCTCGGCAACTCCACAAGCTAGAATCATAGAATGATCGGACATTTCGATTGACATTCTTGAAGGAGTGAGATTTGGAAGATTGAGCGATTTAAAAATCTCAAGAGGCATCAAATTAATACTATCACCAAGATCGGCCAAGGCGTAGCATTCTTCCATGTCTTGGATAGCACATGGGATTAAAAAATTTCCAGGATCACCGACTTTCTGAGGTATGCGGCTTAGAAAAACCGATGAACAACTAGACGATTTTTGCAATTTCTCTTTGTTATTCAACATACTTTTGAAGTTCGCGGCAAATCGAGGCATCATGACTAAGGCGTCGGCAAAACTTATATTAAAATGCAAGTCACGAAACATTTTCATAAAAAGTTCAAATTGATAATTATTTCGTTCTTGTGCCTTTTCCTTGTCTCGTCTTGTAGGGTAGGGTAAAGGTGGTGTGGGTTGGGGCAAAGTAGGCATAGGCATAGGCCTTGGAATCTCGGGTTCTATGATTGGTATTGGTTCAACCGTAGGTGTGGTTTGAGCGGTACTTCGTGGGCTTGTAATTTGCTCCTTTTCTACCACAACCTCGGGTTCTTTCTCTTTTTCCTTCTCCATAGAAGTACTTGGACGAGAAATGGGTTCTTTGAAAGTTTTACCACTACGAGTAGTAATAACCTTCAATTCTCCTTTCGGGTTCACGATGGTATCACTAGGAAGACCACCCGAAGAAGAGGGCTTACACATGATAGCTTCAAACATTTTAGCCATTCGGTCCTCAAATTTTGATTGCCTAGCATCCGCTTTCAACAATTCTTGCTTAATCTCATGTTGTCCTTGCTCCATTTTTTGTTGATTTTGTTGGAGTCGTGTGACATTTCCTTCCATTTTATTAGCATGAGTTTTAAGTTCATTAGCAAGTTCATTTTTAAGCTCGTTTTTCAACTCGGACCTTAAGCTAACCATTTCACGTTGCATATTGTCAAACTTAGCATCATTAGCCTTAGCATAATTCAAAAATTCTCCTTGAAGATTTTTGGTGTGATCATTTTGAAAACCTTGTGAAGTAGAAGTTTGAAAATCACGGTTTTGGTTTTGGTTTGAAATTTGCCCATTTCCACTTTGATAATTACCTTTGTTATAATTCCTTTGATTTCCTTGGTAATTTCCACCTTGGTTGTTGTTGCGATAATTATTAGCATTTTGATTTGGTGGAGCTTGATTTTGGCGGGAACCTTGACCGATTTGGTTATAAGTTCCCGTGGCTACAAAAGCATTCGAAGTGTTACCATCCGCGGTAATGCACTCGGAAAGATCATGAGCTCCACCACACGACAAACAACTCTTAGAAACCGCTTTAACCGAAGCGGAATTTGAAGCTTCTTGAGCTTTCCAATGGGACATAAGGCTAGCAAATCTATCAAAAAATCGGTTTTCTTCATTTGCTTCATCATGTAATGCATTGATACTACGAGACGATGATGACGAGCCCAATTTGGCAACACTCGGTGTGTGACGAGGGCTATAAACCTTAGACCTATTCTCAATTATGACCAAAGCTTCTTCAACCGTTTTACACAAAAAATTACCACCCGCGGCGGCATTTAAATAATCTCTTTCATGATCATTAAGTCCATTGTAAAACGTGTCTATTTGGTGCAAATCGGAAAAACCGTGATGAGGACATTCATGTAACATCTCCTTAAACCTATTCCAAGCCGTAGAAAAACTTTCATTTGATTCTTGTGAAAATTTAGAAATTTCTTTTTTCAAATGCGTAGTCTTAGAGGGCGGAAAAAATTGGTTCACAAATTTTGAAACGAGATCCTTCCACGTCAATATAGAATTGGGTGGCTCTTTCTCTAACCAAATTTTAGCGGGCCCCGCTAAGGAATACGGAAAAAGCATCATCTTAATCGAGTCATTCGAGACATCCTTAAATTTGCAAGTGGCGGTAAGACGATTGAATTGGCGGATATGGTTGTGAGGATTGTCCTTCTCATCACCACGGAATTTGTTGTTTTGGATCATCGACAACAAACCCGTTTTCACCTCAAAATTCTCCGCAATGATTGCGGGAATCACAATAGCTTCTCCATAACCCTCGGTGGGTGCTTGAAGTAACTCCATCATAGTTCGATTCGCCATGGTTGGTGCTTCTCGTACAATGGGTTCGTCAATAGGAGACTCCTCACTAGAATGAGTTGGAGTGGGAGTTTTGCTCTTTTGTCTACGTGCACGTTTTGCTTGATTTCGAGTGAGCATAAACGTCACGTACAACGAGGAGACGAGCAAAGAAGATTCTTTTTGGTATTTTGTGTTTTTCAATTTTTTTTGTGGTTTTTGATGGTATTAACTTTTTTGGAAATTGGTGAATGTATTAAGTAGACAAAAATCTACAAATCTCCTCCTTAATCAAATCTCTTGATTAAAGAAGCCTCAAGGAATAAAAACGATCACGTGGAGTGAACGCCTTCGATGACTTTAGAACGATGGTGGAACACCAAATCGTTCAAGAGGGTTTAATCAATGAAACCAAGAAAATATATGATATGTAATAATACTTTGGGCGGCAAAACCCTCGATTCACTCTCAAAATCAAATACGCACAAGCAAGCGGAGGAAACGAGGCAGCGCGAAGCACTTAAGAGCCTTTTTTCTTTAGGTCGTGAAATACAACCGCCTTATACCCACCTTATAGTTTGTATTATCAAGATTAAGCTTCACGAAAGTATTTATCTATTTTTGCCTTTTTTCTTTGGTTTGAGATTCGAATACAATGATTGGGTAATGACCTCCCAAGTCAAGGTTGTGATTGCTCACGTATTTGGAGTACTTGTGAATTTATTGTTCTACGTATACAATATAGTAATAATATTCACACAAAAACCAAAAAACGATAATACGTATTAGTAGAGTGCTACTAATACAATTACTATTATGGCTAATATAAAAAACAACAATGGTTCAACCAAAACACAACACGCCTCCCAGGCAGCGGCGCCAAAAATGATAATTGTATTTTTACCCCTTTAGGAAAAGGAAGGTAAATTAGGGCAAGTGTGCACGACGATTTAGGAAAACCGTGTGTAAATGACCCAAGTAAGAGTGAGTTCGTTCTCGAGGAGGCTAGTGTGTTGTGTAATGAATTGATTAATGATGTTTGTGATTATTAACAAAAAGAAAAGAAATGAGAAAGGAAAGAAAAGACGGTTACGAAGACAAATTAAAACTAAGACGAAAAAGGCGTAAACGTAAAACCGTAAAACTACAAAAATTAAAATTTTAACCTAAGAATTCCTAAAAATTACTAAAAATCCACAATAAAATTCTAAGAGTTTACAAAAAATCCAAACTTGCTAAAACCTTTTAATTAATTAGTTAATGACTTTTTAATGCTAATTAAAGCCCTAAAAATCACAATTAATTATTAAAAAGCCCTAAACAAGATCTAATAGTTTGTAAACCTCAAAAATAACCTAATTAAGCTAAAAAGTATTTTTAGAAATTTTAAAACCAAATTAAACTATTTTTAAACACTTAAAAACTATTAAAATCTATTAAATCTTAAATTAATTCTAAAAAATAAATGAAAAGCCTAAAAAAGTATTTGGAAAGTGACAAAGTTCCTAATTTAATGTCTACAATCTAGGAAAAATGAAAAAAGTAGGAAAAACAAACTTTCTATTTTTGGGAATAAAATAATATTAAAATAATCAAAAAAATAAAAAGTTTATAAAATTTACTAAAAAATTACCAAAAATCCTAAATAATGTAACTAAAATAAAAATGCAAATTAAAGTTCCCTAAACCTTTTTATTAATTTCATATTAAATTTTAAAGTTGATAAAAAAACCCTAAAATCTTATAAAATTAAAAATAAAACTTTTTGAAAACTTTTTAGAATGTAAACCTCAAATTACTTAAATAAAACCTAAAAACTATTTTTCTGGATTTTTAAAATGCTTTTTACTATTTTTAATCTACTTTCTAAAAATTAAACTAAAAATAATCCTAATAAATAAATAAATAAAGGGAAAACTATACTTTTTGGACAGAAAAGTCCCTAATCCTAATACAATCCTAAGAAAAATAACCCTGGCCAAAAAGCTAAACAAATAAGCTTAAATTTGGCAAAATAAGCTACGGCTTAATTTAGACAAGCCAAAACAAAACGTGCTTAAGTACAATTCAAAAGCAACCCTAGCAGTCAAAGACCCTAGGGCGCAGTGGTGAGTGTGTTGTGTTGTGAGAGGAGTGGCGCAGGTTCGAGTCCTGGCCACGTCCTTTTTGGTTTTATTTTTTTTTTCTTTTTAAACTTTTAAAAACCAAACTCAGTAACCTTTTAATCACAAAAACACAAACTTTAATCCAAAATGAACAAGATTAAGCCTTAAAAGAAACAAAACGTGCTCAGTTCTATTTCAAGAACACAAAGCAATCTGTTATATTTTCACTTGTGCAAAGTTACCAAGAGGACTTGGTTTGATGAATTTGGTGATGTTTTGTTGGATGTTTTTGGACAAATGGGGCACTCCCACAACCAGTTTGGTTGTGGGAAGTCAAGAATAACAAAAACAAGCAAGATGCAAGCAAATAACACACTTAAATGCACCAAGAAATGTTGCTGATATACTTTGCTAGGCTGTGATGAACAGAATGCTTCCTACAAGCTCAAAAATGAACTTTAACTCCTAAAAACTTGCAAACAAAGTGATGTCATGGCATACCAGCAACTTACAAGCCTTAAACACCCTTAGTTCTAACAGATTAAACAACTTGGATGCACAAATTCACTCAAATGAGCAGAATCAAGTTGCTGATATACTTTGCTATGTCTGGTGGTATTTGAGCTATTTTACTTGCACAATGATGAGATTCCAAGGCTAATTTCTTGAGCAATCATCAACCAAACAACAACTAAGCAATAGTACACCCTACTTAAGCCTATGATCTAGCAGATTGGCAGGTTTGAATGCTCAACTTTCAACAACACAAGCAGAAAAATTGACTTGACTGAATTATGCCCCCTTTCCAATTTTTAGCACCCAACTTGTGTTAAACTTTACTAAATCTGAACACTTAAGTAGCATACAACCTATGAGCTGATTCTAAACAGGTTAAAACACAAAACCTTGTCTCAAAACTTAATTAAAACACAAATCCAAACACCCCTTTAAATTCTGAATATGAAGATTTTACAAAGCAAATCACATCAAATCTAAACCAAATTGATTCTAATGACTCTAAACATGCATATAACCAGTAATAGAGCAATATCCAACCAATAAACAAGCAATCAAACAATTTTCATGCAATTTTCAAAAATCTCATACAAAATCAGTAAAAACTAAAAACTCAAAAAAGGGAACAAGGTCTACCTTGTTGGGCCTACATCCAGGCCCAACAGTGACTGCTTTGTCACCTCCAATAGACCCGGGTCTGTGCAGGACCTTGGTCAAACAATCTCCAACAAACCTGCTAAGAAGAATTGAAGAACAAGCAATAACAAATATAACACTTCTGATTTTTAAACTTTTTTCTTAACCTTGAAACCAAGTAACCAAATAACTTAAACACGTTTTAAAATCAATATCAATATCAGAAAATCAAAAATCAAAGTCCACATTCATTTTCTTTGATTCAAACTTTCTGAATTCAAAACCTATTTTAAAACCTCCAAAAACACAAAGTGTTTATCAATTAAAATGGAACTCAGTTCTTAGCTTTCAAACACACACACACAACTTTTAACACTTATAAAAAGGAATTACACTTGTTTCTAACAAATACCAAACTTTTATAATATTAAAAAGGAATTACAATGGTGAAAGCTAAAAACTGGAACAAAACGTATGAGTGACAGGCCACTCATACTTATACTAGTCTATAGAAGAACCTAGAACATTAAAACCCTAATAAGAATAGCCCTAAAATGCCCTTGCTGTTTGACTGAATTTTGGTCTTGTTTGGCCTCATGTGATCATGTGATTGTAGCCAGCTGTTGAAACTTGATCTTGATCGTTTGTTATAGCTTTGGGAGCAAGTAGTATGTGTGAGACGTTGATTCTCTGGACCATCTTTGTTTTCTTCTTCTTTGTGGGGCAGGGGACACATGGGTTGGTTGATGTGGGAAAGTGATGGACGTTTTGGGAGGTGGGAATGGATGAGAGTGACCTTAATCACTGTTCTGGAGATTTACAGCCAAAACCCCTTTGTTTTGATAGGTAATTAAGATTAGGGTTTATGTGTGATTTGGGGAGGTTTTAATCCGTTTTGGGGGAAAATTAGTTTTAAAAAA
The DNA here is from genome assembly GCA_025667525.1 of Glebionis coronaria. NCBI lineage: Eukaryota > Viridiplantae > Streptophyta > Magnoliopsida > Asterales > Asteraceae > Glebionis > Glebionis coronaria. The sequence goes on along the minus strand of CM046880.1, from coordinate 505,727,523 downwards.
GTGTTAGGAGGGAAAGTATTTAACTGATTAATTAATCAGTTAATTAATTGTGGGTGGAAGGTGACATGGAGGGGGGTGGTGAGGTGTAGGCTTATGAGTGGATGTTGGGGGTGACGTGTGGGAATGATTGGCTGGGGTAAGTTTTGGTGTTTGACTGAAATGGTCCCCCACAATTCTTCTTTTGTTCACTTTGTTATAAATAGCCATCAACGCCCATTTTGCACTTAACAACTTTTGGCAAGTTGTCAAATTTGGCACAAATACTTCCAAAACTTTTTCCAAGGGTTTTAAATGCATTTCTTGGATTCTTCAAGGACTGGACTTGTAATATCTTCAAACTTTAGGGACCCTATTCATAATTTTGAATATTTGAGGGGTATAAAGTGTTAATCTTCAAAAGTTGAGGGACCAAAGTTGCCAATCTTCCATTCTTCAAGGGCATTTTTGTAAAATCCAAACTTGGGCCCGGTTCATTGTGCGGATTCGTTTCCCGTGTTCGTTTTTGAATGATTCTTGTGATCTTTTGCCATTTCCTCAATATCCGTACCTAAAAATACACAAGTAACAAACACGAGCATATATTTGGCAGTTTGATGATATTTTATGCATTTTAAGCCCGTTTTGGACGATGAGACCATGTATAAAAGCAGTCTCATCAGGATGTATCGACGTTCCTATCATTTCTTATGATTTGATTTCATTTAATTGACCTGGGTAACGATCCGAGGAGCTTTCGAATGCGTACTCAAATTATGAAAACATGGGATATATTCATACTCGTTAAATGTTTTCGTATGTATCTGATTTGAAATTCTCTCGCATAGATTATGCGTTGACCTTACTCTTTTAATAGTAGTTGTGTCTCCAGATATCCCTGAAATTGTGAAGGATTATGAGTTATTATTAGTCTTTTGAGAATTTCACATCTTATCGACAGCAATGAAACTGGAAGGTTGATAGTGCCAGTAGAATGGATTGATTGATTATGGCATGACGACATTGTCTTAATTGATGGGAACTCGAGTAGAATTCCCCTAAATGATAAGATGTTGATTATCAAAAGTGATCTAAATAATTCTTGATGGATGACCATATCCTGTATTAAGACTTGAAATATTACCGTGAATGGTTATGAACTAGTTATAGATATTGTAATCTAGAAGAACCTAATATGAATGTACTAAAAGATGTTTATGTTATCTAAAACTTTAGGAGGTATTCGTTGGTAAATTACCTAGACTTTCGCCATTAAGGCAAGTTGAAATTGGTATTGATTATATTCTCGATGCTGCACTTGTGGCTTGTGCACTGTACGTCAGCACCATCTGAATTTAAGGAATTACCGTACAACTGAGAGAGTTGTCGGAGAAAGATTTTATTATACCAAGCCTGTCATCCTGAAGAGCTATGGTGTTATCATTCCTTATATTTATAGATTACTGCGAACTGAGTAAATTGACAATCGAAAACGATATCCATAACTCGAAATGGAAGATTTGTTCGATCATTTACAAGGTTCTAGCGTTTGTTTTTAAGATTTGATCCACGGCATGATTATCGTCAACTTCGCGTCCGCGAAAAAGATTATGTATTTCAATCACTACATCCGGTACTTGTAATGAACATTATGAGTTTCACGTGATGTCATTTGGATTGACTAATACACATGTAGTATTCATAAATATGATGAATCACGTGTGTAGGCTGTAATTTATAAATTCATGCTCGTGATCATTAAGGACTATTTGTTTGTTTATAAGAATAAGAATGAGTTAATAATTATTAATAGATTGCCCTTAGATGACTGAGAAATAAAAACCTGTACCTTGAATAATTAACATGTGATTAAAGATTAGAACCATTAACGCTTAGGGGTTAAAAACTTAATCCTTTACATAAAATGACCGTTGGATTAATAATGGTAAGATGTATGCATATAGACTCTTCAAAAATTAAGAGCCCTTTTAAGACTTTGGATTTTACCAAAAAGAAATGGAAATATGTTTTGACAAACGTTTTAACAAAGGATTTTTAAAGGGATTATTCCCTTATACACAAACCATTTAACTAAACTTCTGTTTAGGGGTAAATGTTTGTGTATACCTCAAGATAACTTAAGAAGGATTGAGTAAAACCATTTATACCATAACCTGAAAACTTAAATCGACAATTTTTGCTTTTCAACTAAGAAAACTTTGACCATAGTATAAACAAAGGTTTTTTTCGAACATTTACGAATCTTATTAATTATTTTCGATAAATCAACAAAAATCTTGTTAATTAAATTCAAATTAATTTTGAACATTTTATATAATTGGTCGAACTAAGAAATTTAAAACTTTTACGTTTACGCTTCATAAAAATTAACTAATAATTATTTAATTAATTATAATAATTATCGACGCTTTAGACGACGGATTGAGTAAAACGGATAAAAATGATAGTAAAGACGAAACTAAAACATAGAAGATATGAAGAAAGAATTTTGAATAAATACGGTTGTGATATTTATTTCATCAGGGAGGTGAACGTAATTACTGACGCATAATATAGAAAGAATATCTGAGTGAATTGTGGACATGATAATTACATCATCATGAGAAGTGAATTTAGATATCGACGCATTATGTAAAAAGGATAAAGAATCAATTAGGACATGTTCCTTAATAATGAAGGTGCAAAATAAATTGCTGAACATTTTAGAAATTAACGATGTTTGTAAAAAGGATAATATAGATAATAAAAAGGGGATTCACGACTAACGTGAACCATTAGAATTAAGGAGCTGATGGCATTAATTGTATGAAAGACCACTTATGGTTGCCTAAATATGAAGGATTGTGAGATATAGTTATGTTGGAATTTGTAAGTATAAGTATTCTATTTATGTCATTTATGACTAAAAGTATCTTTGTCTGAAGAAGTTGTACTAATGACAAATTATGAAGGCAAACATCGCCTCATACATTAGTAAATGTCTAGCTATTGCAAAGGTCATCATCTGAATTTGATTCGATTTGGGTCATCGTCGACAGACTGACCAAATCTGCTAATATCATTCCCGTTAATGATAAATGCAAAAGAGTTATGTAAACATAGTGTGCCTGTATCAAACATCTTTATCAAGATCCTCGCTTCGCATCGAATTTCTAGAGATTTGCTCAGAAATCATTGAGAACGAATCCTGAAGAGAGTACTGTTTACCACCCCAAATCGAAGGGACGAGGTAAAGTAACAATACAAAACACTAGAAGTCTTGTTTTATGTTTGAATGATTGACCTTTGGTAATGAACCGTATAATCGTTTTCCTTTGGAGAGATTATCATTGATAATCATCATGTTAGGATCGAGATTGAATCTTGTTAGGATCTAAATATTAGAGCATCTGTAAGCAGGAGTTGAGATAAAGACACCCGACATACACCCATTGTGAGTTGGACATGTCTTTTAGGTTTAAGGTTTCCTATGATGGCGAACCTAATCTTACAAAATACCCGACCCGCGAGATCTGAAATGATTGTTGAAATTAGGATCTGATTATTGACTGTCGATAGTGGGCAAGAGGTTATGTGAATATGAAATGTAGATCTTGAAGTGCCAGATGGGTAGCAAAGTTATGCCAAAAAAATTTAACCTTGGAGAAATGAATTAATGATCTAACAAATCATGGGATATAAGTCCCCGTTGTATGGGACCATTGAGATGATGTAAAAGATTGGTTTGAAAGGCATACAAGCTGGATCTACCCTAGGACTTCAAGAGCTACGTAAATTATGTTTTGTAAATCTGACTTGATAAAATGTCTATCAAGTGAAAATCTAAATTCTTCCTTATTAAAGCTTAGATCGGCGAAAAGTTGCATTCATCAAAAACCCGTGAACATCATGGATAGAGAAAGTAAGTCAACAATAAGCCTGATCTTATTCCCGTAGTTATGTTTGGTGAAACTCGCGTATTGTAATGAATTGCACTTGTGAGAAAAGACCGAATGTGGAGGAAATACCCACATGGCTTTAACTCTATAAGAAGCGAGTAGTAAAGTAAGATGATCTTTGAGGACAAAGATCCTGTTTAGGGGTAAATGCTGTGACAATCCGTCAATTTATGGTTGATATTTTATTCTCAATATTTATTTGAAAACATTATTTTAATGTTACAATATGAACTCACTTATTTTTGGGAAGAAATTTGGATTTACGTCTTGAAGTAGCATCGACTACGTCTAAACCGGAGGATTCAACGTTACGTGCTTACGTTTACATACACCGTTTTGGTGGCAGTCCGACATTTCAGAAAATAAATTTATCCGTAAATATTATTTTGGAGTTTTAAATTTGTGTTGGTTCATAAACTCACAAATTTACGAGAAGAGATTAGGACTTACGATTTTATTTTAACATCCTTTACGACTAAACCGGAAACCTTAGGATTACGTATTTACGTTTTCGAACTCCGTTTTTGATGAAACAATTTTTATTGGATTCGTTTCGTGACGTTGATTCATAATTTATAAAAACGTTTTTCGTAAAACGACCCGAGGGCACGCAAATCGAGGAAACTAGAATCGAGGAGTACCCGTAAATAAATAGGGATGACACAAGTGGGACACTTGTCCCACCCCCATCAAAACCGGCCTAACAAGCCACTACACCACTTGAGGTGTCAACACTTACACATAACAAGTTTACACTTATAAACTTAAGCTTCACTTTGAAGCTACTTCACCCACTAAGCTAACAAAACCATCAAACCAACAACTAGTTTCTCATTTACCACACACACTACATGCAACACAACTCAAACTCTCTCTCACCTTCCATTTTTGGCCGCCCCATTTCTCCACAAAACACCACCATTCATATAAAATTTAACCATAAACATATGTTATAATTAACATATGTTAATCTCCATTCAAAAAGATAAAGATTGGTGCAAGTTATAACATCCAAGGAGGAGTTTTCATGGAGTAGTAGGGCTGATTTTCCACAATGTATTCATGAAGATTGGTGATCTTGAAGATGGTCATGGTTATTCACAAGTTTCTCCATCAAAAACCATGTCCAAATCACAACCTACATCAACTTGGTGGTATAAAGATTGTCCTCCTCATCTTCTTGTTATTTTGATTATGTAAACATGTATTTTATTTCCTATTGTATATGTATATGATGATAAAAATGTTATGTGGGGATTTGGTGTTGATAAACATGATTAAAAAGGTGAAAAACCATAAGAAACAAGGTTAAAATCTTGGTTAAATTTGTTGGCTGTATAAAACAGTAAATAAACAGGTCATGGACTGATAAAATGATGAAGTAGAATCCATTTACAGTAAGCTATGGGTCTTGTACACATGTGAGAGTTGGCCATGCAATGGAATCATTGTAATGAGTGAGATATGATCAAAACAAGTTTAGGGTATAAATCTGAGGTTACTGTTTTGGACGATTTTTAGAAAATACTTAAAGGATGATTCAACAGTAGCTATAAAAGAGTTAAATGTAGCACATATCATGTAGTTTATGTGATAAAAAGTTGAGCTCATATCTCCATGTAGAACTCAAGATATGGCAGTTTTGGTGAAAGTGAAGATAAAAATCAGATTTTTGGAAATTAAAGAATAATACTATTATATAAGCACTCAAATTTTAATAGTATAAAATATAAATTAAAACCCACTAACTCATGAATTTTATTTATAAAATATGTACAATGATAAATAAGTGGACATTTTATAAAAATGGTAACTTGTTATGTTTTATAAGATATAAAACTATAAACATGATTTTTACGACTTTTTCGGCTATTGCCGTAAAATTAACGTTTTTGTTAAATAAAACTAAGATGGTTGGACCCGTCTAATGAAAACTTTATAAAACTTATATACTGATATATAGACATGTATAACAAGTAAAAACCAATAAAACCCGAACTATAGGGCATGCGGACATTAACGAGCTAAGTAAACATATTGGACTAATACTTGGGCTAATAATTGGACTAAATAAGATAAATACTTGTAAAAAGAACTTATTGGGCTTAACCCATTTGGGCCCAACATGGAAAGAATATATACTGATAATATAGGTATAAGATGGATTAAAACAAGTTAAAGAACCTATAAAAGGCTTATTGGACTTAAAAACGTGAAAATAGTTAAAACTAGTGTAAAAGTTATCGACATATAACACTAGAATGAGTAAACGAGAATATGTAAACCCACTTGATCATCATATATAAATAATCATCATATGTATACATAATTGTTATTTTTATAAAGTCATTGGACATGAGTCTAAGACAAGTATTATTTGTCTAGGTTTCCGTGATTGAAGCACGTACCGTACGTCCGAATTGCCGATAACCCTCCTTCCCACATCAACGTGAGTTCATAGCCTCGCACTCTTTTAAATGTTTTTATAAATGTTTTATAAACCCGCGAGGGAGATAACATGTTAGTTTTTATTAAATAGGACACTATTTGTCCCGATTGTTTGTTTATTGATTTTGGACCCGAATGACTGAATGACCCGATTGTATGACCCGATAAATGATTAAAGGACCCGATAGATGAAATTAAATGGATTATTAAAGTTAGGTTATGTCACTAAAAGTCCCATTAGCATGAATTGTGAACTACCGGGATTTGGTAGACGCTTCTGCATTTAATAGTACTATTTGGGGACGATCACCCCAGTTCGCGCCTTGACGGTTGATCCCCGTCGTGCCACATTGATTGGTAAGCAAATTTATGTATGAGAAGATTTCCATAGCGTGACCTTTGTGACGACACGCTACTTTAGATGGGAAAAATTGATATCGGGTTAGCTACCCGTTGTTGGTTTAGTAAGGTAACAATGTCATGCGGCTTATAATAATCCAAATTAACGAAATACTAATAGACGCTCCGAATTACGATGTATTGCCTGACTAGCAATACAGGGTCATACTATTGATATTATGTTTGTGTTTTGGTTTTCATAACCATATTCCTATATTGGTTTTTATTTTCATACAACGTCGTAAAACGTATTGTATGACATTGTTTTACGACATTGGCTCGTATAATGATTTTTAAGGCTCTTTATAACCATATTCATATAACGGTTTTATTTAATCTATACAACGTTGCAAAACGTATTGTATGATTGTTTTTACGACATTGGCTCGTATAATGATTTTTAAGGCAAATGCCTATATTATGATTTTCGATAAGGATTTGTATAAAATGACTTTGGCTATTTTATGGCCTATCAAAATGATTTGTACAAAATGATTTTCAGTAATAATCTTATACTGATATTATATTGATAGATTTTATTAAACTCTATGAATTCACTCGGCGTTATCGCTGACCTTTTATTTTAACATGTTTTATCTCAGGTACTTGAAGGTAATTCTCGGGAAGACGACAAGAATTCATGGCCCGCACTTAAACAATATTTTCCATTCAAATATTTTGTAAAACTTTGTATGAAATGTAATGACTTGGGACCTATGTAACTTTGATATTTATGAATGGAAATGCTTTATTATTAAACAACGCGATTTTTATGCGTTGTCTATGATGTGAGTAATGTGCTATCCCGTAACACCAACTAGTCTTCCGCTGTACTAAGTTGTATAAATTTGGGGGTGTTACATGATGGTTTTCTTCCCATCCATAGTTCATATGGGGTTTCCTCTTTATCCTTACAATGTATCTTGTTTAAAAGATAAGTAGCCGTTAGAATGGCTTCCCCCCACATGTCCCGGCTCAAACCAGAACTTAAAAACATGGCATTAACCATTTCTTTCAAGGTCCGGTTCTTCCTTTCGGCAATACCGTTTTGCTGAGGTGAATAAGGAGCGGTAAACTCGTGTCTAATTCCATGTTTCACACATAGATCAGCAAAAGGAGACACATATTCACCTCCTCTATCACTTCGTACAACCTTGATTTTCCTACCAAGTTGATTCTCAACTTCTGTTTTGTATAGAACAAACTTGTCTATAGTTTCATCTTTACTTTTCAACAAGTAAACGTAGCAGTACTTTGTGCAATCATCAATAAACGTGATGAAGTACTTATTGCCACCTTTTGTGGGTAGTGATTTCAAATCACATATGTCTGTGTGTATCATATCAAGTGGTTCGGTTTTTCGTTCAACTGATTTGAAAGATGATCTTGTAAGTTTGACTTCAACACAAGTTTCACACTTATAATTTGAATCAATATGAAAATTTGGTATGCCATTAAATTTAATCAAATGACGCATTGAATTAAAAATAACATGTCTAAGACGGCCATGCCACACATTAGAAGACTCAATCAAGTAAGCAGAAGAATTCATTTTATTGATAGCATTCTTAACAACTATTACATTGAGCTTAAACATACCATTCAGGGCATACCCCTTACCAACATACATTTAATTCTTAGAAAGTACAACTTTATCAGACTCAAAAACAAGACGAAAACCAAACTTATTTAAAGGCCATCCGGACACATGATTCTTGTGAGTCTCCGGAACATACAAGACATTAGTCAACTTGAGCTCTTTCTCGGATGTCATGTTCAAAATAACATCTCCTTCGCCCTTGATATCAGCAGTTGCAGAGTTGCCCATGTACAACTTCTCTCTATTGTCAACCGCTCTGAAAGAGTAAAACATACTCTTGTCTGCACACACATGACGGGTTGCCCTAGTATCAACCCACCAATCATTATTATTTGAACCTACCAGGTTAACTTCAGAGATCATGGTAACGACATCAGACACCATAGAAATCATGTCCACATTATCATTTATCATATTAGCCTCGTGTGGAGTCACCCGCTTTGGCGCTTTGCAAGTAGCAACACGATGACCTGGCTTGTCACAGTTGAAGCAATTTCCTTGGAACTTCTGCTTTGCGATTCTACCTTTAGGAGAAAGGTACTCAGACTTCCATTTGCTCTTCTTGTCATTCTTCCCTTTGCCAAAGCTCTTGCCTTTAGACTTGGCAGAATTAGGTGTATAAGTGGTTTTCTAAGCCAGATTGTTGTCCTCTTCAATACAAGACGAATAACCAAGTCTTCAGCAGTCATCTTCTTTCGCTTATGCTTCAAGTAGTTTTTAAATTCTACCCAACTTGGAGGTAACTTTTCAATGATAGCAGCAACTTGAAAAGTTTCACTCAAAGTCATACCCTCAGCATGAATGTCGTGTAGCAAAACCTGCAGATCTTGAACCTGAGTTATCACACTCTTTGAATCAACCATCTTGTAATCCAAAAAACAAGCTACCACGAACTTCTTTGTACCAGCATCCTCAGTTTTGTACTTGCGTTCCAACGACTCCTATAATTCTTTAGCAGTCGTAGTCTTGCAGTACACATTGTACAAAGAGTCCACCAAACCATTCAGAATATAGTTATGACACAAGAAGTCTAAATGTTTCCATGCTTCAACAGCTTGCACGGCTTGTTGATTAGTGGGTACACCTTCTTTAGGAGGTTCCACCTGAGGTACAATCTCCATTAAGAACTTCGCAAGGTTCAAAGTAGTGAGATAGAAGAACATCTTCTGCTGCCACCTATTAAAATTCTGCACATTGAATTTTTCTGCTTTTTCCGCATGATTAGCAACTGTGTGGGTAACTGGCGCACTAGTTACATTCACAGTAGTAGTTACAGGAGTTTCAGGAGTACTGGTAGACATTCTGAAAGATCAAACAAGATCAAAACACAAACAGTTAGACAATTGTTATAAATCTGTATATAAGAAATTCAAACGTGATCTCTATATACTTATAGTGGATCTGATTCAAAGAAACTCAATCTTGGTTTCAACGAATCAGATGAAATTATAAAATATATCATTTTAACATAAACACAATCTTGGTTACAACTGCTTAAAGAAAAACGTTAGAGATCTGTTAATTAAAATTTATGAATTAAAACTGATTTCCAGTGAAACTTATTCCTGGTTTCGGCAGAAACAGTTTATAAATAAATCTGAAAAAACTATTAATCCGATTTAATAGAAGTTTTAATTCTGTTAAACAAAATATGTTTTAAGATTTTAGGAAACGGTGTATACTTTTATTAAAAACAATAATAAAATTAACAGAAAAACAAACAGAATTAAATAACAAATAAAACTGAAAGCAGTAAAAATCTAGAGACGAGGAACGTGTTTAACACGCTTCCCTTAAACAGATTCGCCGTCTGTTTCCCAGGGTACAACTTCCAAAGCTGTTGTACAGCCAGACTAGACAAAATTGCCTGAAAGATCACGGAAGCCTTCTGCGTTTCTAATCGATAACTGTTGGAAAAATCGTCTGGCAATGGAGTAGGAAAAACTGCATTTATTTTTCTCTGATATCATTAACTGAATGAGAAGAGGTTATACTTATACTGAAAACTTTACTTGTTCTCAAAGAAAAATATATACCAAAGTCAGGAAAATCTGTTATAACTAAAACAAATTTCCTGTCTTTTTAACACACAAAAATATTCTGTGAATAACTTCTGTATCTATTCCTAAAATAGATGTACAGAATTTTCTGGAAAAACCAAATCGAATTCGCAGCAAAAAAGATACCAAAATCTGCCCGCACCCAAGCCAGTTTTCGGTGATGCATTCGTGTCCGGGGCCGCGCGCTTGTGCACAAGTTCAGTAGCTTCGAACCCGTTTTTGGCCTAGAAATCTCACTTTCTGCACCCCCCCCCCCCTCCCCCCTCTGTGCGCGCGTAGGCGTGGGAGTAAAAATCCACAAATGAATATTGTAGGGTAGAAACTAGGATTTCCTTATAAACATGTTTTCACTTCATGTTTCAAGCGATGTGGGACAAAATATTTTTCAAATATTGTGTTTCACGTGACTCACTTTGAGACACGATATCTCATTCATATTAACTCCATATTGGACATACTTTAGCTCGTTGCGAAGCTTTCTTCGATGAGAACGTAAAGCTACTAAGTACTACGAATATATATAACATATAAATGTGGGGAATAAAATGTAGCCAGTACACTTGAACGCTGACAAGAAGAAAACAAGAGTGGATTAGAAGAAAACAAGCGTTGACAGATCAAGCATTAACAGGAAGAAGTCAAGCGTTGATAGGATGAAGTCAAGCACTGATAGAAGATTTAGTCTACGCGTATTATGTTTCTAGTTTGTTTCTAGTAAAGATATGATTGACAATGTATTTTCTATGTTTATCTTTACCTAGAATAGCTGATACGTAGACTCTTGTACAAGGCTTCTTAGTCTAAGAAAGAAGACCTTTAGGTTTTGTTTTCATATAAGTTTTCATTCGTTTAAAACACTTTCATTGTAAGCAAGTTTGTTCTAATCAATCAAAGTGAAAGTTTGGTTTACATTGTTTGTGTGTTCTTGTTTGAGTATTAATTCCGCATAATACTTAAATTGTTTTATACACAACAAAGTTTCTCTACGTGTTTAACTTGATTTAATCTTGTTTACACAAGCTAAATCTATCTAAGTTTAGGATCAACAAGTGGTATCAGAGCTTGTTGAGAAACTTTGATCTAAAGAACACAAGAACCCTAAATTGCCAAAAACCCTAATTTTCACAAAACCCTAAAAACATCATGTCTACCCCAGAAGTAAACTCCTCCTCCTCCTCAACCCACAACATCAAGATTCCCATGCTAGACCCAGACAATTTTGAGTTGTGGAAGTTTAACTTTGAGCAATATCTACAAATCCATGGCTACACCCTATGGGAAATTATTGAATATGGAAACACATTCAATAAAGCTCAAAAGATTACAGCTGCCATCTTACAAAGAACAAATGTTCAAGGTTCTACTGAAGAGGATCGAAGAGAAAAACCTGAAGATGGTAGAGCTGTCTCAATTGAGGATATAGCAAAGAGAAGGGTTGACATGAAAACCCTAAGCATTCTGAAACTCTCTTTGGGACAAGAAAATCAACACAAATACAGAAGCTATGAGTCTGCAAAAGATCTTTGGGCAACTCTTGAAGTTGCTTATGGTGGTAATGCTGATACTGTGCAAGAGAAAAAGAAGCCACTCTTGCATGAGTATGATGTTTTTAAGGCTCAACCTAATGAGAAGCTAAGTAGTGTGAGAAGCCGACTTCTTGACATTACAAGCAAGCTGTCCTTCATGGGAACAGTGCTTGGTGATGTTGATATTATCGCCACTTTTCTTAAAAGCCTTGGTGATGCATGGAAGATTGAAGCAAGGTCTATAATTGCTAATAACACTCACAAAAGTTCTACTTTTGATGATGTTTACAATAAACTGAGGCTGATAGAGAATGAAACTCTTTTGGATCATGGAAGCAAGTCTACCAATGGAAACATGGCCTTCTTCTCACATAGTGAAGGTCAATGATAACTTGGTTTTTGGCCAGGTAAAAAGATTCGTTGTGTTGGTCAAATCGAATTGATCCTGGTTAACTATGCGACTCAGTCGTTCTTTGGTGAAACAAAAGTTGTGTTGTTGTAGTAAAATTAAAGGTGCAAAGACTTAAAAGTAAAGAGCATGTAAAGTAAATCTAATTCTAATTTAAAATAAATGGCAAGTATTTAAAAGCGTGACGGAAAATTAAAGGGCACTAAAAGTAAATAACGCAAACTTAAATCTGTCTAAGGCAAACTTAAAACGCAACTAAAACTTAAACTTAAACTAAGGCAAGGCTAAAATAAATCTAAGGCAAATAAACTTAAAGTACAACTAAGTAAAAAGGCGGGAAAAGTAAAGCTTGAAAATTAAAGAATTAAAAACAGAAACTAAAAATAACCTGAAAACAGCTCATCCGGAATAATTCTTCGTTCGGAATAAACACTCATCCGGAATGTCACCTTCGTTCGGAATGTTCTTCTTCACTCGGAATATTCACCAAAACCCTTGATCCGGAATAAATCCTTTATCCGGAATATGTCACTTATCCGGAATAAAGTCTTGATTCGGAATGTTGGTCCTTGATTCGGAATGTTGCTTGATCCAGAATATTATTCCGAATAGAACTCCTTGATCCGGAATATGTCACTTATTCCGGATGGAAGCCCTTGATTCGGAATATCTCCTTGATCCGGAATGTTGAAGATTCCGGATGAAGTCTTTGATCCGGAATAATTAATTATTCCGAATAAGGGTCCTTGATCCGGAATGTAGACTTGATCCGGAATAAAAGGCTGATCCGGAATGTTTGGTATTCCGGATGAAATGCTTGATCCGGAATAATAAATTATTCCGAATGAGCACTACTGATCCGGAATGTTAAATATTCCGGATGAACAACTTTGATTCGGAATGCAAGAATATTCCGGATGAAGGCCTTGATTCGGAATGTATAATATTCCGAACGAACGACTTTGATACATAATACCCACAACTCAATTCCCTCACTTGGCTTGATCCGGAATGTTTTCCTGGGAAAGATACAGTAACAGAAAACGCGAAGAACAAGGAAGAACAAAGATATACAGATCTAATCAAAACTAAACAAAATCAACCACAAGATTAAATCAAACTAATCAAATAACATCTATTAATCATAAACAAACAATCCAAAACAATCAAACTAACAAATATAACCAAAATAATCAAAACCCACTTTAATCAAATCAATAAAAATCAAGAACATGAACATGAACAAATAAGCATGAAGATTAAGATCAAATAAAGAAAGGTAGATAAGAGATTAACAAGAAAAAGTAAAGATTGACAAGAATTAAAAGAGAACTTACTTGAAATTAAATGTAATTAAGGTGCAAGACAAGGTATTTAAATGGACATGAAAAGTAAATGACAAGGTAATTAAATGTGCAAGGTAATTAAAATGGAAGAAATAGTTTGTCAATCTATCCAACAAAATGAAATGATTAACATCCTAATCTATTTATAGGGTAGGATTAGGAAGTGCTTAGGAAGCTTCCTCCCCTCTTTCATCTTTTCCTTAATTGCAAGCTTAAGTCCTTGATCTTTTTAATTATTTGTTAATCTTCTTAATACTTGGACTTTAATGACTTGTCGCGGGATTTCTTTGAACTCGTCTTGTAATTCTTCAATAAATTAGACTTGAGTTCTTCGACTTTTGGTAAACTTCCGTCTTTTGACTTTTTCTTCGATAAATCTTCAGAATTTGTCTTGGACTTCCGTTCTTTTTGCACTCTTGACTTCTTGACTTCGTCTTTCGTCTTTTTCTTTGATGAAAGCCCGTGAATGCCCGTGTTTTCACCTCTTTTCACTTTTTCGTCCTAAATCACAACAAAAACACAAAACACGCATAATTCTGACATAAATGACATAAAATACACATTTTGGCTCGGTTAATGTTGTAATTAAGTGGTAAAAAGGATGGGTGTTTACACACCTATCAAATCCCCTACACTTGACCATTGCAATGTCCTCATGCAATGTATTAGTTACAAAGCACGTTTACACTTTTCATCATAATCAATCCACGTTGGCCTTTATTAAAGAGATAGAAAATTATAAACATTCAAAGTAAAGAAATCAAAAACATACCTTGGGTTTTGGAAATGTTGTCACAAACGTGAATTTTGAATCTATTTAATGTATGTAAAACGAGATAGTTCGGGTTAGACTTGTGTGTCTATTAATTTTCCCGATTGATTTCGCATATTTTGTGTACGAATTTGAACTTTTATGAATGACTTAATCACTTGAAAGACTATTATTCGTTTATGATACGTTCTAGGAAATTCTATTTTAGAGATCCACATTAAATCAAAGTAATTTCATTTGATAGTTTCGTTAACGCCAAATTAGAATTCCACCCAAATTTAGTTGCGAGACATTTAGGAAATTCTCCAATTACCAAAATCACTACACTACTACTACTTGGAACATTTTAAAAATACTACAAAGTACAAACAAACCTTTCAACTTTACATCTACACAACAAATATACATTTGTAAATTTACAAAGACCTTGTCAATACATTCAACAGGTCCCCTATTCTCCTTTACCAAAACCCACGTTTTCTTCATGTTACCACCACTATGTACATTTGAAAAATTGTACTTTCAACCACCAATTAATAAGGGTACCATCTTGTTCCCTCTCCTTTCTTTAGAAACCGTCGGTCACTTCTCTTTTCCACCATGTTTTTCTAAGATTTTGCATTAGTGAAAACAAGTCAACCAAGTACCTTTGTCATTCCCTTGTTTTCTACCCTGGACGCAACAAAAGAAGAGTTTTCTCTTCCCCAACACCATGTCATTTCCCATGATAGTTCACTTGGCTAAGATTTAGTTACATTTAAACAAGATCTCTAACTAAACCCTAACTAAGATTTCTTAACCCTAAACTCACACTCTTGCTTATAAATAGCCAACCATTTGCAAAGAAAACTCACACTCATTCACTCATAGCAAAATAAAATACTATTTCCCCTGTGATGACATTGAGACGCTGCTAGGGTAAGAAGAAGGAGTCCAAAGTGGGATAGCTTAACAAGGATTTGGTTAAGAATTTAGTGGGTTCGATCCGGGTGCATTAGTTTTTATTCATCGCTCTCTAACACTTAACTTAGGATCGATTGTAAGTTACTACAACCCTTGTTCATTCTATCTTGGTTGATATAAATACTTGCTATAATTTTGTAAAAAAAAAACAAAGCCCACACTAACCAAGTCACGGGTAGGACTTGGTATAGCGAGTGTTAGACGACTTAAAGACTTAAACTAAACTATAATACATGTTCTACCACTGAGTCACGGGTTGGGTTTTGATGAGGTCACACAATCAAGAAGCCACTGTTTGAAAACTTACTGAATGACTTGGACTTTTGAATAACCAACCAAAACTATTTGTGTATGTCATGTGTATGATGAATGAGTGAGTATTTGTGATATGTGCTTGCTAAATAAATTTTGTAAACAAACTAATATGGGATTCATGGGTTGGGTGGTCACCTTGCCGGTTCAACGCAACACGTTCATTTCATGTGCGGATTACACGAACACTAAACTCACTAACGCTATGCATTTCATATACATGATTTTATGTGCATGAAGTATGAAGAACTTGGTACTACCAACTTTCATAGAAAAGGAACTAAGGAAAATAAAACCTAAAGAGAAGAGTAAGAATAAAATGAAAACGCATGCCTTATGTGAGAGTAGGGTTTCGATCAAGTACCATGAGTGTATGTCGTGTTTGTGCTTACTTGACAGTGTATGTAAAAACCAACTTACAAGGAAATAAGATTATGATTTTATGTGTAGATGTGTAATACATGCGTGATTTGAAATGCAAAAGTAATTGATTTGTGTGAGTCCTGCTTGTGTGTTCCAAGATGGGAAAAGGTAACACATCTTTACAAGTGTGCATGAAGAAGCTTTGTGCTTTCACCTTTAACCATTTTATCACATGTAAGCATGGACGTATGTGTGTTGTACAAGTAACAATAGGCAAAACCTTACCAAAAGAGAAAGGTGATAAATGTGAGCCTGTGTTGTGTGTGTTTTGTTGCATGGGTGTGTTGAAAACAGTAGGAAGCCATGTGTGTTTGACAAAGTTTTGTACTATCACCTTAGAATAAGGAAGTGTGTGTTATGCGCATGCTTGTGAGTGTGGAATACTATGGTTGTAAACCATAGTATGTGCAGGTGGATGGGGACCAGAAGCTAGAACCATGAAAACTATAATAGAAAAGAAAAGGTAAAGTAATGTGGGTGTTTTACGTGTTTACAGCCAACATAGAAGTACAAAGTAGCAAAACTCTGTTTTTGTGTAAGAATAGTCAGGGACTAGGACCACATTAGGATAAACAAAAGGATTGTGTGAGAGTGTGCCTGCATGTGTTTGGCACAAGTCGCAATAAAAAGGAAAAAGGGAAATGAAGCAAGTGGGAACACTAAACATATAAAACGCAAGAACCAAACATAACATTCGATCCTAAGGCGTTTTTCGACCTATGACCCTCTCTTTACGCCACATTTTAACTTAGCAAGTGACCTCATCAAATTGAACCAAAAATAAGAGATAAATCTCGACATGGCCTAGTTTATTACATGACTTTCCGTTTATCTTGAAGTTGAGTAACGAACTCAAAATTTATTTTCAAAGATGCTTGTTTGACAGTTATAGATATTTGAACATTACTTGTTTATTTTTGTATGTAAGTGCACTACTTTGCTTGATTATTTACTATAATTAGAGACCTCATAAAAATGTGATATTTATCAAATATCGAAGAGCTCGCGGCCTAGTTTTTATAACAAGAACCCGATTATTTTTCGGACTAAAAGATAAGGAGTTATTAAAGCCCAAAGTCGACCCCGTGACTAAAATGGTTGTATATGAAAAATGTATAAAAGCATTTTATAAACCTATAGCAAGTATTAAATATCAACCAAGTGCATTGTACATTATTATTTCTTGTATTTAGCCTAAGTACGAATATTTTACTTAGGTTACGAGCAGACCGTTTGCGCATCGTTTTGCGTGCCTTGATTTTCCGTGATATCCTTGTGATCATATTTACTACTTCATCGAGGTGAGTTTCATAGCCCCACTTTTAATTGTTTTAACTATTTTGGGGTGAAAACATTGCTTGTTTTTAACGGATGAACATAAGTGCCCTAAACTGATACGTTTGCCTACATGATGTCTAAGTAGCTATATCCCTAGATGCTTTAGCCCACTATCGTGAACCGTTAATTACTTTGTGTAAGCGTGAATGTTATGGATAGATCTATCGGGACTAACCTCCCTATCTAATTTGGTTGTGTGACCAAAGTTGGATACACTTACATTTGAGGTGTTACAAATGCTTCGGGATAGGCATTTGCTCGGGCTCTTATTATATCTTGTTGGTTGGTTAACGCTTCGGTGTCACGAGCTTAGGCGTAGGAATACAAACGTATACTATTTTGATTATAGCCATGTTTTGGTTATATGCCGGTTGCCTCGAAAATCTTATGGTTCATCACACTATTTAAACTTAAACCTATGAACTCACCAACCTTTGTGTTGACGCTTTAGCAATGTTTTTCTCAGGTATCAAGACGGAGGAGTGACGTGGTTATGCATGGGAGATTTTTAAATGAAAATGGTCGTGACTAGTGTATGGATATTTGGATCAATGTTAAAGTCTTTTGAAACAATGTTTTATTATGATCTTGTGTAATTCGCTTCCGAAACAAGTTTTATGCTTTTAATTAAATTAAAACGACTTTTAAATAGTCGTTCTTTGTATCTATGTCTTGTGATAGTCATGACCGTCGCACCCCATTGTGTTGCCTTACTCTGATAAATTGGGGGTGTGACAGATTGGTATCAGAGCTGTAGTTATAGAGAACTAGGTTATTTTACAAAATGATTTTTATAAACGCGAGTCAAAAATTTATTTATCGGAAAAATAATTCTAGACTATAACTGTCTCTCAAAAATCTCCAAGAACCACTTCACTCCACGTCTTCGATACAAGTAAGTTGTGACTTGAGATAGTTTATGATTTATGCAATGCTAAGTTTTCAGTTTGATTGCTACGTGCCATTAGCATTGGGTATTCCCTTCACATGTTTGAATGATACCCATAGGGATATGTAATAAAACGATTTTTTTTAGTTGAAATAAAATGCCTAACATCCTTGTATGGATTGTTAGGATACGCAAATGGTTTGTGCCATATTCGTTTGAATGGTTTGTGCCATCTTTATTTAAATGGTTTGTGCCATATTTATTTGAATGGTTTGTGCCATATATATATATTTTCCTTTGAGATTAAGCGTACGCATACTTATGCTCAACATATTTTAGATAGTCCGCGAGACTATTATCGACTATCGAAACATTTTGCGTTTCATATCACTGTACGCCAAATTAAAAAATATCGCCACGATTCTATATGAATATGTTTATTTACCATGTGTTTGGTAGTTTGTTAATTTGTAGTAATACTTTAATCAAGCGATACTATTATAAATGTCGAGAGGAGAAACTATTTATTGTGTTCGGTAAATTGTTACTCCACTAAACATTTATAATAGACTCGGTTGAGGAAAAGTGACCTACGTTAATTAACGGTTTCGAAATTGAAATTGAATGCGACCGAGGAACGACGATGACGTCACTATTTAAAATGACATATGACGATAAAACACTTAGTACAAGTATTAATCTTGTAATGCTCCAAAGAATACTACAATTCAAAGAACGAATAAATTTCGCGATATATGAACTATCCATAAATGCGCTGACGCGTAAGTCAAATGGTTATCAAAGAAATTTTTATTGGAAATAAATTACGCAAAGACAAATCAAAATTTTTATTAGTCCATTGGTTGCGACTAAATTATCATGACTTTATTATAAATCTCGAAGTTACGATATGGATATAAATTAAAGGGTTTACCCTTGGTTAAACAATTATGCCAATTTCTACATCAAAGGGATTATCGCGTTGCGCGATATTTGAGAACCCAAGATGCGAAATGTGGACGTATATTGAGATCTTAACACAAGGTATAAATATACAACAATGACTGTAAAGTTTATCTAAGATTGCGAGCAAAACGCTAGACAAGAGCAAGATAAATGAACATATAAGGTATAACGGAACATATTCCAAAATCAGAGAAATTCTTGTAATAAAATTTAATAAATGCTCGAATTGAACATTTTGAACGATTACGGATTAAAAACATATGGAACAATTCTTGCGATGAAATTTTTGTGATAAAATTTTAGTACCCGACTCGTTTAAATCAAATTAACAATTTTTCAAGGTGTAAAAATTGTCGAAAGTGTACGAACTAGCAAAACTAAGTTAAGGAAAGACTTATCAATGAACAAGAACTAGTACGGGCTACGTAATAGCCATAAGCCGACTAAACCTCAGAACATACTTACTCATCCGAGTTACAGGTAATAGACGTTTAGCAAGAGGAAATTGCGCAAAAATAAACGTCGGAGTAAAACTAAATTAATGAAAGAATTAATTAAGGATAATTGTATTTATCCATCCATGCATAATCACTACTAAGAGACTGTATAAATAATAAGTATGTGGAAGAGCATGTTAGAGGACTTTAACATTCCACGATTCACTTATTGTTTTCCATGTAAGGACTACTTGGACATTTAAGTAGACTTATGGATCGATGTACGAGAACTTACTCTAAATAAAAGAAAATTTACAAGACATCATACAACTCGTTTCTATTTTGAGAACCTTAGAAAAATACTTCGTTTCTACCTATCTAACAACCGACGTTTCACATTTGGTGACAGGCGAAAAAGGAAAAATGCCTCTCATTCCGTTTGTCATTTTGCAATCCGAATCCGACAAGGAAATTACCCCCATCCGGAGCGTAATCACAATAAATTCGGATGATGAGCAAGATTCACCAATCATGATGCCAAATGTCACTACGGGACTTCCTTCTATGGTCCCAAATATTGCTACTACTATCACTATGCCAATCCCCACTCCTGTACCTTCAACAATGCCTGAAACTTCTAGAAAAAGAAACCGTTCTTCATCACCACCACCTAATGGTGCTCATTCCCCAGAAGACGAGCCTAATTCAGAAGCACTCGGATTCGATGCAGAACACCTGATAGGCCGCTTGGAGGATGTAGAAGGTGATGTGGATCACCTTATCGAGCAAGATGAGGACAAGGACTTAGTGATAGCCGAGTTACGAGAATCTCTTGAGACTGTTGAGTCTGAGATTGCAATTTTACAAATAAGGAACAATGATATCGAGGCTAGGTAAGCCGCAGATCATGCCCAAATCCAAGAGATCCTACGCCACCTAGGTCTTTAGGATTTTCTCGTCTTTCTAATAAAAGTATGATGTTTTGTATGACGTTTTTTTCAAGACTAAAAGAAGCCATTCAATAGTCAAATGGGAATTTTGTACTCTAAGCTCCAAAACTATGTATGGAACGTAGTTCAAGAATGAAATGTACGAACTTCATGATATGATCTCTTGATAAATGTATTACAATAATTGTGAGAAAAGCTTGATCAAATTTGGACAATCGTAAGAATTGATAACAATGAAAGAACTAACAAAAATATACATCGTTTTTGCGATAATGTTACACAAAAAAATTAAAATGGCGGAACAAGGTTGCAAGGACCTCAAAGAGGTCATCACTCGTCAATACGAAAATGCCATTAGGGCCGTTGATGCGTTCGAAGCTAGTATCCGCACGGTTGACCGAACCATGGATCCTAGTGTTTACAAAAAAGCTAAGGAAACAAGTGCTACTCCGGTTAACACTTTTGGACCTCGAAAGACCCTTTCAAAAACTAAGGTAAATCATCCCGTTAGTAGAAGAAAAGGACCTTATGAGAGGAGGTGCTCTATGATGAAAAACCACCCAAGGTTTAACACCATGAAGCAAGGTGCCAGAAGGTTTAACCCTAACCTTATGACTAAAGCAAATTGGAAAGCGCCATGTGTTCACCAAGGAAAAACCTTACCACCCTCTCCTTGTTGTGAAAGGACGAATTTCCTGGAGGATGTTCCCAAACCAACTCCGATCTTGAACAAAAAGTATCTCGGTAACCTTCCATATTGCCGCAAGTGTGACTACCACCACAAAGGTAGTTGCGCAAACCATTGCATGCTTTGTGATGACTTTGGGCACTTGGAGGGTGACTGCCGAGTGATAAAGTCCCATGAGAAGAATATGAAGGAACGCTACATGGAGGAACGCCGTTTAAGACAAGAAATACCTGAAATCGCCCAAGAAGGAAGCTCAAGGGCAAAGAGCGTCCAATACCCCACCAACTTTTTACACCGTTTGTCTTTCAAGAAAGATGCGCCGACAATCTTCAAGTATCAACCCAAGGGTTTCTACCCTCGTCATGGATAGAGCGTGAAAAATTCATGTAATATGAACTATTTTACTTTTATGCAAATCAAGTGACTCGACGTCCGTCGATGTTACCACCAACAAAACTTAATTATGTAACCGTACTGCAAGTCTTCAATTAAATCGTGTTGTTTTATCTTTAAAGCCTCTTTTGTTTAACCAACGAGAAAATTTTATTTTTCATGTGTCGAAGGAAAAATTCATCCGCCAAAAATTTTACTTAAGAAAAAGATTTCTTCAACAATATTTTCTTTACCTATCGAAGAGAAATAAATAAAGTAAATTTTCACTAAAAGATTTTTGAAAAATATTCTTTAGAAAATATCAAAATTGATTTTTACTATAAGAAATCACCATCGAAAACACTTATTAATAGGGATAATAACAATTGTAATAATGTAAGTTAGAAGATTAATAAAGGTATTATTAATCAAACGCCGCAACTAATAACGAAATATTTTTGGTAAGAACTACCATGTAAAGTTTTGGAACTTGGTTTGACGACCAACTCAATGTGGAGAACAAAAACTATTGATAAACTCGACGGGAACTAGTACGAATAATTATGGGAATTATTTCGTCGATTGTGAAAGGTGAGCATTGGTAACAAATGAAATGCACTATGAACTAACTTGTTGGTTATGAAAAGTGGATAATGGTAACGAACAAAATGCACTGTGGACTATCAATATATAATTACAACCTCAAAGAGTCAAATTTTGATGAAAAGGAGGATGCAACCGTTTGTCTCGAGACGTACGTAGCCTGATCAACTACGTATGATCGTGGTTGAACGCGAGTATGCTCATAGTAGTCATTTTAAAAATGATATATATTAGTACTAGTAAAATATTCAAGTTGTCCTATTCGATAAAGAAAAATTTATTATGTGTTATTAACGTCGAACATTTTTATACCGTCTTAAGTAAAAGCTTCGGGTGCGCGATACGAGTAAACCTAATATAATTATTTTCTTCGCTATTACATACGAAAGCGTATATGACACGCAAATACTAAGAGCGCCACTTGTTTTTTTGACGAAAATTAAACTCAAATAGATTAGAGTCGGAAAAATCTAAAGCAAATTATGAATACTAATGTAAAGAAGCGAGACGTCATTTGAGTAAAACCCAAATTTAACGGATATTGAGAAATCGCCGTAACTTAACGTATGTAAACGAACAATTGGGTCAAGATAAGCATGCTTTTGTATATAACTGGAATACCGAAACCACTCGGACAAAAATCTATTTTACCTAACGATGTTTGAGCATCACACCATATTCATAAGCTTAAAAGATATTATATACTTCCTTCATAGAAGGAATCCGAACGAACTATGATTTGAATATATTATAAATTGTGCGTCCGTTTTCCCTCCACGAAAAAAAGGGAGATAAACGAGGAAGAACGCAAACTAAATTGATTAATTAACGAAATTATCTAATATTGTAAAAGGAAGAAACGTGTTGACCACCATGTGTTAGGACGATAAATTGTTCTAGATTTTTGGGAACCTGATTCAAGAAACCTTGACGCATACGCTACTTATCACTACCAAGTAGACGGTTAATGTGAACAGGGATTAAGCAAACCATGTGGAACGATTTTTAAATGTACGATACATAGTCATCTAGGCGAAAAATGACAATACGCGACACTTTAAAGTGGAAGTAATACGCGGGACGACGCGAAAGTTAATAATGAGAAAACTCATCAAACAAAACCGACGTCGTCAAGAAAAATTTGACATACAGGAAAAGACTTGGGGAAAACGCTATAGAACCATGTACAAGTCGGGAGAAAATTTTCGTTCGTTTTAGTCCTAACAAGATTATAGTAATTTTAATCTTAGCAATAAACTAAAGAAAAACGAACTCATTGAACACCATGAAAAGAAGATAAAAATTTAATTGACCTCTTGTTTAGATAACTACATCGACGTGCTAGTTTTGAGGACAAAACTCAATTTAAGGGATTACGGATGTCACAAACGTGAATTTTGAATCTATTTAATGTATGTAAAACGAGATAGTTCGGGTTAGACTTGTGTGTCTATTAATTTTCCCGATTGATTTCGCATATTTTGTGTACGAATTTGAACTTTTATGAATGACTTAATCACTTGAAAGACTATTATTCGTTTATGATACGTTCTAGGAAATTCTATTTTAGAGATCCACATTAAATCAAAGTAATTTCATTTGATAGTTTCGTTAACGCCAAATTAGAATTCCACCCAAATTTAGTTGCGAGACATTTAGGAAATTCTCCAATTACCAAAATCACTACACTACTACTACTTGGAACATTTTAAAAATACTACAAAGTACAAACAAACCTTTCAACTTTACATCTACACAACAAATATACATTTGTAAATTTACAAAGAAAACACTTTTTGTCCTTGTCAATACATCCAACAGGTCCCCTATTCTCCTTTACCAAAACCCACGTTTTCTTCATGTTACCACCACTATGTACATTTGAAAAATAGTACTTTCAACCACCAATTAATAAGGGTACCATCTTGTTCCCTCTCCTTTCTTTAGAAACCGTCGGTCACTTCTCTTTTCCACCATGTTTTTCTAAGATTTTGCATTAGTGAAAACAAGTCAACCAAGTACCTTTGTCATTCCCTTGTTTTCTACCCTGGACGCAACAAAAGAAGAGTTTTCTCTTCCCCAACACCATGTCATTTCCCATGCAAGTTCACTTGGCTAAGATTTAGTTACATTTAAACAATATCTCTAACTAAACCCTAACTAAGATTTCTTAACCCTAAACTCACACTCTTGCTTATAAATAGCCAACCATTTGCAAAGAAAACTCACACTCATTCACTCATAGCAAAATAAAATACTCTTTCCCCTGTGATGACATTGAGACGCTGCTAGGGTAAGAAGAAAGAGTCCAAAGTGGGATAGCTTAACAAGGATTTGGTTAAGAATTTAGTGGGTTCGATCCGGGTGCATTAGTTTTTATTCATCGCTCTCTAACACTTAACTTAGGACCGACTGTAAGTTACTACAACCCTTGTTCATTCTATCTTGGTTGATCTAAATACTTGCTATAATTTTGTAAAAAAAAAACAAAGCCCACACTAACCAAGTCACGGCTAGGACTTGGTATAGCGAGTGTTGGACGACTTAAAGACTTAAACTAAACTATAATACATGTTCTACCACTGAGTCATGGGTTGGGTTTTGATGAGGTTACACAATCAAGAAGCCACTGTTTGAAAACTTACTGAATGACTTGGACTTTTGAATAACCAACCAAAACTATCTGTGTATGTCATGTGCATGATGAATGAGTGAGTATTTGTGATATGTGCTTGCTAAATAAATTTTGTAAACAAACTAATATGGGATTCATGGGTTGGGTGGTCACCTTGCCGGTTCAACGCAACACGTTCATTTCATGTGCGGATTACACGAACACTAGAATCACTAACGCTATGCATTTCATATACATGATTTTATGTGCATGAAGTATGAAGAACTTGGTACTACCAACTTTCACAGAAAAGGAACTAAGGAAAATAAATCCTAAAGAGAAGAGTAAGAATAAAATGAAAACGCATGCCTTATGTGAGAGTAGGGTTTCGATCAAGTACCATGAGTGTATGTCGTGTTTGTGCTTACTTGACAGTGTATGTAAAAACCAACTTGCAAGGAAATAAGATTATGATTTTATTTGTAGATGTGTAATACATGCGTGATTTGAAATGCAAAAGTAATTGATTTGTGTGAGTCCTGCTTGTGTGTTCCAAGATGGGAAAAGGTAACACATCTTTACAAGTGTGCATGAAGAAGCTTTGTGCTTTCACCTTTAACCATTTTATCACATGTAAGCATGGACGTATGTGTGTTGTACAAGTAACAATAGGCAAAACCTTACCAAAAGAGAAAGGTGATAAATGTGAGCCTGTGTTGTGCGTGTTTTGTTGCATGGGTGTGTTGAAAACAGTAGGAAGCCATGTGTGTTTGACAAAGTTTTGTACTATCACCTTAGAATAAGGAAGTGTGTGTTATGCGCATGCTTGTGAGTGTGGAATACTATGGTTGTAAACCATAGTATGTGCAGGTGGATGGGGACTAGAAGCTAGAACCATGAAAACTATAATAGAAAAGAAAAGGTAAAGTAATGTGGGTGTTTTACGTGTTTACAGCCAACATAGAAGTACAAAGTAGCCAAACTCTGTTTTTGTGTAAGAATAGTCAGGGACTAGGACCACATTAGGATAAACAAAAGGATTGTGTGAGAGTGTGCCTGCATGTGTTTGGCACAAGTCGCAATAAAAAGGAAAAAGGGAAATGAAGCAAGTGGGAACACTAAACATATAAAACGCAAGAACCAAATATAACATTCGATCCTAAGGCGTTTTTCGACCTATGACCCTCCCTTTACGCCACATTTTAACTTAGCAAGTGACCTCATCAAATTGAACCAAAAATAAGAGATAAATCTCGACATGGCCTAGTTTATTACATGACTTTCCGTTTATCCTGAAGTTGAGTAACGAACTCAAAATTTATTTTCAAAGATGCTTGTTTGACAGTTATAGATATTTGAACATTACTTGTTTATTTTTGTATGTAAGTGCACTACTTTTCTTGATTATTTACTATAATTAGAGACCTCATAAAAATGTGATATTTATCAAATATCGAAGAGCTCGCGGCCTAGTTTTTATAACAAGAACCCGATTATTTTTCGGACTAAAAGATAAGGAGTTATTAAAGCCCAAAGTCGACCCCGTGACTAAAATGGTTGTATATGAAAATTGTATAAAAGCATTTTATAAACCTATAGCAAGTATTAAATATCAACCAAGTGCATTGTACATTATTATTTCTTGTATTTAGCCTAAGTACGAATATTTTACTTAGGTTACGAGCAGACCGTTTGCGCATCGTTTTGCGTGCCTTGATTTTCCATGCTATCCTTGTGATCATATTTACTACTTCATCGAGGTGAGTTTCATAGCCCCACTTTTAATTGTTTTAACTATTTTGGGGTGAGAACATTGCTTGTTTTTAACGGGTGAACATAAGTGCCCTAAACTGATATGTTTGCCTACATGATGTCTAAGTAGCGATATCCCTAGATGCTTTAGCCCACTATCGTGAACCGTTAATTACTTTGTGTAAGCGCGAATGTTATGGATAGATCTATCGGGACTAACCTCCCTATCTAATTTGGTTGTGTGACCAAAGTTGGATACACTTACATTTGAGGTGTTACAAATGCTTCGGGATAGGCATTTGCTCGGGCTCTTATTATATCTTGTTGGTTGGTTAACGCTTCGGTGTCACGAGCTTAGGCGTAGGAATACAAACGTATACTATTTTGATTATAGCCATGTTTTGGTTATATGCCGGTTGCCTCGAAAATCTTATGGTTCATCACACTATTTAAACTTAAACCTATGAACTCACCAACCTTTGTGTTGACGCTTTAGCAATGTTTTTCTCAGGTATCAAGACGGAGGAGTGACGTGGTTATGCATGGGAGATTTTTAAATGAAAATGGTCGTGACTAGTGTATGGATATTTGGATCAATGTTAAAGTCTTTTGAAACAATGTTTTATTATGATCTTGTGTAATTCGCTTCCGAAACAAGTTTTATGTTTTTAATTAAATTAAAACGGCTTTTAAATAGTCGTTCTTTGTATCTATGTCTTGTGATAGTCATGACCGTCGCACCCCATTGTGTTGCCTTACTCTGATAAATTGGGGGTGTGACAAATGTCATGAATAGTCATCATCCTCAAGTTTTTACTTTCTCCAAACCAAGCTTAAAAACGAGATCATTGTTATTATAAGTTAGCAAACTAACACGAACTCATGTGGGCCAATTATTTACTTAGACTCCCTTATTCCTAGGTGTATCTCTTATATTTTATTGTTGTCTTGAATGATCACGAGGATGCATTGTTGACTTATTTCGATAGTTATTAAGGCCGAATATAAAGTGAACGATTTAATCAATAGTTAGCTAAAGGACAAAATCTTTTAAAACTGCTTCTCGGGACCTCATAAAGTTCATATCTTGGCATAACTCGCTTCGCGATTTGAGACCTTTCTCGGACCGATATTTGGCAGCGACTTCATACTTCAAACCTTGAGAGACGTTCATGAAATAATGGTCTTTTCTTCATAATAGGAATTTCTTCACTTGAAGTTTTGAGAGATTCATACTTGGACCACGAATTCTTCATTTTTCTCCAATCTTTATTTGGGATTTTGATATACAACGATCCGCCTCCTTTTTGGACTTGGATCTATTCATCCTCATACCTTGTTAGGGCCTTTTCGGATAGACTTCTCCATGACTTTTGGGGAGTATTTGCTTTTCGTCGTGTGTCTCGATCCTTCATATTGATTTTCGATAAATGATTCTTCACATCACTTTTGGATCTTTAGCAACAAAATGTAGCCCTCATGCCTTGTTAGGACCTTTTTGGACTCGCCAATCTTCGCATCCCGCTTCAATAAGTTATGCCTTGGCTATGAACTCTAATCCATACCGAGCAACTTTTAAACGATCTTGGGCTAGAAGCTAAGTAACTTTTCAAATCGTACAACCTTATTTATTGCAGATAAATTTATAACAAGCGATGGGAGAATAGGCTCATAATTAACTCACATAAATTCATGAAAGAATACCAAACTTATAATTGGCTCTATCATCTCTCGTTCTCCACAGTTTAAAATCTCAAAGAATGAGACTCGTGGATGCTTAGCCTATTAAATCAAAGTTTTGGGTTTTCGAGTCGCCTATAGGATCTTGCAAACTCTTAGACTTTTTCAAGTTTAGAAATCGCATTTTAAAGTTCCCTTGATAAACGAATCTCTAGGATCAATTATAGGAACTTGCGAAAAGTTCTTGTTCTTAACCCGTGAGAGTTAAGACTTTCGCGTTTTATAGCTCCCTATATAAAAGCCTAGCAAAACTTGACTTAAACACGTTAAGGATACTAGCTAGAGTAAACTAAGCTAAGTAAACTCGGGTTGAGTCAAAAGATTCACAATGTTTGAAAATTAAAACCACTTTATTAAAATTTATTCTAGCAAAGAAAGAAAATAACTATACAAATGGAAAAACTAATATGCCAAAATAGATCAAAAATTTTGAAAAATGTCGAAAAATTGATTTTCCGGTTAAAATGAGGACAAATACAAGGAAAAGAGCCACTTAACTTCGATAGAAGTCCCCCTACACTTAATATAAACATTGTCCTCAATGTTCAAGCATGTGGGAGTAAACTACCCTACACTTAGGACATTGTGCACTTTGTTTAAATCTTGCTAAGGAAAAGACAACTAAAGAGATTCCTATTTTAATAATGAGAAAATATAAAATAGTGAATCGAAAAGAGTTTAGGATAGAACCGGGAAGAAGTGAACACGGAATCACGGGTCATCAAGAATCATCAAGAGTGGATCATTGAGCGCTCGAATCCCTGAATAGTAGAAGAGAGGAAATAGCAAACACCAACGGGTCTCCCCTACACTTGGGATAAAGAAAGCTAAAAGATAGATACATGGGTTGCTTCCCAAGAAGCGCTTGATTTTTGATTACCGAGTCGTGAGCCTAACTCGACCTTGATTATCATAGGAAGCAGCATGAAACATATCCACCAGGATCAAAGACATAGTTTTCGTCCATCAAATAGCACAAGCTCACGGCGAACAAGGCAAGCCAAAGAAGAATAGGCAAGGTTCCCTTAAGCAACGATGGAGCACGGTGGAAGCAAGGGTGGTGCAAGCATATTTCCATAAGTTCCAAAGATATTTCCCTTTATTTCATCAGACGGATACTGAGATGGCTGAAGAATATCAATACCGGGGTCGAACACCTTTTCCTTTAGGGGAAAATAGCACTCAGGCTCAGCATAATTTGAAGATGATCCGCGAAAAAGATGCACAACCTCGTCCTCAGAAGGTGGAAAAAGAGGTGTTAACTCATACGTGCTGCGGATGGTGGTGTCGGCCGGTTGCTTCTCCTTTGAAAGAATTTTCTTCAAATCCAAAGTAGGATCAAGACGATGATCTTCAAAGTCTAAAGGAGGAGCATCACTCTCATGAGGGAAGTAAGTATTGAGAAAAGTAGAGAAGTCTTCCTCAAAAAAGTAATCATCCAAAGTAGGATCAAGTGATGGCGGAGGATCTTCATCATGTGAAGAATCACTCGAAAGAGTATCGGCCTCATCAAAATCATCATAAATGGGCATGTCGGGATACTCGGAAGTACAATCATCAAAATCATCCGAATCTGAGCTAGAATCATCATCATAAGCATAAAAGATCGGTGGAGAATCATAAATGGGTGAAGGTTCCAAATTGGAGAGAGAATCATCCACATCATCTTCAAAAAGTGGATTATCAATGCAAGAATCGAATAGAGGATTGTTGTAGATGACAAAATCATCAAGCACATTAATCATATTCGCTGATTCTCGTCCATAGGATTTGCTTGTAAGCTTCCCCATTTTAAAAACTTGTGCATCATCCCCGACTCTTAAGATTAACTCACCTTCGGCAACATCAACTAAAGCTCGTCCGGTTCTTAAGAATGGCCGACCAAGTATTAAAGGAATACGAGGGTCCATTTCATAATCAACAACCACAAATTCGACCAGGAAAGTAAATGTGCCAACTTTAATGAACACGTCTTCGGCAATACCAATGGGGTAAGCGAGAGTGCGATTTGCTAGCTCAAGAGTCATCCTTGTTGGAGTAAGGTCGGGTAATGATAGTGTTTTCCAAACACTCAAAGGCATTAGATTAATACTGGCCCCGAGATCAGCTAGGGCAGTAAATTCTTCAGTTTTGTTAAAAATGCAAGGCAACACAAAACGACCGGGATCTCCAAGTTTTTCCGGAAGTTCTTTAAGAATAACTGCAGAGCAGTTTTCATTTAAGCGTGTGTTGGCGAGCTCAATCAACTTCTCCTTCTTGTTAAGCAATTCCTTGAATGCTTTGACAAATTTCGGCATGTGGACAAGTGCTTCAACAAGGCTAATGTTGAAAGTCATTTGAGAGATCATCTTCAAATAATTCGACACTTGAATGTCATCCTTTGTGTGCATTTTGGTCTTGCCTAAGCGAGATGGATAAGGAATATTGGGGTTGGCTGGTGAAGGTGTCGGTGTAACAGGTAAAGGTTGAGATGTTGAAGGGTTCTTCTGGGGAACATCGTCATGACGAGGCGGAGGCGGTAATGGTGTACTAATACTAGGTGTAGGAGGAGTAGGGATAAATGGTGGTGGAGGAGGTGTAGATGATGGGAGCGGGATAGGTGGTCCTACTATGGTGACTCCACTACGGGTAGTAATAGCACTCACATTTGCTCGCGGATTGGTGACGGTGTTTGAAGGTAGAGAACTCGAGGTAGAAGGTTGAGCGGAGGGTAAGAAACTAGCCAGCATATTCTTTATATCATTCGTTTGATTGCTGAAAGAGGATTGGATATTATCTCGAAGCTCGGATCTAATGTCATTTCCTTTCTTGGTAATATCTCCTTTCAAATTGATAATTTGGCTCTGCAGATTCTTGATTTGCTCACCTTGGGTTCTCATGATGGCTTCTAATTCTTGATTGATCGGTGGGGCTTGTTGAGCAGGTGGGTGATAAGGATTATAAGCTCTTGGTGGGATTTGGTTGCTTCTATTGTAATTGTTGGTGGGGTTTTGATTTTGAGGAGAAAAACCGGGTGAAAGGTAGTTGTTTGACCGGTAACTCAGCAAATTTCTATCCCCTTGAGGTCGAGCTTGGTAATTTTCCGGTGAATAATTACCATAAGCCGCATACACATTTTCCAGATTTCCTTGTGTAGAAGGACAATCAGTGTATGAGTGTGGACCGCCGCATGTTTCACAAGAAGGTGCTACCGCTTTAACTTGTTGTTGTTGGTTTGTAGCAAGAAGCAAGATATTTTTGTTCATTTCAGTCATCATGCGGGTGAATTCGGTCATGTCGGGGCTTGCTGAAGTAGAAGAAACATTGACTCTCGGGTTGTTCCTTGAAGAAGCGGAGGAATCCCAGTTTTTGTGGTGACTAGTCATGTTTTCAGTAAGCTCTCTACACACCTCGGGTCTCCTTTTCATAAATGTGCCACCGGCGGCTGCATTAATCGTATCACGATCACGAAAAGTCAAACCGTTGTAGAAAGTATCAATTAAGGTCACAGGGAGCATGTTGTGGTTTGGAAAACGATCGATCAAGACATTATATCTTTCTCAAGCATCAAAGAGAGATTCATCGGGATCTTGCATGAAACCGCTGATTTGATTGCGAAGGCTCGTAACCATGAATGGTGGAAAGTAGCGCGACAAAAAGCGTTGAGTCATGTCATCCCAAGTATGGATTGAATTCTTTGGGAGACGATCAAACCATTTCTCGGTGTGATGTGATAAAGTATGTGGAAAGAGTTGTAGGCGTAGAACATCCATTGTGGCACCGGGCAACTTCATGCTTTGGGTGATTGTAATGAACTTGTCGAGGTTTTTGTTGGCATCATCATCAGGCATTCCGGCGAATGGATTAGTTTACACTTGCTGAATCATGTGGTGCTTCAACGAAAACTCCAGAGCCGTGATTTGCATCGGCGCAATCGGTCCTCCTCGTCGAAACATGGTAGGTTGACAAAGCTCCTCCATTGTCCGAAGATCGGGCTGTGGAAGAACATTGTTGTTGTTATTAAGGTGCGGTGGATTATTGTTGTTGTTAACACCTACCATAGCTAAATCTTCTCGAGTCTCGGGCTCTTGATAATTAGAAGATCTAATACGCATACACCTACAAAGGCAAAAGAAAATAATACCAAACACAAAGACAATATATATACACAATAAAAATAAAATCTTTTTGGATTTTTGAAAATTTTAATTTTTATGGTTTTTTAACAATTATTAATTTTTATGGTTTTTTTTTAATTTTTTAAGCAAGAAAATAACGCTCACAAGTGAACGGATCCCAAAAAGCAACGCGTCTCTCACAGAAAACCGTTAATCTTTACGAAAAGAGCCAGCAGCGGCGCCATTTGATACTAGAGATTTTGTATGTTGAAAAGTTCGTTTTCTCGGTATCTCTTCGAATTGATTTCTGGTTCAAAGTACGACTCTATTGTTTTTGGTGAAACAAATATTTTTGGTTGTTTTAAAATAAAATGTGCAAAACTTTAAAGTAAAGAGCAGGTAAAGTAAATCTAATTCTAATTTAAAATAAATGGCAAGTATTTAAAAGCGTGACGGAAAATTAAAGGGCACTAAAAGTAAATAACGCAAACTTAAATCTATCTAAGGCAAACTTAAAACGCAACTAAAACTTAAACTTAAACTAAGGTAAGGCTAAAATAAATCTAAGGCAAATAAACTTAAAGTGCAACTAAGTAAAAAGGCGGGAAAAGTAAAGCTTGAAAATTAAAGAATTAAAAACAGAAACTAAAAATAACCTGAAAACAGCTCATCCGGAATAATTCTTCGTTCGGAATAAACACTCATCCGGAATGTCACCTTCGTTCGGAATGTTCTTCTTCACTCGGAATATTCACCAAAACCCTTGATCCGGAATAAATCCTTTATCCAGAATATGTCACTTATCCGGAATAAAGTCTTGATTTGGAATGTTGGTCCTTGATTCGGAATGTTGCTTGATCCGGAATATTATTCTGAATAGAACTCCTTGATCCGGAATATGTCACTTATTCCGGATGGAAGCCCTTGATCCGGAATATCTCCTTGATCCGGAATGTTGAAGATTCTGGATGAAGTCTTT
Source organism: Glebionis coronaria (assembly GCA_025667525.1). Lineage (NCBI taxonomy): Eukaryota > Viridiplantae > Streptophyta > Magnoliopsida > Asterales > Asteraceae > Glebionis > Glebionis coronaria. Next base: position 505,693,905 of record CM046880.1, on the reverse strand, counting down.
GATCCGGAATAATTAATTATTCCGAATAAGGGTCCTTGATATAACAACCCGAAAATTTTGACCAAAGTTTAAATTAAGATTTTTCGAACATTTACGAAACTTGTTGTTTATTTTCGATAATTTAACGAAGGTCGTGTTAGCTAAAATTCAAATTTATTTTGAATATTTTCTTTTAGTTTATGAACTGAGAAATTTAAAATTTTTACGTTTACGTTTCGTAAAAATTAAATATTTATTTTTTTAATTACTTGTAATATTTATCGACGTTTTAAACGACGGACTGAGCAAAACTGATAAAAAATAATAGTTGAAACGATTCAAAACGAAAACTTTGAAAATATGAAGGAATAGTATTTTATTATATCCTAAAACGTTGCTAATAACGCGAGCAATAAAATTTACATTTTATTTTTACGGCGAAATCTAACCAAAATAGCTAGAAATGATTAAACGAGCATTTAAATATTTAATAGCAAATGTTTTCGAAAATCGACGAAGTAAGGACTCATATTTATTGTAAAAATGATTTTAAAAACGATGGCGCAAGTCTCGTGTCTTGAATCATCCGTTTAGTCGCCCAAACGAGCGTCGAACGCTTATTGTACGAAAGTAAATAAAGTATTTACATAATTTACCCTAAACTATTATCTAATTTCTATTTACATTTTAAAGTTTAGGTATATATATTAATATTCTCCCATTTCTCTCATTTTACACAAAACAAAACACACACAAATTAAAAAGTTCTCTCAAACTCCAACAATGGCTGCCAACCGGCCGCCGGAGCTGCCACCGCCGCCGCACCGGAAAACTTTTCCGGCGATGATTTTCCGGCGAACTCCATTTTTTCCGGCGAGACCAAAAGTGTTCCAAAAGCCCCGATCTACCCGAATCTCATACCCACTCTATCCAAAATCGTCTCCTCTTCGCTGCCATTCCTAAACCGCCGCTGTGGTGGTGTTTTCCGGCCGCCGCCGCCGTATGGTGGTGTGTGGGTGACGGATTCACCATCTCAACATGTGGGTATACCTTAAAAACCCTCAAAACCCTCGGATTTTGTCCCGATCTACACATGCAAGATGGTTACAATCAAGATTAGAAAAAAAATAGTTTAATTATTTTATTTATTTTATTTATGGTGGTTCTTGGCCGCGTTTTGAACGGAAATAGGGGCTGCCGCCGCCGGACCACCACTGTGGTGGCGGCCGGACTTTATCACAGCCACCATGGCCAGCCATGGTGGTGTTGCATTGTGGTGGTGATACCCTTGATTATTTTTGGTTGCTTAATTATTGATTGGTGGATGATTCTAGATCTATATTTTTTTTATATACAATTAAATTTTAATTATAATGTGTAAAAGATAAATAAATAAATAAAGGATATGATAATATTGGAAATGATGAATGTACATATTATTTTGAGGGTATATAATAATATAAATATGTATATAATAATAACAATAATTAATATTTGATATATTTAGTTGACTTACTATTTGAGAAGATATAAAAAGAAATAAATAAAATTTATTTAATGAGTTAATTATTATTGTTATTACTGTGTAAAAAGGGATACATAAAGGAGATAAAATAAATAAATAGAGTATGTAATAAGATAAAAAAAGGGGTGGACTATAATAAATAAATATAATTGTTTTTTTTTTTTGTTTTATAATTATTAATTGTGGAGATATGGATTATAATAAATAAAGGGTGTAATAAAATATGAAGTGTAAGAATATAAATATATTGAGAATATTATAATAATAATTAATATTATTTGATATAATGGGGTATAAAATTATTTGAGGATATATGGAAAGTAATTAAAGTATTGATGGTGGGAATATATATAATTAATATATTAATTAAGGTATTGATTAAAAATGGAAAGTAATTAATTTAAGAGATATGGAAGGTAATTAAAATATTAATGGTGGGAATATATATTTAATATAGTAATTATAATGATTGAGTATACCTTAATTAGAATATTGATTAAGAAAGTATTAATTGGATATTGATTGAGACAAAGTGGGAAAATTATGTATTTTATATACATGGAAACGTTATAAAAACGGAAAGGTCATGCCGAAATTTTCTAAAAATGTATACGTTAATAAAAGAAATAGTAAACGAATAACTCCGTTATATAATAATTTTTGAAAAGTATTATTCAAGTTAATATGACATTTAACATTTATATATGATAAATAAATTTTAATGAATTATATAATGATTTTCGAACGAGTGTCGAATTATATAAAAATAACTTTGTATACACTATTACAACCGAAGGATATAGTATATAATTTAAGAAATACATTTTTGAATGTTTGTTCTAAATAATAACTTACGATATAAATTATATGCGTCATTTTCATATATAAAATATATATATTGGATGTATTATATGATTTGTTTTATCATTTTATTTTATTTGGCCAACCACCAGGGTTTTACGAGTTAAATTTTATTAATTTATTTTGTGTCGAGTCGATGTAACCATCCATCGGGAAAACACCAAAACTTAAACCTCACCCAACGATTGGAGCATAGCTGTGGAATTATTTACAACCGCGGAAAGATATTTGTTGACGCTACATGATTATTTATTATGGTGTATTACGACTATTGGAATCCAGCCGTATATATTACGTGGTGCTGTGTGGTGTGATACTTATATTCTGCTGATGTCTGCATTTAAGGTGAGTCTATAGCCTCGCTTTATACTAGTTATTAAATGATTTTAAACCCGCGAGGGGGAATACATGTTTTTATAAACTTAGAACACAAGATTTTTATGGTATGCTTTGTCCCTCTATGAATGGACTCGTGGTTGCCTTTAAATTGCATTAAGTGATTGCCTTTGTTAAAGCCTCAATTATGGACCGTTAACTAGCTTATGATGGGCTAGCCGTTAGTACAATTAATAGATCTATGGGGGAAGCCGCCCCGGTTCAGTTTTTGTGGACTTGTCATAGAAGCTTAGGCCCGACCTCCACACTGTTTGGACATATTGTATTGAGAAGTCAGGTATACGGCAATGTACCAAAAATCTAGAGGTAACCGACAATTAATAAATCTCTCGTCTTATTAGACTGATATGGGAGTGTTTAAGGGCTCGGTTCCATGAGCTTATTGCAATTTATGCTATATACAATTATCATTGTTGATGCAAATTATTATTTGATGCTTATAAGCATGCCACAAACTTATAATCTTTGCTTGTGTTCAAATTGATTACATAAACCTATAGATTCACTCGGCATTTTTGCTGATTGTTTTACTCACATGTATTTTAGGTAATCAAGAAGTGGAAGCTTGGAAGTCACGGGAATGAATGTTGTGCACTACTTTGCAATATAAACTCTTTGAATATTTGTCGTTCCTTTTGTTCAAAACAATTTAAATCTTTTGTTTTGGTTGTACTTTGGTTACGATGTCTTGGGACTACGCTACTCTGACAAATGTTTTAGGAACGATAAATCTAAAACGTCTCTTTTCGAGTCGTTCTTTATAAATTATGTGTTGTTGTATCATTGTTTAGCACCCAAAGATGTATTCCGCTGCGTGTAAATTTGGGGGTGTTAAACTTGATCCGGAATGTAGACTTGATCTGGAATAAAAGGCTGATCCGGAATGTTTGGTATTCTGGATGAAATGCTTGATCCGGAATAAATTATTCCGAATGAGCACTACTGATCCGGAATGTTAAATATTCTGGATGAACAACTTTGATTCGGAATGCAAGAATATTCCGGATGAAGGCCTTGATTCGGAATGTATAATATTCCGAACGAACGACTTTGATATAGAATACCCACAACTCAATTCCCTCACTCGGCTTGATCCGGAATGTTTTCCTGGGAAAGATACAGTAACAGAAAACGCGAAGAACAAGGAAGAACAAAGATATACAGATCTAATCAAAACTAAACAAAATCCACCACAAGATTAAATCAAACTAATCAAATAACATCTATTAATCATAAACAAACAATCTAAAACAATAAAACTAACAAATATAACCAAAATAATCAAAACTCACATTAATCAAATCAATAAAAATCAAGAACATGAACATGAACAAATAAGCATGAAGATTAAGATCAAATAAAGAAAGGTAGATAAGAGATTAACAAGAAAAAGTAAAGATTGACAAGAATAAGAGAACTTACTTGAAATTAAATGTAATTAAGGTGCAAGACAAGGTATTTAAATGGACATGAAAAGTAAATGACAAGGTAATTAAATGTGCAAGGTAATTAAAATGGAAGAAATAGTTTGTCAAGCTATCCAACAAAATGAAATGATTAACATCCTAATCTATTTATAGGGGAAGATTAGGGAGTGCTTAGGAAGCTTCCTCCCCTCTTTCATCTTTTCCTTAATTGCAAGCTTAAGTCCTTGATCTTCTTAATCCTTTGTTAATCTTCTTAATACTTGGACTTTAATGACTTGTCGCGGGATTTCTTTGAACTCGTCTTGTAATTCTTCAACAAATTATACTTGAGTTCTTCGGCTTTTGGTAAACTTCCGTCTTTTGACTTTTTCTTCGATAAATCTTCAGAATTTGTCTTGGACTTCCGTTCTTTTTTCACTCTTGACTTCTTGATTTCGTCTTTCGTCTTTTTCTTTGATAAAAGCCCGTGAATGCCCGTGTTTTCACCACTTTTCACCTTTTCGTCCTAAATCACAACAAAAACACAAACCACGCATAATTACGACATAAATGACATAAAATACACGTTTTAGCTCGGTTAATATTGTAATTAAGTGGTAAAAAGGATGGGTGTTTACACACCTATCAGTCAATTTGATCAAAAGGAGTCATACATGCACCCCGTTATTGGATTAACTTGTGTCAACGCTGGATCAAATCATGTCAACGCCTCACATTCAGACGCTGACACATACAAAATTGACTCACCAAGAGTTAAGCCTGCTGGTATTGATCTAGATACTGTGTGTGCATACATTGCTTCATTGCCCAATGGTTCAGTGATTACATATGAGGACCTTGAGCAAATTAGTGATGAGCATTTGGAGGAGATGGACATAAAGTGGAATATGGCTCTTGCAAGTATAAGAGCAAACAGATGGAATAGAAGATTCAAGAAGAAGATGACTTTTAATGCTAAGGACACTGCTGGATTTGATAAATCCAAGGTTGAGTGTTAAAATTGTCATCGTATGGGACACTTTATGAGAGAATGTAGATCTCCAAAAAGATCTGATGTTGGAAAACCCTAAAGCCAAATCATTAAGGCTCAGGATCCCAAAGCCATGGTTACAATGCAAGAAATTGATGGTGTTGGATGGGATTGGAGCTACTTGGCCAAGGATGAGGAAGAGAACAAAGCTTTGGTTGCAGAAAAGGAAGAAGGAGAGCATGTTCACTATGCTCTCATGACACACTCCTCATCTTCATCAGACAATGAGGTATATGATGATGCTTTTTGTAGTAAGGGTTGTCGTCTAAACACTGAAAGACTTAACAAAGAAGTTTTAAAATTGTCAACAGATGTGGGTAATGAAAGATGCAAGTTATCTAACTATCAACTTGATCTTACTCAAGCTGAAAAGACTGTAGTTGAGTATAAGAAAATGGAGCTTGACCTAAAAGATCAAATAAATATCTTAAAACATGATTTAAATGCTAGTACTGATATTAGAAACATCATAGAGAGGGTCCATGCTGAATTACAGGCTAAGCTAGATGAGGCTATCAAAAATAAGGATAATGTAGACCTTAAAATTCAGAGATTTGATAAAGCCTCACAAACCCTAGAAAAATGTGTTAGTGAACAAAGGGATTCTAGGGATATGACTGGGATTGGGATGAAAGAATATGTTGGTGTTCCACCACCTGCTGGGGACTTCTATGGTGTCCAAAGAAAGGACTTATCTTGGACTGGTTTACCAGAACTCCAAGAGGAGGAATTTATTCCTCCACCAAGAGTTCTTACCCCAGTAGAGGAATATAGGCAGAAGTTGACTGATTTGTACCAATGGAAGAAAGCCAACCCTACCTTGTTTGTTAAGGGTGGCATGCTTAGTGAAAGCCCAAATGAGTCTACACCTATCAAAGTAACAAACCCAATCACTGGCAAGACTGTTGACCTTGGCTCAAACGTTGTTAGAAAACCTAGTATTAAATATGCAGAAATGTATAGAAAAACTAGGTCACCAAAAAGCCAAATTGGTGATAATGGAATAGGTTTCTTTTCTTCTAGACCTAGAGTTATGTCTAGAAAAGCCTGTTATACTTGTGGTAGTTTTTCACATTTAGCCTATAAGTGTGTCAACGCTTCAAAGGTCAACGCTGACAAAAAGTCAAACATTGTCAAACCCAAAACTTTTGTTCAGCAAAGTCCACAAGTTGTTAGACCAGCCCAATTCTTTACTAAAGGGTCTAATACTTATGGACAAAGACCTTTTCAGAAGACCAATACATGGTCTAATAGACAATGGGTTTCTATAGCAAACCCTAGTTTCAACGCTGATAAGGGTAATTTCAGCGTTGACAAGACCAAATCAAACGCTGACAGAAACGTTGTCAGACCAAATAATAGTAAATATTTGCAACCAAAGGGAAAGGGGTCTAAAGCTTCTTCTAGCTTGACATGGAGACCTAAGCAAGATCAAAACCCTAATTCAGATGGGATTTCTATGACCTGTAAAAGATTTAATTATATTTCAAAGGTCATAACAAAACCAATTGGGGTTAACTGGGTGTTTAATCCAAAAAGGGATGAACAAGGGGTTGTTATGAGGACTCAGTCTGTTCTTGTTGAACAACCAAATGAATCCAAGTCTGCCCAGGCTTGGGTTCCCAAAGAAACTAATTTGTTTTCTTTATGTGCAGGGCATTCAAAAGCATGTTAATGATTATGGCTATTGGGATAGTGGATGCTCTAGGCACATGACTGGGAAGGAAGATTATCTCACAAACTTCACTCCCATTAAGGATGGTGACAAAGTTTACTTTGGAGGCGGATATGGACCTATCACAGGCAAAGGAACTCTTCTCACCAACAATTTGCGTTTTGAAAACGTGTTTCTGGTAAAAGAACTTGACTATAATCTGTTTAGTGTATCACAAGTTTGTGATAACAAAAATAAGGTTCTTTCCACTGATACTGAATGCTTGGTGTTGAGCAAGGATTTTAAAATACCAGATGAGAAATTCATTGATTATAGGACACCTAGGCATAAGGACATTTATAATGTGAATCTTAATGGAATTAGGATGAATAATAACTTGTCATGTCTATATGCTAAGGCTTCGGTTGATGAGAGTACTCTTTGGCACATGAGATTAGGGCACATTAATTTTAAAAATATAAGTAGACTTGTGAGACATGGTTTGGTTGATGGTTTACCTGAAAAGGCTTTCCATAATGACCACTCTTGTGTTGCATGCCTTAAAGGCAAACAGCACAAGGTCTCATTTAAGTCTAAACAGGTGCACTCTAGTTCTAAACCACTTCACTTGCTGCATATGGACCTGTTTGGTCCAACTAATATAGAAAGCTTGAATGGTAAATCTTACTGTTTTGTCATCACTGATGATTTTTCTAGGTTTACTTGGACTTTCTTTTTAGCTTTGAAAAGTGACACTGCTGATACTTTAATTAACTTTATTACCCAAATAGAAAAGAAGTCTGGTAATGAGGTTAAGATGCTTAGAAGTGATAATGGTGGTGAGTTTAGAAATAAGCTGTTGGATGATTTTTGTGCCAAGAAAGGGATTACTAGACAGTTTAGTGTAGCCAGAACCCCACAGCAAAATGGTGTTGCCGAGAGAAAGAATAGAACCCTCATAGAAGCAGCCAGGACTATGTTGGCTGATGCTCACTTTCCCGTTGCTTTTTGGGCTGAGGCTGTGAATACAACTTGTTATGTTCAGAATAGAGCATTAGTCAACAAGATTCATAACAAAACACCTTATGAGTTACTTTGGGGAAGGAAACCTAATATTGGTTTTCTTAAACCTTTTGGTTGTCATGTAGTTTTGTTGAATACTAGTGATGCCTTAGGTAAATTTAGTGCTAAAGGTGATGAAGGCTACTTCATGGGTTATTCAGTGCAGATTAGAGGATATAGGGTTTACATTAAGAAGGAAAAACGTATACTTGAAAAAGTACATGTTAGGTTTTTAAAAAGTAAACCTAGTGATCCTGAAAGTGGTCCAAATTGGTTATTTGACTTGGAACCTCTGTCTAGGACTTTGAATTATATGCCTGTTACTAATCCAAACATTGTGAAGGTAACTTCAAATGTTGTGGAAGAACCAGTTGTTGATGTTTCAGATACACAAATTAATGAAGAGGTTGGATTACAAGCAGACAAATCATCACCCATACTTGAGTATGTCACTATTCCCATATGGACAGATGCATTTGTTGCTGCTACTGCTGGAAAGGAAAATGGTGGTCCCTAAGTATCACCAGTTGACAACATGCATGATTTTTCAGGCGCTGACAAGACAACTTCAGACGTTGATGGCTCAAATGTTGACAGCCATGATCCAGGCGTTGACAGCTCTCTTGACCATATTTTCTCTTCCAATTTTGAACAAGGTGAACCTTCAAACAGAAATGGAGAGGTTCATTCAGATATTGAGGGAAGAGAGTCTGAAGAAGATATTGGTAACATGGAAGATGAGATTGAAGACAACACACTTTTTGAGGGAGGAGTGCTTACTTCTACAATCAAAAATCACCCCTCTTCTCTAATTATTGGTGATGTGATGTCTCATGTTCAAACTAGAAGATCTCATTAGAATCTTGGAGGATTTATTGCCAATATTCACAAGAAGGTTGATACCCCTCTTGTTCAAGCATGTTTGTTTGCCTGTTTTCTGTCACAACAGGAACCTAAGAAGATTTTTTATGCTCTCAAAGAACCAAGTTGGGTGGAAGCAATGCAAGATGAGCTTCACCAATTTGTTATCTAGGATGTTTGGGAGTTGGTTGATTGTCCCAGACATGTCAGACCTATTGGGACAAGATGGGTTCTTAGAAACATAAAGGATGAAAGAGGCATTGTGGTCAGAAACAAGGCACGTTTAGTGGCTCAAGGATATACACAAGAAGAAGGGATAGACTATAAGGAGGTCTTTGCACCAGTTGCAAGGATTGAGGCTATAAGGATATTTCTAGCCTATGCTTCCTGCATGGGCTTTACTATCTATCAAATGAATGTGAAGAGTGCTTTTCTTTATGGCATAATTGTAGAGGAGGTTTATGTAATGCAGCCTCCTGGTTTTGAAGATTCAGAGCATCCAGACAAGATATATAGAGTCAAGAAAGCTATGTATGGACTTCATCAAGCCCCAAGAGCATGGTATGGCACATTGTCCACCTATCTGGTAGAAAATGGATTCAAAAGGGGCACCATAGACCAGACCTTATTTACAAAGAAGACTGGTAAGGATTTCTTACTTGTCCAGGTTTATATGGATGATATCATCTTTGGCTCTTCAAGCCCAAAGATGAGTGAAGACTTTTCCAAGCTTATGACAGACAAGTTCAAGATGAGTGCAATGGGGGAGATGAACTTCTTTCTAGGGTTACAAGTTCAGCAGAAAGAGGATGGTATCTTCATCTCTCAAGATAAATATGTAGCAGAAATCTTGAAGAAGTTTGGCTTTTCTCCACATGAGAAAAAGGGCTAGTACTCCTATGGATAGAGAACACCCTTGGGGAAAAGTTGGAGATGGAAAAGATGTGGATGTCAGGCACTATATACCAATGATTGGTTCCTTGATGTATCTCACAACTTTAAGACCTGACATTATGTTTGTTGTGTGTGCATGTGCACGCCATCAAGCGACTCTCAAAGAGTGTCATGTTCATGTTGTCAAGAGAATCTTTAGATACCTTAGATGTTATCCAGACCTGGGATTATGGTAACCAAAAGATTCACCATTGGAGCTTATTGCATATTCAGACAGTGATTATGGTGGTGACAAGTTTGATAGAAAATCCACAACTAGTGGATGTCAGTTTCCTGGGAGCAGATTGATCTCTTGGCAATGCAAGAAACAAATAGTGGTGGCCAATTCTACAACTGAAGCAGAATATGTAGCAACAGTTGCTTGTTGTGGACAAGTCTTATGGATTCAGAACCAGCTGTTGGATTATGGGTATAATTTCATGCATACCAAGATTTTTGTAGACACTAACAGCACTTTATGCATTATTAAAAATCATTTACATCACTCTAAAACAAAACACATAGAAATTAGACATCATTATATAAGAGACTGTTTTGAAAAGGGTTTAATACAACCAGATAGGGTTGACACAGAACAAAATGTGTCTGATTTATTAACTAAACCTTTTGATACTAGAAGATTTCAATACTTGGTAACAAGTATTGGAATGATCAATCTCACTTAATATGTGTTTTGGGGTCTTAGTGTAAAAGTATGTATAGGATATGCATTGTTATTGGTCTTTTTGAGAAGTTAGATTTTCCACTTTATTTGTCTAACGCTGACAAAGGTTATCTTAACGCTGATAAGTGTTATCGTGACGTTGTCAGCAACATGTTAGTTTTGTGGTTTTTGATCTAAGTGTGCAGGCGTTGTTAGCATTGTACCATTGGATACAGAGTTGCTTATGGATCCTTGGAGAATCATTGGAGCATGTTTTAATTTATGGATGATGGGTGGAATATTTATATTCCTATCTTGACATAAATTTTTATTTACATGCATATTATTTGGCAAGTTATGTATCACAGTTTAAGGGGAGGTTTTAGGAACCTTTAGGACTTTTTGGGTATTCTTATAATACTCTTATCACAATTCTAGATTGTGTCCACTGGTGAGTATGAGTTAGGTTTCTATCTCATGAGGCACTGTAGCATGAAAAGTTGATACACTATGCATGTTGCCAAGACCTTTTTGGCCTAGAATTGGATGTGGTCTGTTGGGAGACTTGGGTATGCTTTATATTGGGTTTACCTGGGAGTTACAAGGGGTTTTATGAGATAACTTAACTGTTAAGAATTTTGGTTAGCAAGGGACACTAGAGGACTGTTATGTCTATCTTGCATAAGCAAGTGTGCATAATTGGACAGTGCTTGCCGCCCTATAGTAATTTTCAGTTTATAGGTTATCTTCACTAGGATAAATTACTTTGTTAAGGTCCTTTTTCATTTTTATTACTTTTATTTTTGGACGCTGACAGATATATTTCCAAGCGTTGTTGTGACCAATTTAGACGTTGACATGGCTTTTGCAAACGTTGACAAGAATATAGCCGTTGGGCATTGATGGGTTATTTTTTACCGTTGACACTCATTGGGTCCTACCCAGTTGTTATTTTTGACGAAAATTGGGGCCGTAATTTTGGGAGTAGATAACTTTTAATTAATGCACAAGATAACTTATTTTCTTTTCAATATTTTCATCATTATATTTTGAAAATACTTGCCTTATTTTTTACCAATCACATGTGCCTATCACTCCTATATATTTGGCTCCTACTTTTTAAACAGGGTTCTCTTATATTCTTGTCTAACAACTTTTCTCCTATAATTCATCTTTTATAATCTTTCACAAACAGCTTTCTACATCTATGGCGCCTAAGTTTAAACCAAGTGACTTGGTGTTGGGATTCAGATGTCAGCACAATATGATTGCTTATTTGGAGGCTGATGATGCTCTGTTTCCACAATACACTCAGGTGGTGGCGTATTTGAATGCATCTCCACTTAGGTATGCACTTTCTCATGCTCCTCTCATCCTTGTCACTCATATTAAACAGTTTTGGAACACTGTTAGTTCCTCAGTGCTTAATAATGTGACTACATTAACATCTATTGTTCATGGGCGTACTTGGGTGGTTACTGAAGCCTTGGTTCGCCAGGATTTGCATCTTGATGATGCAGATGGTATAACCACTCTCCCCATTAATGAGATAGAACAAGGACTTCAGGCTTTGGGGTATCCTTTCCCTGAAGAGGGTACTTTAAATAAATATCATAAACAATTCCCCCCAGCCTGGAAGTACTTAATACATGTCATCCTTCAATGTTTGAGTCCCAAATGTACTGCACACAATGAAATTAACAGATCAATTGCTAGTGCAATTGTGTGCATTACAAATGGGCAAAAGTATAATTTTTCTAAACTAATTTTTGATGGCATGTGTAAAAACAAGGGTAATAAGATGACTTTGGCTTATCCCAGATTTTTGCAAATGATTTTTGATGACCAAGGGTATTGCAAAAGGGATCATGATGATTTTTATGAGATCCCTATGAAAAAGAAAACTATTTTTAGTAAGATGAACTCACCCCCTCACAGAGACTTACCCCTCACCCAAGTTATGCTTGCTGTTATTGCAGCAGCACAACCTCAACCTGACCCACAACCACAACTTGACCCAATACCAGATCCCTTACCTTCACCTCAACACATGGAACTTGACCAAGAATCCTTCAACGCTGACATGTTAAATGTTGGCATTGACACTAGTAATCCAAACGTTGACACCTTTCCTTCACAGACCCAAACACCCCTTAACCTTCAAAATACCACCCAATCAACATCATCTTCTACACCCCCTGAATATAGGTTGATAAAACACCCAAGTACTACTGGAGTGTTCTCCTCTGGTGGTACTAGCCATGTTGCAGAGAGAACCACCACCACAAGTGTGGTTGGTGCTATGGGTGAGGCTGGGACTATTGGTACTCGCTTAGATGCAGGCCAAGCCAGTCCTAACATCTTTAAGACCTCATCCATGCCCTATGACTCTACTTTGAGAGGTCAAATACCCATTCTAGAGGAGGGCAGATTGGAACCATACACAATGTTGGAATTAACGGTTGTCTGCATTAGCTTGCAAAAGCAAAATGCAGACCTGGTACAAACAGTCAGTACACAAGGCCTTGAACTCAAGCAATTGAGGGGGAGGATTGTTCTTTTGGAGGATGCTAACAATAGGCGTGGTATGAAGGATTCTTCCAAAGGGGAGGATGAGCAGATCCATGTGAATGACAAAGGCTCACATGATGGAGAATCTTTGGGTGTTTCTAAAGCCCTTACTGAATTGAAGAAGCAACCAGGTTTTGATACATCTTTGGTTACTCCTACAAACTTGAACTTGTCCTTTACAGCAATGATGGAGCAGTTCACAAGAGACGCTGAGACGAGTAAGGTGAGCGTTGACAAGCAGACCTTGGACGCTGACACACCAAGCGCTGACAAGAGTAAGTTGGGTGCTGACACACAGAATTTGAGCGTTGACAGACCTACAGATATGGCTGGTGTATTCTAGTCATCAGTTATCATCAAGGAAGTGTCTTCACAGGTATCATCATCATCTTTACCTATCATTGATCCATTAGATAAGGGTAAAGGAATCATGGTAGAAACAGAAGTTCCAAAGGATGCAGCTCAAGTAGAGTTTGATTCAAAGTTGGCTGCACAACTTGTGGAACAAGAAATGAAGAAGGTTGGTGAATCACCATTTGTTGTTACTTCTGAGGAACAAGAAGGAAGTGATGAAGGGAGTTCAGATTCAAGTGTTATGATAATTGAACAACCAGAAAGACTTGAATATGGTGATGAGTTGGAAAGGGAGAAACTTAGAGAATTAAAGTTGCAGGTAGATTATGATATGCCAGAAGTTGCTCAGATGTACCATGCTTGGGAAGATAAGGTTATGGAGAATCCATATATGACCATTTTAGATCAAATTTGGGGATTGGGGATTCTTCTAAGAGTTCAAAGAGACTGCAAGGTAATTCTAAAGCATAAGGCTAGCAATGTTTTCTCACTGCTGAAGAGAGATAGAATGGAGCTTTATTACATGTTGCTCAGATGTCATCAAACAGGATGGACATTTCAGAAATTGCAGGGATTAACCTTTGAAGAATTGGAGTGTAGGGCTTATCCCATTTGGGCAATAGTGTAGGAAATGAATACTATCAGACTTCTCTCATATGAAAAGAGAGAAGAACTTGCAGAAGAGATGGAGATTCAAAAGGCAATGATTGTTCCAAGGCCTTTGAAGAAGGGAGTTCCACTTGAGTTCCCTAAAGATATGGATAAATTGAATCCCAGTGAAGCTATTATTAGAAGAAGCATTAAGCTCTCACCCATGGAAGCTTCAGATATGGTACAAGTGTTACCTCTTGATGCCAGAAACCCTATCATTAGCTATGAAGAAGATGCAAGTGGGTTTTGGATGATTGGTAGATATGGGAAAGAGGTACACACATTTACTAATCTTATGTATCTCTTTGCAAGTATGGATAGGGAAGACTTGGCAGACCTTTGGAGGTTATTGATGGCCAAGTATGAGACTGAAGCACCTACTTCAGTCAATGGAATAAAGCTTTGGTCAACATTCAAGAGAATGTGTGCACCAGAAGAAGAAGATCCTGTTTGGAAGGATCTTGAGGATGATATCAGTGGACTTCAATGGCGTTTGTATTCAGCTGATGGTGTGTATTATTTGAGTTCTACAAAGTTTGATGAGTATCTTCTTGTAGATGCTGAGTATCCCATGTCCAAAGAAGTTTTGGAAAAGATGAAGACAACACAGCTGGAGATTGACTATTCAAGTGACGTGGCCAAAGATTTGATTAGGCATGTTTATTACAAATTTGATAAGATTTGTAAGAATCCTCCTAGTTCTTAGTTTTTATTCTGAAACTTGATTACTAGAGTAGATATCAAGTTTAGGGGAGGATTGTTGGGAATAAAATGTAGCCAGTACACTTGAACGCTGACAAGAAGAAAACAAGCGTGGATAAGAAGAAAACAAGCGTTGACAGATCAAGCGTTGACAGGAAGAAGTCAAGCGTTGATAGGATGAAGTCAAGCACTGATAGAAGATTTAGTCTACGCGTATTATGTTTCTAGTTTGTTTCTAGTAAAGATATGATTGACAATGTATTTTCTAGTAATACATACGTAGGTAACTAACGTTTCCAAAAAATTGCGCCTAAAGTAATAACGTTTCAAATCGTTCACTCAAGTTACTCAAGTATATGTTACCGGTTAATTGAGTTACTCATTTTTTTTATTTACCCACGTTAGCCGGTTTTAGTAACTTAGGCGCATTTTTTTGTAAACGTTAGTAACTTAGGCGCATTTTTTTGTAAACATTAGTAACTTCTTTATGTATTAAGAGACCAAGTTTGTGTATTAAATTCTTTGTGTAACCTACTTAGCCGGTAACCATTCCACAAAATCACTTTATTATAAAGTTTAACAATCTTTAGTAACCTACTTAGCCAACCCGTATACTTAAGTAACTTGAGTGAACGAATTGAAACGTTATTACTTTAGGCGCACTTTTTTGAAAACGTTAGTTACCTACGTATGTATTAACCCTTACCTAGAATAGCTGATACGTAGACTCTTGTACAAGGCTTCTTAGTCTATAAAAGAAGACCTTTAGGTTTTGTTTTCATATAAGTTTTCATTCGTTTAAAACACTTTCATTGTAAGCAAGTTTGTTCTAATCAATCAAAGTGAAAGTTTGGTCTACATTGTTTGTGTGTTCTTGTTTGAGTATTAATTCCGCATAATACTTAAATTACACAACAAAGTTTCTCTACGTGTTTAACTTGATTTAATCTTGTTTACACAAGCTAAATCGATCTAAGTTTGGGATCAACATACATATATAATATTATGTCCAAAGTATTGTAAAAACCATTTTTTGCAAAACATTTTCCAACAGTGTCTTGGTCTATTAGCCAAAAAGCAATAACTTCTTTTCAGTAAGCGGAAAAGTTAAGGTTTTAAATTCTTTTCTATTTTGCAAAACAAACAATCTGTTAAGCAAAATGCATGTCTTCATAAGTGAAAGACCAAAACTTTGTGGAATAGGGATTTTTCCTATAGTGTTGAACAGCAGACGCTACCTATTCAACAACGATTTAAGGTCTAAATGTTTCAAAAAGAAGTAAATAACTGCTAGCTACAAGTAATTCTTCACAATTTTTCATTGAACCAAATGTTAGGCACTAGCACAATCATTATGACATGTTGTCATGTCATCCATATATCCACAAAAAGGTGTGAATTGGCGGAAACACCATCACCCTGTTTTGGCACCGGCCATCACCCCACGAGGAATAGCTCCGGCAACCTAGTGGGGAACGAGGCAAACTTGGACTCTTAAGCTTTTATCTACAAAATCTATCCAGTGGGCTCATGGATCTTTTAGATGTGGGTACCAAATGAGCTAAAGCTCTTTGTGTCATCCGTATATCTAGTTGAAGGCTTAGAGCCCCGATCAGTAATACTTTTTATTAAATAATGCATGTTCAAGATATTATAAAAACTTAATAAATCTTTTGGCAACTCTGAAAGACCAAGGTCTAGAATCAACACCACTACATTATGCATCAATATATAGGTTTTTTTTATCAAATATCTCTCTAGGCGTTTATGTTGATGGGTCAAACTGTAGATGAACAAACGATATTTTCCAGAATATTCTTCCCTATTTGCAAATAAAATGTCCCTTCTTTGTTGAAGCGACCTAAAACTCTTATGAATTCAAGAGGAAAAATTCTTGTCTAAACCGACAGTGCATCACCCACTCATTCTGCTCTAATACATGCACCTCAATGCTACAATGTATACATAATGATATACCAATCCAACTTCACCATGTAAATAACTACAGAGTAATTGATATCTAATCCAACCTCTCATTCTCTTGGTAATATTTGTCGACGCAACTTCTTCCTTACTAACATCAAACTGTATTACTCTTTTAACTTCATTTACATCGGTTTACATGTGACCATTATAAGATAACAAATGAAAATATCCAAGAGAAATATGGTGTTACCAGTTACCAGACTGGATAAGATAGATTACAGTTATCTCTTTCCATGAGTCAGTTCCTAGTACATACGTCCTCAATCCTCATTTCATCAATGGTGCCATAGTAATTCGAATTCAGTATATTAAACAAAAGACCATCTTAAAAACCGATTTTCGGCATCATAAGTTTATTTTTTCTGTATGCTGATGTTCTTTTTCCTTTGTTATTAGACAGGTTTATGTTGAATTTTAAAAATTTCGACTTGAAAATCATCAACAACATTATTGTTCTCTTGTGCTTTATGTCATGGAAGACACGTTGTTTTGGTTGTGGTCCATTAGCTACACTTTGTGTCACCTATGGTTCAAGTCCAATTGTATGTGGAATACTTATGTATGAAGCTAATCACCGTATTGAGGGCTAGAAGAGCAGAATCATGTCGGATGTACTAACTTGGGAACTTTTATCGGGTGGCATTGGTATTTTTTGTTTAGTAAGATACAGTGGGAAGTCACTTATTTTTTAGAACTCCATATGTATTTCATAACCCGTGTTGGAAACACACATATGTATTTCATAACCCGTAGCATTCAGGTTAGAACTCCATATGTATTTCATAACTCGTGTTGGAAAAATTCTTGTCTAAACCGCCAGTGCATCACCCACTCATTCTGCTCTAATACCTGCACCTCAATGCTACAATGTATACATAATTAAGAAAAAAAGATTTCAAATAAGTAACTATGTGTTGGAAACACACATATGTATTTCATAACCCGTAACAACAATTTGTGGTGTTAGGGTAAGAGATTCTTAATCCACGCGAGTAATTTCAAATATGTTTCATCTGGGAATGAGTATAAGTCTTCGTGACGATATTGTTTCTTGCTTGGGGAAAAACAACGAAGCGGTCGTTAAAATGGAAGCTAAGCTTTATACTTCCAAGTTCATATCGCTATTCATGGGAGGGCATCATGTATGTGGATTTGATTTGGATGGATTTTTAATTTGTGAAGGTAACAATGCGGACAAACTAATGTTCTCGATAGAACACCTCACGCATTCACTAGTTTAGTTTTGGGTATCAACTATACTTGTGGGATTTGGTCAAGTCTGTAACTTGTTGGGGATCAGGTGATGGGGCTATATGGAAAATCACACTATCAACGTGTCGATCTTATCTTTAGAAACTGTTGTTGCGGGTATTAACTTCACATGTGGTTTATTGTCCACCGATGACTCTGTTATTTGTTGGGGAAATGGATGGGTTTATCTAACTTCTCAAAGTTTTTAAACCGTGTGTTTCTTATGATTGAGATTATGGGATGTACCCACAATCACAAACAGCTTTGCAACGACGGTGGCTCAATATGTATTATGTGCAATACAAAACTTATTACTCGATATGTAAATCGTAATCGATTGTTTCTCTTGTAGATGTGTGTGACTCTTTTTATATTATGGGTGTTAAACTTCATTTGATGCTGACCCATGATGTTTTTTGCAACATAAGTACTCGGCAAGTTATGATCTAGAGGAAATACAACATCAAACAAGTAGTCTACATTTGGCGAAACAAATTATAGAATTCACGCTTGAAGAGCTTGATGTTAATACAAATATGTTTTCTCTAGAAATAAATTGGGTCACGTGGTTAATGTATTGTGTATAAAGGAAACTTGGTCGATGTTTTTGAGGTAGCAACTAAGATATTTAGCCATGATTCTTTTATACACAACATCGTAACCACCAAATATAATTTTCTTTCTACAGAAAACTTATTTGTAGCAGAGCTCTTCGTATGTGAATTCCGTAATTTTTTTCTGGAAATTGTAGACCACTTATTCTTGTTCGATGTTGTAATTCTTCAACCGAACTATTTTTTGTTTCAACTTGAAAATTACTTATGATGCGTAAAGCACCACCCGTTAGCTTAGAATGAAGTACCTTTACTAGGAAAGAGCTAACATCTCCAAGAAATACCATCAGAAACCGTCGATTATGTTTAACATATGGAGTAATAAGTTTTGTATTGCACATAGTACATGTTGACCCACCGTTCTTGCAAAACTATTTGTGATTATAGGTAAATCCCATAATCCCAATCGTAAAAAAACACGGTTTTAAACTTTGAGAAGTTGGATAAACGCATCCAATTCCCCAAGAATAACATAACCATTCGCTGACAAAAAATCACATGTTAAGTCAAAATCAGCAGCAACGGTAATGAAAGATAATAAAGGAAATGTTGATAGGGCGATTTTTCATAGAACCCCATCACCTCCCCCAACAAGTTATAAACTTTACCAAATCCCACAAGTGTGGTTCATCCCCAAGGCTAAACTAGTGAACACATGAGATGCAAAAATCAGGGACATTAATTGTCCCGAATCATTGCTACATTCACAAACTATAACTCCATTCAAATCGAACCCATATACATTAATCCCTCCCACAAATAGCGATGTGAACTTAAAGGTAGAAAGCTTATACCCCATCTTAACGGTTGCCGCTTTGTTTTTCTCAAAATAAAAAACAATATGATACTCATTACCGAATGAAACATATATGAAATCACTCACATGGATTTGAAATCTCTTGTCCCTCCAACACCACAGACTGTTGGTTATCGAGCACATAAGTGTGTTTCCAACAGGGAGTGCCTAGTTAAAATCTTGTTATTCTTGTCTTCGTATTTCCTTTTGGGAGAGATTGTTGAGTTTTAACTTATAAGTGAATTCCCACCGTATATCGCGTCACTAAATTACCAAAGTCACCCGCCATTCCTTGAATAAAACGTTCCTAAAAATATCCAACGCAATTTCATTCTTCCAGCATCGAACACGGTGGTTAGCTTCACACGCATTTATTCTACATACAACTAGACTTGAACCATAGGTGTCAAAAAGTGTACTTAATGAACAACCACCAAAACTATGTGTCTTTGATGATAAAAAGCATAAGAGTACAATGATGCAGGTGATGATACTCAATTCATGTCGAACATGCTGAAATTCAACATAAACATGTACAAAAACAAAGTGAAAAAAACATCAACACATCTATAAAAGAAACTTATGATGATGATGATCTAAAAAAAAGTGGTGTTCATACAGTAAATTACATAATTTAATGTGTTACACATCATAGTAAAGTCACCAAAAATCAACTTGAAAACAAAAAACAGGAACAAGAACATAAGTTTTATTTGAGCTTACTAAAAAGAAAAAAAAAGTCAAATTAACTTAATCACATTTCTTTAAGCAAAAACATCCTAGATTCAGTTTATCAATATAAGTAATAATTAATTAACCAAATACATCCATATCCTCCATTATGCCATTATACATAGAACAAAACATAAACAGTATTATCTACTCACATTTCTTTAAGCAGACAAAGGGGCCATTGACAGGGTGGTTAACAAGCCTGATGACATATCTTCTTGGGTTCGTTTGCTTGTTTTGCCTCTT
Source organism: Glebionis coronaria (assembly GCA_025667525.1). Classification (NCBI taxonomy): domain Eukaryota; kingdom Viridiplantae; phylum Streptophyta; class Magnoliopsida; order Asterales; family Asteraceae; genus Glebionis; species Glebionis coronaria. The sequence goes on along the minus strand of CM046880.1, from coordinate 505,673,610 downwards.
TGTCTGCTTAAAACCTTTCGTCCGAGAAGTAATCTGGAGTGTAGGTCCGTTATCAAGAGACAAAAGCAAGAGGAGTATATTATTAATTCTATTCGTTCTTGGGAGACGTTTGATGGTAGTTTACAGCTTCTTAGAGAGTGTTTGGCTGAACCTTCCCCCCCCCCCCTTTGTCTGATGTTCTTAGTGAGGATAGTGGGTTGGTTGAGCAGAATATTAAGCAATGTAGACAGAAGATTTCTGATGGGCATTATTCTGCTGCTGTTAGAGTTCTTTCCTCATCTGGTGTGGCTCCTTATAATGATACTACTCTTGAAGACCTAAAAAATAAACATCCTTTTGTTCATGCTCCTTCTTTGCCAGATATTTCTCTTAACCATCATCTCCTGGTTGCTTCTCGATCTAGGGTTCTTGACATGATCAAGAGTTTTCCCCGAGGCACGTCTTGTGGGCGAGATGGGTTGCGGGCCCAACACCTTTTAGATTGTTTGATTGGTTCCGCGGTTGCTATTTCTGATGATTTAGTTTCTTCTATCACCCAAGTAGTGAACCTTTTTCTTGATGGGCGGTGTCCCAAGGTGTTGGGTGAGTTTATCGCTAGTGCTCCCCTCACTCCGTTGCCAGGTGGTGGGATTCGTCCCATTGCTGTTGGTACTATTTGGAGACGGCTTGTCTCCAAGGTATGTGCTTATGAGGTTGGTCCTTCTTTGGATGGGTATTTTGGTGATTTGCAGTTTGGGGTGGGAGTGTCGGGAGGGAGTGAGGCTATTCTTCATGCTGTGAATCGTTTTCTTGAGAGATATGGTGATGATGTCGGTTTGTCGATGTTACTTGTGGACTTTAAAAATGCTTTAAATTTGTTTGATCGAGAGGTTATGTTGCGAGAGGTTCGTCTTCGTTGTCCCTCTATCTCGTCTTGGGTGGAGTTTTGTTATTCTAGTCCGGCAAGGTTGTATTACGGGGAACATGTATTAAGGTCATGTCAGGGGGTACAGCAGGGTGACCCTCTTGGTCTGTTACTCTTTGCTCTTGTACTTCAACCATTGATATGTAAGATTCGGGACTCCTTCTCTCTTTCTTTACAGGCCTGGTATTTGGATGATGGCACTATTATTGGGGATACTTTGGTTGTGGGGAAAGTTTTGGAGTGCATCATGGAGGAGGGTCCAGTGTATGGACTGCATCTGAATATTGATAAGACTGAAGTTTTTTGGCCGACCGAGGATCCTCGCAGCAAGTTTATTGGTGTGTTCCCAGATAATATTGCTCGACCTACGAGTGGTGTTAAGTTACTTGGGGGGCCTGCGAGTGTAGATCTTGATTTTTGTAATAAGCTTGTGTTGAAGCGTGCGGTTAAGACTATTGAGCTTATGGATGCTGTGGCCAAAATTAATGACCCCCAATGTGAGTTGCTGCTTCTTCGTTCATGTGCCGGTATTTCCAAGTTATATTTTGCTATGCGTACTTGTTCACCTTGTGCTTTCAAGTCTGCCCAAAGTTCTTTTGATTTGGCACTCCGTTCTTCTTTGGAGCGTATCGTTGTTGCTTCTGGACCGGGATTTGGTGATTGGCAGTGGAGACTTGCTACGTTGCCCTTTTCCTTTGGAGGGCTGGGTGTTTATTCTGCGGGTGACGTATTGCATTATGCTTTTCTTGCTTCTCGGTTACAGACAGCTGATTTACAGTCTAAATTACTTCAACACACTGATATTAGATCTTATGGACTCCAGTTTGATGATGCCTTACGTGTGTTTAACTCGGTTATGGAGATTGATTTTCTAAGTAATCCGAGTGAGGTCGCTGCCCCCAAACTCATGAAGAAAATGGCAGATATATATTTTGCTCGGGTTATTAAGAATGCTGAATCCACTTTCGCTTTATCTGCTCGTCAGTTGGCTTTATGGGCATCTCAGAGGGAGGATCATACGTCTTACTGGCTTAGGACGGTTCCTATCCCCGGATTAGGTCAGACTATGAATGGGAGGTCTTATCGATGTGTTTTATGCTATCGCTTAGGTATTCCCTTGTTCTCTGTTTTGAAGCCCTGTTCAGCTTGTTCTAGGGTTTTTGATGGGGATATATTTGGGGATCATGCCGTATCGTGTGCTGGCATCGTTGGGATTAAGCATCATCACAATTTGGTTCGTGATACTCTTGCTGACATATGTTACCGTTCAGGGATATCTGTCGGAAAGGAAGTTAATATTGGATTAGATGGTGGACCTAATAATGTCCTACGTCCGGCAGATATTTTGTTTTATTCTTGGGAGGGAGGTAAAGATGTGTGCGTTGATCTGACTGGTTCTTCTCCTTTGACTCGTACGGGGATGAATGACTTTGTTCCTGGCCGAGCTGTGATTGATGTTGCACAACGTAAACGATGCAAGTATTTGGCTAAGTGTGCAGCTCTCGGATATGGGTTTCTTCCTTTCTCCTTTTCTTCTTTAGGGGAGTTACAGGAAGATGCAGTTGCGTTGCTGAAGCGGATCCAGAGATTTTCTAAGGCTCAAGACATTGGAGCACGCGCTGCTGTACATATTTTTCATAGAATAGGTTTTACCATTGCTAAAGGGGTGGGAGCGCAGATAGTATCTCGACTTCCATCCAATTTGTTGTAATTCCCTTTTTGTTTCTAATAAAAGTGATGGTTTTATTATTAAAAAAAAACAATAATAATAATAATAATAACTTTGTTGTAAAAAAATAATAATAATAATAATAATAATAATAATAATAATAATAATAATAATAATTTTCTTTTATATCCTTAAGACCTTTCGTCCGAGGAGTAATCTTGATTACAAGTCTGCTATCAAGCGCCAGCGCCAAGAAGAGAGTATCGTTAATGCCATTCGAGCTTGGGGAACACTTGGTGGTAGTTTGCAGCTTTTGAGGGAGACTTTGGCCGAATCTTCTACTAGTCTATCAATTGTTGATGATGAAGACCTTGATTTGGGTGAGCGGAATATCAAACAGTGTAAGAGGAAGATTTGTGATGGACATTATACTGCTGCAGTTAGAGTTCTTTCCTCTTCCGGTGTTGCTCCTTATAGTGATGCTACCCTTGAAGACTTGAAGACTAAGCACCCCTTCCAAAATGCTCCATTCTTGCCAGATATACCAAATGATCACCATCCACTCATCGCATCTTCGATTATGGTTCTAGACAGAATTAAGATTTACCCCCGTGGCACGTCTTGTGGGCAAGATGGGTTGCGTGCCCAACACCTCTTGGATTGCATAAGTGGAGCCGCTGTTGCTGTTTCTGATGAGTTGGTCTCCTCTATCACCAAGGTGGTGAATCTCTTTCTTTCTGGGAAATGTCCTCAGATTTTGGGTGAGTATATTGCTAGCGCTCCTCTTACACCGCTCATTAAGCCAGGTGGTGGTATTCGTCCAATAGCCATAGGTACTGTCTGGAGACGTCTTGTCTCAAAGGTTAGTGCTATTATGATTGGTCATTCTTTGGATGGTTATTTGGATGGCTTACAATTTGGTGTTGGGGTGTCGGGGGGAGTGAAGCTATACTTCATGCCGTGAATCGCCTGATTGAGGGTTGTGGTGATGATGTGGGTCTTTCGATATTGTTGGTAGATTTTAAGAACGCCTTCAACTTGGTAGATCGGGAGATTATGCTACGAGAAGTTCGGCTCCGTTGTCCAGCTATCTCACGTTGGGTAGAATTTTGTTACTCTAACCCGGCTAGGTTGTACTACGGGGAGCACACGTTATGGTCGTGCCAAGTGGTGCAACAGGGTGACCCACTTGGCCCTTTGCTTTTCTCCTTGGTGTTGCATCCATTGATTTTTAAGATTCGAGACACTTTTAGCCTTTCACTGCATGCTTGGTATTTGGATGATGGTACTATTATTGGAGATACATTGGTTGTGGGGAAGGTTTTAGAGTTAATTATGGGTGATGGACCTGGGCATGGCTTGCATCTTAACGTTGATAAAACTGAAATATTTTAGCCAAAGGAAGACCCTCGAAGCAGGCTTGCAGGTATTTTCCCGCCTAATATTGCTCGACCCATGCACGGTGTTAAATTACTTGGTGGGCCCGCTAGTATGGATTTTGATTTTTGCAATGAACTTGTGATGAAAAGAGTGGCCAAAACCATTGTGCTTATGGATGTTGTTGCTAAAATCAACGATCCTCAATGTGAGTTGTTGCTTCTTCGTTCTTGTACGGGTATTTCCAGGTTATACTTTACTATGCGCACATGCCCGTCCCGTGTCTTTGAGTCTGCCCAACGTTCTTTTGACGTGGCTCTGCGTTCTTCTCTAGAGTGTATTGTCATTGCTTCTGGACCAGGATTCGGCGACTGGCAATGGAGGTTGTCCACCTTACCTTTTTCATTTGGTGGGCTTGGTGTCTATTCTGCAGGAGATGTTTTGAATTATGCCTTTATTGCATCACGATTACAGTCTGCAGATTTGCAGACTAAGCTTCTTCGGCATACTGATATTTTAGCTTCCGGACCTATTTTTGATGATGCCTTGTCTGTATTTAATACATCTATAGAGACCGACCTTTTGAGTAATTCAAGTGAGATCGATGCCCCCAAACTCATGAAAAAAATGGCAGATATATATTTCACACGGGTTACCAAAATTTTAGAATCCACATTTTCCTTATCCCCTAGACAGATTGCACTATGGAAATCTCAAAGGGAGGATCACACCTCTGACTGGCTAAGGACGGTTCCGATTTCTGGGTTGGGACAAACTATGAACGGTAAGACTTATCGTTGTGTTTTGTGTTATCGGTTAGGTATCCCTTTATTCTCTATGTCGATGCCTTGTTCAGCTTGCTCAAGGGTTTTTGTTGGGGATATTTATGGAGACCATGCGGTATCATGTGCTGGTATTGTTGGTATTAAACGCCGTCATAATGTTGTACGCGATACCCTTGTCGACATCTGCTATCGTTCAGGGATTTCAGCTGGTAAGGAAGTTGATATCGGGTTAGATGGGGGGTGCGACAAATCTTTACGACCAGCAGATATATTACTTTACTCGTGGGATGGAGGGCTTGATGTATGTGTGGATCTGACCGGGTCTTCTCCTTTGACGCAAACGGGGATGGCTGATTTCGTGCCCGGTCGTGTGGTGGTTGATGCTGCAAAACGTAAACGTGTTAAATATATGGGTAAGTGTGCAGCTATTGGTTATGGGTTTCTCCCATTTTCTTTCTCCTCCTTTGGGGAATTAGAAGAGGATGCAGTTGTCTTGCTGAAGCGGATCCGAAAGTTCTCAATGGTTCAGGACATTGGGGCACGTGCTGTTACTCATATATTTAATAGGATCAGTTTTGCTATTGCTAAAGGAGTGGGAGCCCAGATAGTATCTCGGCTTCCCACTAACTTTTTGTAAATCCTATTATTCTAATGAAGTGATGATTATAAAAAAAAAAATAATAATAATAATAATAATAAATAAACTTGAACATACATAGAAGTGTTGTTAATATATTAAAAATAACAAATACAAATAACAGCATGAAAGAAAAGGATAGTGAGATCATACCTTTTATGTTAGAAAACCTAAAAAAACCTGCAAATTATCTAATGAAGTGAGATTCGTTTTTAACAAAAGATAGTGAAGTGAAAACAATCTATAATATCTAATATAACACAGTTTTGTACAACTCTTTAAAGCAGTTATTGTACAACTCTTAAAGCAACAATCTAATTATTTTTTTCTAAAAATAACTATGATCCTGATAATGACACGTGTACTATCATAACTTTCTAAAATCATTTTTGTTAAGTGTAGCTAAAATTTTGCTAAAAAAATGCAGCTAGAACACAAAATCAAATAAAAGAGATAAAAACGCATCACTCTTTTAGCGTTGACTACAGATGTTTGTTTCACATATTTGGAAAGTTCAAAGGCTTATAGAATAGGAAACTTAAATTATACTCTGTAAGTTAGGAATGTTAATTTTAATCTATTTAATTGTTTTTATATGATTGAATCTCAATTATTTTTAAAATCTGGTGCTAACTGTTACCCCTAAAATGTGGTGCCAACAGGATTCTGGTGTCAAAGCACCAAAATATTACGTGGCAGCTTTGGCACCAGATTCTGGTGCCAACAGCTCCTAACACTCTTAGAATGTTCTCTGCTACCTATCTTTAAACAACAATTGAATGAAGGTGATGTCGTTTGTTGCGGATGTACAGTTTGAGATAGATCGAACCTGCATATTGAGTTGTTACCAACCATCTAAAACTAAATTTTGGTAAAAAGACCCACGTCAAGTGTGTTGATTTTAAGGGGTCAGTTCATAGTTTTGACTTTAAACCTTTCATAGTTTTGACTTGAAATCATGTTACGATATTGGATCGCTTATTGTAGTTATCCATCTTGGCAAAATGAAGAAATGTCATGATAAGCAATTACAAACTTATCGTAAAATTTCATATACATGTATTTTGAATATATATTTTCTACAGGTGTGATGCAGGGGCAAAATGCTTTTTTTTTGGTACCAGATTATATATGCATAACCGGAAGGAAAATATTTTGAACGATGACTTGAAAGAAATTGAGGATTTTAGTATACCAATATCTTACTATGCATTTTGAGCAAATATAATACGAACTTTTGCCACTGACTACAATTTTGTCTTTGTGGTCTATTTTTGACGTAGTTTGCTATTGTTGCCCGAGAGAGAACAATTTTTTAACAGTGCCTTGAAAATATCTACAACCACAAAGTTCTCGGCACACGATGAGTTTGTAACTAAGCATTGATTCACGAACATCAATGAGCTTATTGACCTTCCAAAAGTATGTATTTATCTTAACAACCATTTATTAAATTATAAATAACTATTGTACTTTGCATTATTTTTTTGTCAGATAACTAATTTTGCTGGTAACTAGCCAATTTTTTTATGGTAGGGGGAAGTCATCGTAATTGTGGCAACCGTCGTCCTCATTCAGGATGAAGAGGGTTGGTGGTATTTAGGATATAGAAAGTGTAATAAAAAGGTTGTGCGTGGTGAAGAAAAAATTGAACCAAAAAGCTGCTGATACCATTTCTTCTACTAAAGGCAATACGAGTTTTCTTTGGAACACGTGTAATGTTTCGTTTCCAAGTGTTGTCACAAGGTATTCGTATAATAAAGGATTTGTGTTTTTTTATTGTGATTTACCATTCTGTTTCATGTGACGTTTGTATGATCATAATTAATAGTATATTTTACGTACTTTATCCATATGTGGATTTTTTTAACTAATAGGTTAATAGTACGCATTGTAATTTACTAACATCTTTGACGTTTCTTTTAAGATACCCGTGAATTTTACGGGGCTTTTAGCTAGTTGAAGTATATAATGGAGAGCTCCTAGGACACTCATAATACCATTATGAGTTTACTAATTTACCCTTTGGGGTACTCTATTTAATGTTTTACCCTTTTGAGGTTATTCGATATGATGGGTCATATCAACTCATGTTCGCTATATTAATTGATTTCTACTACAGTGCATCGATTGTAGACTAGGGTCCGGAATCGGGACGGGTTGATCGGGTTATGATCAATCGGTTCGAGTACAATTCAATTAAGTTTAAAAATTAGTTATTCGAACCCGATTTGATTTTTACTCGGGCTCGGATTTATTCGGGTCGAGTCTACTTGGGTCGGTTCAAATCGGATTTGACAACCCGAATTTAGGTAAAATATTAAAAAAAAACTTTTTATACCCTTTTTAAATATAAATTATATATAATTAAATTAAAAAAATAAATATTTTCGTGTCAATGAGGTTGACCTGAAACCAAATTACAGAAAAAAAACAAGTTACGTTATACCAATCCAATTTTAAATTCAGGTTGACCCGGTTAACCCGAATTAGAAATTGAATCCGAGTAACTTAATCCGAATATACCCGAGTCGCGTCAAATCGACTTTTTTTACACCCCTGGTGTATACCCTTAGACTTTCAGACTCTGCTCTTAAATCGTTGTAATTAGGATTTCGTTTTGCCTCCTTCTTTAAGTGTATATCATCGTTTGGATCATTTGTGATTCATTTTTATATACATCAATTTTGGCTAAAAAAATTAGTCATTTTTGACATTTCTAGCCAATGAGTTAATTATATCTGACCTAGTCCACACTTTATCTCATGTTCAATCCGGTTTTACGTGCAAAGATCTATCTCGAACCACATCGATTGAAGAATCGGACTCGGACCGACCCAAACTTTATTTTCCAAAATATCTCCACTTAAAAAAATATAAAAGGTTGAAATTATGTGTATTTTGGCTATTTCACATATGTGGATTGAAAACATGTTAGAACCACGGAGGATCGAATCTCATGCTAACATGAAAATTGGACTAAATTCGTAATTTCAAACAAACTACGAGGACCATCTATGTAGTTAATTTCAAACAAACTACGAGGACCATCTCTGTAGTTAACTCTTAAAGTATATATTAGCAACTTAGCAAACACTTTATATATGTTTTGTTAATCCAACTTTTTGCTATATAGCGAGAACCGTGCAACTGTAAAATTGAGAAACTTGTATGTGTATGTATATGGGATTGTAAGGAATTTACATGGCATTTGAATAAAGAAACTACAAAGCAAAATGGTCGAAAGATAATTTGTTTTGCGGGTAAAAAGAAACTTTTAATACATTAAACTGCAATGAACATAAAATGAACATCAGCACGTCTTACTAAACTAGATAATGCTCCTCTTAGACCATATTGAACCACCTCTAACCCCAAAGTTCAGCATATCTAAATTTCTTAACCCATACTAAGACATAAAAGTTCCACTCTTTGAAATTACGATTTTGAGCATATTGGATACAAAGCTTCTTGTTATTTCAACCAAAAAAAAGAACACATTCACTATACAAAACGTTTTACAAAACTCGCAAAATTGGAGGGATTTACCGCGTTTGATTTGTATTATGGTGGGTTTAAACCTCGTAAATTAGTTTGTCATTTGTGATAAGGTTATGAGGTGGCAATTTTTTTACATTTTGTTAATTACGAGCACTTTTAACACTTTTTTAAAAAGTGTGAGTATTTTTTTGTTTTTCTATTATCGTTGATGGGTTTAATAGGCACATAGAACACGCTAGATGAACTCTAATGGGGGTGTATGTGTAAGACTAAAGTAGTCACTCAGCGGATATTTTATATTTAACGTTTTTCCCGACTTTCAAGAAAAATTATAATTTTTTTATTTTACGTTTTTACATGTTTTTGTGCCCGTTTTACCCTGTCCCGTTTAACCCGTCACCCGTATAACCCGTCACCTGTTTTACCCATTCCCTGTGCACGCCCGACTAGCCCGTTTTAACACCTCTAATACCCTAGGATACTTGGGTAGCTTAAACACATAAAAATCCAATTATGAAACAGATATATAGTGTTCATTTACTTCTTCACCTGCCAATTTAAATGACACATGCAATCATAACTTACACACTACACACATCCATTAAAATTTAAATAGAGGAAATTCAATATGACTTGGGAGTTTTGGACAAACGAAAAATCTTTTTGTCTCAAAATATGATCGACGACTTATTATTAGTAGTTATAGAAATTTGAAAGGGCTATTGACCAAAACTATATGTGTACTCACAAAATATGTCCCCACTAATTAGTTAATTAGATCTATTCGATCATCACCGTGACATTTGGCATTAAGGTTAATCATTGGATAGTACATGTGGGTTCTCACAAGTACAAACAAGTACACATAGTGTAAGTGTACTTGTTATTCAATCATTAGTCACATCTGTTATTTGACCCGTATTATTTTAATTAAATATTAATTTTTAGTAAATTATGATTATTATTATTAATTTGCTTTTTATCACTATTGATAACTTAAAAAAATACAAATATAAAACAGAGAAAATACAAATATAAAACAGAGATCTATCACATTTTTAACCAACATTTTTCCAAATAACAAACCAACCTTTTTTCCATCATCTGATTTATTCACGGCTTGAAGTGGACCTTTTCCAAATTACATCTTCTTTGAACAAATACATCTTCTTTGAACAAATTACATCTTTTTTACATACACAATGATTGCTATAATACTAACACAATTTCAATTGTGTTTTATTAATAAAAATTACGGGTCGATTAATATTTTAATTAAAGTCGAATAACATAACTATTTTGAAATATTTTATTAAAAATTATTATTTATTAGAAAAAGTACGAGTCGAATAATCGATGTGACTAGTGGTCGAATAACAAGTGCACTTACACCATGTGTATTTACATGTACTAGTAGGGCCCCACATGTACTACCTAATCATTAGCCGAAATGCCAAGTGTCAACTCCAAATGATAATCGAATAAGTCAAATAAGGGTAATTGACTAATTTTTTTTAGAGAAACAATTTTCGAATACAATGTCTCTTTTAATCCTCTTTTTGAAATAGCCCAATTTAAAAAAACCCATATCTTTTATTAACCTTTTCAAAACCATTAAACAGTCATTTTCTTCGGCATCTACAATCTTTTTTGAACCCGATATCAAAGTTGTTGTACCTGTTGTTGAAGATAACTAAAGAAGGAGAACATGTCACATACTCAATATCAAAGGGGTGATTCTAAATGTACCAACAAATCCTCTTAACATACCAAGATTAACATCTTTATGTTATTTTTCACTTTTTCACATCAAAGTTATCAAACTATTATGGTTTCATTAATGTGTTTCACAATTAAGTATTGTTTACTTTTTTTAATTTCTATTATACCTTTAAAAATGTCTATGTTAATTTAGACGATTTATAAAAAGAAATCCCAATCGATAGTATTTAAAAAAAAAGGCAACTTCTATATGTCATGTTAAGTCTATCTATGAGATGTGAGTTGTTATTTATTTAATCATACGTACATATATGTTAAGAAATGTAAGCAAATATTAAAATTAAAATCAATAATCAATAAAAATACGGAGTACTAGAATAACAATAAATAAAACGTTTCATAATTATTTTGATGGATCAAAACATTTAGGAATACTGTAAAAGAAAATAGGATTAAGGATGTGATGATAATCTTCGATATCTTCGTAAATCGTGTTTGTTCATTTTTCGAATAAAGTATTTCTGTCATTCAATTGTATGGATATCACGAAATTTTTATTAGGATAATTTACAATAAATATTTAGTTTTTAGGCAACAAAGATAACTAAGCAGAAATAAAGAGTTTGTTTTTTATGGACATAAAAGCATATATTTTGTTGATAAATATTTTTTTTTGTTTTAATATTATTGTCTCTGACAGAAAACACGAAATTTAGAAAAACTTCATTTATTATTGTTTTCTCTATCTTTTTTACTTTTTAATAAAATAACAGTTTTAGTTTTAGCTAATTAATTAAAATTTTCTTAAATTTTTAATTTAGAATTTTAGTAATTAATTTTATTTTATATTATGTATTTTTTGTTTGAGATAATAATTTTAAATAAGAATAAATAACTAAAATGTTATGCCAAGATGCTAGACAAAAGTTGTCCTGTCGAAGTACACCCGAAAACGTAATACATTCGGTAAAAAAGAATTAAGAATTAAATTAATGTAGTTGTAAAATAGTATTATTAAATAAGAAATAAAAAATGTTCATTGTGAGTGGTGTATTAATTGCGTTGCAAAATATAAGAAAATGAGTTGCACGGTTATCAAAATTTAAGATATTTTGTTGGTATATTTAGTAGCATCCTATCAAAATTGTTGTATATTGAATGACTCACATTTAATTTGTTTTGATGTGTACTCAAGTGACTAGACATTAATGTCCTCCATGCATCATCTTTTGACATATCTCTGCTGCATCTTTGATGTGCATTACTCAGCATTTAAGATGCACTTGTTCATATTGAATGATCTATCATAGGAGGCATGCACAAATATAATATATTGACTACCCACAACCACTTCATGCTTATTGATAACCATGTCATGTCTACATAAATATGCATGCCTAATACACAGGACATACTATTTTATGCATTTTCTCTTTTAAAAGAGTGAAATACTAGTGGAGAGCCATGAGTGTTACAAGGCTTCAATAGCTGTAATTGGTCGGTTTTTCAGATTAATCTCAAGAAAAAAATTCACAAAATCAAGAAATAATGTATCAGAAATTTAAAGGTGTTCTCTGAGTAATATTTTTTGTGGGATTATGTATTCCATTTGATTGGTTTCCCATGTACATTAATATAAGGATATTGGGTAAGCTTAATGGCATAAAATACAAATAAATTTATACACCAATTACTTGTAAAGCTAAAAGATAAATATATTTACTATATTAATGTTGAATTTTTTTGGTTTATTAAAGAGTAAGATAAAAACAAAGTGGTTTAATTTGCAATTACATTCGACGCAAATTATATCCAACTGTCAGATAGCGCGTGCACCATGGACGGATGTTGCAAATAATTTATGCGTTAAGTAGTAACGTGGGTCTAAAAGAACAAGTCTTTTTGTCTTTTTGCTTCTATATGGATTATTTTGCACTTTACTGGACAAATTTTAAAAATTTTCGAAAAAATGTTTTAATTTAAAGAAATAAAAATTTTACTTTATTTTCCAAAAAATAGAAGATTCAATTTTTTTGGAAAGAAAAAGTTTAATTTTTTGGCGCAACAAGCGTCCCATTTCCTTTATTCCCATATTTAGCAGGAGTGTCTTATAATTTTGTGTGAATTATACGAGGTAACTTATCCGGGTATAAAAATTACAATACATAACGTGGAAATTTTGAACAGGTTGAACATGTTTTAGGCTTGATAGATTAGAGTGCTGACTTTTGAAAGTCAACAATAGATAAAGATGCAAGGCTTCGAAGCATTGAAGTACTTGCATGATTAATCTTTCATTCACTACAACAAAAGATAGATCGGACGGCGGTCGTTTCCCCGGCGATTATAGTCGCCGGAGAAAGCCGGCTAGACGACAAACGAACGTAATCTGCCATGGCACAAAGTCGGGGGAGACTTTTAAGTCAAAGTTTGACCAACTTTTCCCGGCGACATGTCGTTCGGGGAAACTCGGTCAAGCCTTTCCGGGGAAACGGCCAAATAGTTGCCGGGGAAAGGGTCAAACGTTGCAGTGATTGTGATTTGAGACCTGAATTTTTTGTTCTTAAAAGCTATAGCCAAATGTAAGATCCATGATTCGACGTCATCAGTCTTGGAAGCAGATGTTTTTTATGGACTCCAGATGACCTAAATATTGGCCTTTAGTCTCTTTTTTCATCTTAACCAAAGCTATTTTTATAGAATTATAATCGTAAGGTTAATACACAAATATGTTACTGAATTTTGTCAAAATATTCATTTAAGTTACTAAACTTTTTTTCGTTACAAATAGGTTACTAAAGTTTAGTCACCGATCATATAAGTTACTATGTATGTTTTAACCCTCTAATACAGGTTAACTTTCTATGCGACATACTTTTTTTCTTCTCTTACAAAATAAATTACAGGTAAACATCATAAATACTTTATGTACTAACTGTAACGACTCATTATATTTAATAGAAAGTAAAGTAAAGTAACATCCAATGTCGTCTTCCACGAATAATCTCATTATGTTATAAAAAATCTTACATGTTACTACATGTGGTTAAAAAATCTTGCATAATCTATCCTTTTACTTAATAATTTTTTTTAATTTTTAAAGTCATTTCTTTGCGATGTATATCTTTTTGGCAAATGACCATTCATTTATTTAAAAATAATTTTTTTAATTAAAAAAAAATTAAATCTTTACATTATTATCAATTTTTTTACAAAGTGTTACTTTTTCGTCCTTTTAAAAGAATCTAAATTTTTTTAAATCTTGAAAAGGAGATCTTAATTTTTTTTTCTTAAATAGATTTAACTTTTTTTGGTAGTTCGAATTTTTTTACAAAATATTTCTTTTTCAACTCGTTACAATATTTAAATCTTAATTTTACTAAACCCTAAAAAATTGAATCTTAATTAAAAGAAAATTGGTACTTTTTAAATTAAAAAAAAAATTACTTCATCCGTCCCGATTTACTTTTTCCTTTTTTTTTATGCAAATTATGTATATGCTTAAAGTTTTAAATGTATTTTCATTGTTTATTGAAATATTTTTAATTGATCAATTAAAAAATTACAAATGGCATGAGTATATAAAAATAAACGAGAATGTATACAAACGGACAAATAAATACAAAACGGTGATAACGTAGAAAGCCTATGAAAAAGCAAAAAACGAATCAATACGCACGAAAACAGACGAAATAAAAATATAGGTGTAATTATTTATTGAGTGTAACTTTTTCTAACGTTAAGTAACTAGGTTGTAACATTTTAAACTTTCGTGATAACAAGGACAATGAAACCGGTAAATCATCTGGTGACCCACTTTGGAGTAACCTGAGAATAACTTTTTTAATCGTTTAGTAACCTATAAGAAAAACGCGTATATTTAAGTAAACTTTTTGTAACGAAAAAAACTTTATTAACTTAGATGAATATTTTGACAAACTTTAATAACATATTTATGTATTAACCCTAATTGTAAAAACTTTAATTCTAAAATAAGTTATTTATCAAGCTATTTGATTCATGATAGTAAGGCAAAAAGTACATCAATTAGTATGGCAAGTATCAAAGATGTAAAAAAAAACTGGTGCTAAAAATTTGGATCAATACGTATTATAGGCCGTTTGTTTTGGCTTATATAACGTAAGCTTATTTTGGCTTATATAACATAAGCCTCAATTTTGTGGCTTATTTGAAGACTTATTGGCTTATATAAATTTATTATGATATAATAGACTTAAATAAGCTCATAAGTCTCCAAATAAGATTAAAATTTTAGGTTTTATAAAATATAAGCCGAAATATGGCTTGTTTTTGGCTTATATACCATAAGCCCTAATTTTGTAGCTTATTTGTAGACTTACGGGTTTATATAAGCCTATTGGTGATATAATAAACTTATATAAGCCCATAAGTCTCCATATAAGCCACAAAATTGGAGCTTATGTTATATAAGCCGAAATAGGCTTATGTTATATAAGCCAAACCAAACACCCCATTAATATGTCTTAATAGATTTTGACATTCAAAGCCAAAGGAAGACATGTAGTCCTTAAAAATTACATATATTAGCGTGTACCAAGATTCAGATTATAATTCCAAATGGCTCACTTGCTATATCAATGTCTCAATTGGGTTATATGATGTTAGCTCTCTGAGCATAACTCTCCAACAAAGGAAACATTGAAGTCTTAAAAATGAAGGTAAAATGCAAATTTGGTCATTTAACTTTGCAAAAACGGTAATTTTGTCACTGAGTGAAAACTTTCGACAATTTTGCCACTATACTTTGCATTTCCGTGCAAAATAACCCCCGGGTCGACAATTTTTTAACTTTTGCAACTTAATTCTCTTTAATTCCCTCACGTGCCATGCACATAAAGGCATTTTGGTCATTCCATTTCATCCCCACTCCTTCTTCCCCACTTTGATTTTCCAAGAACACAACCACCAGCACCGCCACCGTTACCGCCACCGCCGCCGCCGTCACCATCACCATTAAACACTTTGTTTGGGTATACGATCAGGGTGTACGTGGTGGTGCTACTGGTAGAAGTTTACAAAAAAATAACACAAGCAGGTCGTTGAGATTTTTCGTCAATTTTAGAAATCACAAAGAGAACAAAGATCCCTCCAAGAACAACGCCCAACGGGTATCGCATTATATTGTAGCCAAGTGAAGAAAGTTGACATGTTTATAAAAAGAAGAAACAAGATAAATGGGGTGAGCTTAACGGTATAAAATTCAAATAATTTGATACACTATGAACCCAGTTTGACCAGTTATCTGACCCAACCAACCCGCTTTCCAGCCTCAACAAATCACTTGTTTGACCAGTTATCATCAAGTGAAGTTTATTTTCTGATGGAGGTATGTTAAACAATCAGCTGTAATTTTATGATGCTGTATAAACTTGTCTAAAATACAGCTTGGTTTTTATTATACTTGTCTAAATTACAAATGCTTAATAGATTAAAACATATACTAATACACCAGCAGACAGCAGTAGATTGCTTGACACCAAAAAAGTCAAATGGGAACAAGAGTAATAGAGAAAAAAGAACATTAATCGCCAGAATATAGCTCGACCAAGATGCAACCAAGAGACCAAATGTCAATCTTTTGGTCCATATGGAAGTACAATGATGACCTCGTGAGCCCTATAAGACCGTGATTGCACATACAGTGACAACTTGTCATTTTAAAAACAGCTGCTTCCAAGATCAATGACCTTGATCTCACACCTGGTATAGCTTTTGATTAGGATATTTTCTGGTTTCAGATCACATTGAATGATACCCAACCCATGCAAGTACTCCCAATACATCCAAACATTGCTTTTATATCACCTGATAGACTCCCCAAAGTCAACATTTTCTGAAATCGCGATTTTTCTAGATTATACATACACAAGTACTAATTTATCAAACCTTAAGCCTGTTCAATGTAAAGTAAGCATCTTCGCCACATTCTTTGTTGTATTTTTTATATTCATATATATGCCATTACTCAACATACTAACAGTCACACTATACCAGAGGTGGCAATCCCAACCCATTTACTCCTTACAAAAGGGTCGATTTGAGTTGTGGTATCTTAAACGAGTTAAATTGGTTGAAACTGATCCAAAGTCAATTGTTTTCAAAATCACACTATACCAGAGTTGGCAATCCCAACCCATTTACTGCTTACAAAAGAGTCAATTTGAGTCGTGGTATCTTAAACGGGTCAAATCGGTTGAAAGTAAAGTCCGTTGTTTGCAAAATCACACTACACCAGAGGTGTCAATCCCAACCCATTTACTGCTTACGAAAGGGTCAATTTGAGTTGTGGTACATAATTATTAATTAATGTGCAAGTTATTTATCAAAAAACAAGTGCTTGCAGGTTGTCAACACAACCCCAAACCAGCCCATTACAACATATACCAAAAGGTTTACCTTCACCCAAATCGCATGTTGCCACCTCTACCAAAGACGGCCATCGGGTACACTTTGCAGCTACCGTTTCAGCAAATTGTGAATCTTGGTCCATACCCAGGAATCAAACACTGATTACACTTTTAGCACAGATGAAGAGAAAGGAAGATGAAAGATTTAAGAAAGTGTAAAAATGACTTGTGAACCTACACTTTAACCATATAGATTCAACTCACGTCACTAACAAACATCTTATACACTTGGCCATTGCTAATACACCACCTACCGTTTGAGACCATCTTAATCAGTGCCTCAATTACAACAATTGAACAAAAGAAACAGCAAGTTGAATATAATAAAGCATAAAGTCAAATTAAGATGGTACTAAGGGAACCTCGGAATCATGAAAGAGAATGTTGGATGACTTGATATGTCTGTGTGGTATTAGGTGGAACCTCGGAATCATGAAGGTATCCTCATTTGCTTTTCGAACACTTCAAAATGTTGTTACCATTTCACGAGTTATAAAAAGAGAACTATTTTTCGTATAATCGTACACAAAATAGTTATCCTCACATCTAGGCAATAACTCACAAATCACACGAAGTGTTATGTTTAAGATGTAACAGTTAAATCATTTTTTTTGCAATTGTTTGTCGTGGTCACCCTTTTTTATCCTCTTAATGTCTCCCACATAACCATCAATCAAGTTTCTTTATACACCGTAGGTAACCACCCGATCCAAATTGTTTTTTAGAGAAAACATTTATGTAGCAATATTGAGCTCTTTAAGTGTGAAAACGTAATTTTTTTGGGCGACTGTCGACGTTTCTTGTTCGATGTTGTAATCCTCAATTGGACTATTGTTTGAAAGTTTGAAACAAAAATTAGTCCAGTTGAGGAATTACAACATCAAACAAAAAGAAGTCGATAGTCGGCGAAACAAACTACAATTCACACTTGAAAAACTTAATTTTGATAAATACGTGTTCTTAGAAAACAAATTTGGGTAGTGGTTACGGTATGGTGTATAAAGGATATTTGGTTGATAGTGAGAGGTAGCCATTAAGAGGATTAAAAAGGGTAATCACGACCAACTGTTCCTAAAAAACAATTTAAGTATGTTGTCACGTCTTAAACATAAAGACTTGGTGAAATTTGTAGGATATTGCCTTGATGTGGAGAATAACTATCTTGTCTATGATTATATGAAAGATAGTAAACTTTTTGATAACTAGGAAAAGGATAACAACATTTTGAAATCTTGGGAAAGCAGAGGCTATAGGATACCTTCATGATTCCGTGACTCCCCTTATAGCAGGTGATGTTTTTCATGTCGAACTTGTTAAGATTCAAGATAAACCTGTAAAACACAGATGAAAAATAACATCAGACACACTCACAAAAAGAAACTTATGATGATGATAAGTGGTATTCATACAGTAAATTACATGGTTTAATGTGCTATACATCATATCAAAGTCACTAAAAATCAACTTGAAATGAAACAACAGGAACAACATTTAATAAGTTTTATTTCAGTTTATTACCAAAAAGCATAAAGAAATTGACAGTAAACATGTTTCTTTCGGCTAAATCCTCCTAGATTCAGATTATCAATGTAAGTAGTAGTAATTAAATACACCCATACTCTTTTCATGGTATGCCCTCTTCATGTTTTTCCTATAATATATGCAGGAGACAAAAAAAAAAAAAAAAAAAAAAAAAAAACAACTTTACACTATATAATGAAACTTGTGCTTACATGAAAACACCTTTTTTATGTATGACTATGTACTTTTATATGAAAGTGTTGTTAATAAATATGATGAACTTTATAGCGTATAACAACATTAGTAAACTTACAGAGTTTTGAATTATTATTTCTACAGAAATTTAAACAAATTTCACACACACATTTTATGACTGCAGATCTAAAGAGAAAAATGGTTTGGCTTGAATGTTTTGACTGCAGAAACCAGATCTGTAATCTATAAACATGTAAAACAACTTTAAAAACTCAAATAATATACTACAAACAGTCAAACTCAGGTTATCTTTTTATTTATTTACATCCTATTTCAAACTGAGGGGTGTTTGTTCAAGCTTATTATTTGAGCTTATGAGCTTAATACATAACAAACATCATGAAAAAAAAAGAACTTTTACAGAAGTGAAGTACAGTAATACCTTTGTGGTAGAAAACCTAAGCTGCAGATGAGAAGATAGTGAACTAAGTTGAAGTATATATAATGGACTAATGGTGCTACTAGGGCACAAATTATACCACTATGAATTTACTGTTTTACCCGGATTTTGGGCTAGTCTATTTACTTTCTTACCCTCTGAGGTCATCTGGACATGATCATGCTACATTGATAATTTCTACAAGAAAACACGAATGATAGTTGCTACAACATAGACTAATTAGTCCTCTAAGTCAATGAGTTAATTATACTGTAGTAATTAAAAGTATATACTAGCAACTTAGCAAAGCAATTTAAATTTGTTGGTTAACCAAACTTTTTGATATTACAATAAGTACTCAATACTTGCAACCCGCATTTTAACGAAAAGTAATATCATTCGAGTTTGGTTCTGTATATATTGAGAAACTGTGCAATTGTAAAATTGAGATATGCTATATATATATATCAAAACTATGAGATCTGTATATATGGGACTGTAAGGAATTTACATGGCCTTTTAATAAAGAAACTTCAAAACAAAATGGTCACAAGACCATTCGTACTATGTGCAAAAAGAAACCTCTAATACCGTAAACCGATAAACAGAAACGAAAATAGAAAATGACCATCAGCATGTTCGAATCAAGATAAGGACGAACCATGTTGAAGTAGGTTGCCACATGAGTTAAACCGTGACTGCCCAATGCCCAAATGGCTCCCCAGGATCAGGGTGTGGACCAAGAGTCACATGAACCATGTTATGTGCAGCCTGCCAAGTGAGCCCGACGGCAACAAGTGGATCATTTGGATGAGGAGAGCCATGGGTGTTGCAAGGCTTCAATAGCTGTTGGTCGGTTTCTAGGATTAATCTCAAGCAAACTCTTCACAAAATCAAGAAATAATGTATCAGAAACTTGAAGGTGTTCTTCGAGTGATGTTTCTTGTGGGATTATGTATTCCATTTGATCGGTTTCCTGCGTACATTTAAACATAATAAATGGGGTGAGCTTAACGGCATAAAATTCAAATAATTTATACACAAATTACTTGTAAAGTTAAAATCTAGCGGACAAAAAGTGATGTCGGGTCAACTTGAACCACCTTGTTTGGACACTATAAGTGTTTTGACCCTGAACACAGTTTGACCAGTTATCTGACCCAACCAACCCGCTTTCCTACCTCAAGAAATCACTTATTTTAACTGTTATCATCTACCACGACATGTTATCTGATGGAGGTCTTTTAGACTTTGAACAACACTTGTCTGATAGAGGTATGTTTAAACAATCAGCTGCAATTTTTATGAGATTCGAGAAGTATTTATTCCAAACCACAGAATACCCAAATATAAACTTGTTTATAATACAAACGCTCAATAGTTTAAGAGATATACGTAGTAGTTTTTTAGAAGACCAGCAGTAGAGTAGAAAACAAACCTCGTCTATATAATAAAGATTGAAATCTTTAGTGAAATACTTGTCTGTTTCTTGCCCGTTCTCCAACATCTCTATATCAATTGGCCCAAGCATTCCAATCACTCGTGCAAGCAAAATCACAAGTGCGTCATTTGGAAATAGAACCTGTTTTCCGATAAAGGTTAACAAAGTGAGTTTAGCTACATGTCCTTTGACTTTAAAACTCAAACTTTATTTGATGAAAATATGTGATCATTATTATTCTACGGGTTTAGCAACTCGTCACTTTCCGCTAATACTCATGATACCAATTTTGAAACTAAAAGTAGGTTGCTTGACACCAAAAAAAGTCAAGTGGGAACAAGTAATAGAGAATACAGAACATACATCGCCAGAATATAGCTCAGCCAAGATGCAACCAAGAGACCAAATGTCAATCTTTTGGTCATATGGAAGTCCAATGATGACCTCGGGGGCCCTATAAGATCGTGACTGCACATACAGCGACAAGTTGTCATTTTGAAAGCAGCTGCTTCCAAGATCAATGACCTTGATCTCACATCTGGTATAGCTTTTGATAAGAATATTTTCTGGTTTCAGATCGCAATGAATGATACCCAACCCATGCAAGTACTCCAATGCTTCCAAACATTGCCTTGTTATCACCTGATATTGACTCCCCAAAGTCAACATTTTCTGAAAACACGATTTTTCTAGATTATACATACACAAGTACTAATTTATCAAACCTTTAGCCTTTTCAATGTAAAGTATGCGTCCTCGCCACATTCTTTGTTGTATTTTTGATATTCATATAAATTTGCACGTAGAAGTTCACATACAATTATAAGATGTTCCTGCAAAATATTCAAGAGTACGAGAAGAAAAGTCAGTGTAGCAGGAAGTTCATAATGTGAGATTATATTCAAAAAATTTACCTGAAAATAGAAATAATCATAAAGGCGTAAAATGTGGCGTTCATCTGCCGGATCATACTTATTTACAAACTTTAAGAGCTTGATTTCATCTAAGCTCTGGTCAAAGAAATCTTTATCATTCTTTATTATCTTCAAACAAACATCCATTCCCATTTGGAGATCATGTGCCTGAACAACTTTACTAAATGCAGCCGAACCAAGATACTCGGTAACACAATATCGGGAGCCTATCACACTGTCTAAAACAATTGGTAGATCCTTATTCTCTTCAAAACCGGTCCTACATATGCCATAAAAGCAGGTTTTAAACATATATCCATTACTTGACATAATAACTAACAATCTCACTATACCAGATGTGCCAATCCCAACCCATTTATTGCTTACAAAAGAGTCAATTTGAGTTGTCGTATCCTAAACGGGTCAAATGGGTTGAAAGTCATGCAAAGCCTAGTTTCAATACAACCAACCTTGTACATCGTTTAAAACAAAGGCTTAAATTATCATTATGTATATGAATAGTTTCAAAAATCATAAATATTAATTAATGTGCAAGTTATTTATCAAAAACTAGTGTTTGCAGGTTGTCAGCCTAGCCCCAAACCATCCCATCTCAACATGCACCAAAAAGTTACCCTGCACCCAACCATCTCATGTTGCACCTCTACTAATATGCGTCCTTAATATAGGCTACTAACCGGTTTTTCCTGTGTATAACTTTTAGATCAAATACTTCATATTCATCTTCATTTCCATACATCAAAAGCTCGTCATTGATGGCATCACGGTCACCTTCTTTCACTCTAGAAGCTTCAAGCTCATGATTTGTGTGAAGAATTTTTCCAAAACTACCCTCAGAACCACTGTTTAAGTCAAAGTCAACATCTTTCTCAGACACCTGATTTTGTGGCTCACTGGTATTCTTAGATCTTTCAACAAGATCGCAATCACAGCTTCTGTGGTTTTCTCCAAGATAAAAACTACATACATCTGACTTGCGACCCGTGTCAGTTTCTTGAAAATCTTTAAAAGGGCTATAGACATTGGCACTATTTATGTCCTGCTCAACACACTTCCTGTCTAAATCATAATGATCAGTGACTTTAACGCTGTCTTTTCCATACCCACCGGATGTTAAAGCTAAAGGCCACCGTTTATCCAAATAGTTAGTTTGCTCAAAAGGGTCCAAAATAGGATCAATAAATGGTTGAATATTCTCGTCTTGATTCTCTTTTTCTGGAGTCATAACAAACTTGTCCTCGGTTGGACCACTAAACGGGTCTGAGTTGTCAAACAAAGGTGGCATGGCATAGTCTTCATCTCTCTCTGCGTACCAATTTAAGTCATGCAAGTCAAAATCATGGTAATCACGAGCCGAACCATATTGGGACAGCCTATCTGATGAAGCCTGAGAACCAACCCCTGTGGTTCTTGTTCCATATGGATTTGTAAAATCTGCAAAACCATAATCGCCCAAAATGTCAATAGCAATAAACATCTTGAGTTAGTTTCATTGATGCATCTAATGTAATTCATACAACTAAACTTTCATTTTACCTAAACAAGTCCTTTCTCAAATTAAAATCAGTTTATCCTTGGTTTTTGTTTTATAATAGGAAACTTCATTAACGGTAGTATTTATCATGTTCAACTATGTTAAGAGGAATACTCATCATGAGAGAAAACTTACTATCCAAACCATATACCGTATTCAACACAAGGCTCCTAGACAATGCCTCTTTTCGGTTTAAAACTTATTGTCTAATGATTGTGAGTTTAGTTTGCAATTAATCATTTTTTACCATCCAGGTATCGGGGAAACTGATTCTGATTACTTGCTTCTTTAGGATACATTACGGAATAGCTGCCACAAAACTGATTATGATTTTATGATCATAACCACTCTCAAACTCAATACGCAATGCCAAAAATCACATAAAGTTAAACCAATAAATATTTTTTCAATCAAGACAAGAACCAAACAATCTCAAAACGTGGTCCCAAATCCATACTAAACTTACTATAAACATTAAACTATCACCACTTGTCATTAAAGTAACCCCAAACAGCCCCTTAGCAAAAATCATCACATAAAAGAAAATTCACCCGGTCCCAATATATTTTTGTCACATTTTAACAAAAACATAATCATTGCTGTTTAGTTATTTTCAGAATGACACATTTACTAGTTTTACCATGGGATACTTATTTGTAATTGCAGCTAACTTCCACTTTTTACTTAGTTGTGTAGCCTTTTTTTTTTTCATCTATTGTGTGCATTTTGTGACCAATCATTTATCAACACTCATATTAATACGGGAGGGGTGCAATGGTCATAAAATTTACACAATAGACGGAATTCAAAAGCACGGAGTATATGAAAGAGAGAAAAAAAACAAGGTAAGTCACAAAATTGAGGCTGATGAGATATAAGCCGAAATTTGGCTTAATTTGGTTATATTTCATAAGTCATAATTATGTGGACTTATGAACTTATATATACATTTATCATATCATAATAAACTTATATAACCTCGTAAGTCTCGAAATAAGCCACAAAATTGGGGTTTATGAAACATAAGCCCATATTGGCTTACGTATCATAAGCTAAAACAAACACCCCCTAAGTCTAGTACAAGTTAGCTACATTTCTATGTGTAAGGTCACAGGAACCAAAGTGGGCATCTTAAGCAGGTTATACGTTAGTAAGACCGAGCCCACAAACCGGGATTGGGCTTACTAACGTATCATCTAATAGTGGTGGGATTAGTTCGCCAATCGCCATA
This sequence comes from Glebionis coronaria, assembly GCA_025667525.1. NCBI lineage: Eukaryota > Viridiplantae > Streptophyta > Magnoliopsida > Asterales > Asteraceae > Glebionis > Glebionis coronaria. Next base: position 505,649,270 of record CM046880.1, on the reverse strand, counting down.
GAGGTGGCAAAATGGGCGGGCATGGGCAGCGGGCTAAACGGGCGCGGTCAAATGGATGGGCTAAACGGGCGCAGGCTAAAACGGAAAAAAAGAACATATAAAAACGTAAAAATAAAAAATAATAATACGTATTTAAAAGTTAGGATAAAAAATTAAATATATAAGATTCACCGAGTATCCTATCTAGTATTTTGCATGCGCGTATTGAGCCCATTTAGTGTCTTACACGTCCATTTAACCTAGAGGTGGCAAAATGGGCGGGCGGGCTAAACGGGCAACGGGTTAAACGGGCGCGGGCTAAACGGGCACGGCGAAACGGGCGGGCTAAACGGGCGCAAGCTAAAAAGGAAAAAAACATATAAAAACCTACAAATAAAAAATAAAAATACTTGTTTGAAAGCCTGGATAAAAAATTTAATAAAAAATATTCGTCGAGTATACAAATTTGTATTTTACAAGTGCGCTCGTTAAGCCCATTTAGTTTCTTACATATGCGTCCGTTTAGCCCATTCATTACAAAGAATGGGCAAAAAGTGTCCCATCCTTTTTTGAAAATGGGCAAAAAAAACCCATATGTATCAAAATGGGCAAGATTTGCCACCTCTAATTTAACCCATCGATAATAATGGGTGGACAAAAAGTGTTGATCCTTTTCTAAAAAATGCCCAAACTTAGAAAAAAAAGGGTCAAAATTTGCTCCCTCTAGTCCGCCAATATGTCGGAAAAAACAAAGTTTTAAAGTAGTACTAATATAATGAGCAAAAATAAATATGAAAAATGAAATACCTGAAGAACCAGCGCTAACAAAATCATCAGAAGAAGAACAACCATGATGATCATCATCATCAGCTGCTGCTGCAACCGGAATCTTGAGGTCAGGCAAAACTGGAAAGACGAATTTCTGAAAATGGAAAGAAGCAAGATGAGATTTATCAATGATATCATCCATGAGAGCTGACTCAGATTCTGAAAGACCATGTTTTCTTAAGAACTCTAGAACTTGCTCAACATCCATGATGGTGAATGAGTGTCCTTGTTTTTAAGAATGTGGGTTTTGAAGAGGAGGGTTTTTGGTGCATGATGACATATATATATATATACATACAAGTGAGATTCAAGTCTTTGCAGCAACAGCTTTTGAAAAGTACGCTTGAAAAAGGAGTTGGTGCAGAAACAGCGTGGTGTGTTTTTTACAGTCATCATCATATTCATGGTAGGGAATTCTTAAGGTAAAAATATCTTTCAAACAACAAAAAGGAAAAGGAAAAATAAGCCGACTCAAAAAGTAACGAATATAACGTGTAAAAATAAATACATATAATTAATACATATAATTAATAATTTCTCTAGAAAAAACATGAAAAGATAGAATCCGATCAGGTCTCGATAATCGAATTAAGACATTTCGAACCTGATGCGTCTAATCGGAATTCAAAAATATAAAACCCTGTTTATTTTAATTTGTTTTTTATCGAAACCGGTCGGCTCTAACCAGGTTTCAAAACATTGCTAATGATAACATTACCTTTTCAGGTGTGTTTGTTGAAATGATCAGTAGCTGTAAGTCGTAGCTGTGAGCAGGAGTAGTGAACAGTGTCATAGTTCACCGCTTATTTGTTTCCGCTCCTTAAGTAAGCATTGAAAAACTAGCATTCTTAAAAACTAGCACCGCTCACCGCTCTTTTACCAAACGACTAAAAAGAATCACAACGCTCACCGCTCTTTTTGTCAAACAAGCATTAAAAATTAAAATACTCTTCTTCGCCGCTCACCGCTATAAAAAGTTTCACCAACGCTCCTTTCCAAACACAGCCTTCATTTGCTAATCATGTTTATAAAAAAAAATGCATCTAAAGTCTTCATATACACGAAAAAAAACTGTTTGTTTTTATACTATTGAAATACTTTTTTCCTATTTTTTTTTCTCTTTATCTTTTTTACTAATGTTTTTGTATGTTTTCGTATGTTTTGCCCATTTTTATGTTTTCGTACGTAATTTTTGTTTGATTTTTACGTTTCATACGTTCTTTGTTTTGTTTATATTTGTAGCGATGAAAATGCAACAAAACGTTAAAAATGTACAAACATGTAAAAATAAATGAAAATGTACTTATATAACTTGAAAAACGTATAAAACAAAATAAAACATGCGAACAGCCGAAAAAGTACGAGACCGATGAAAACGTAAAAAAAACGTATGAAGACAAACGAAAATGGACATACATGCAAAAACGGACAAAACCGTACAAGACATAACAGACGTCAAAACCAGGACCAAAACGGACGAGAGCATAGAAAAACGCTCAAAAACATAGAAAAACGCACGCAAACCTAGAAAACCCCACGCAAACCTAGAAAACCCCACGCAAACCTAGAAAAACGAACAAAAACGGAGAAAACACATAAAACAAAAGAAATCGTGTAAAAACGTGCAAAAATACGAAATGAATCAATTCGGTATAAAAAGTATGAAAACATAAAAAGGTGCAAACGAGTATTGTAGGTGGTGTCGAGAGGTAAGCGTTGAAAAAGTGAAAAATATATAAGAAGTAAAAGTTTATGTTTGTGATAATTGCGTTTTAACACTTATTATGTGTAAAAAAAATATAATTCTTTAGCACGCGCCACATATAACTCATCATCCGAATTAGAGCCAGATTCTTGACATTCAGCAAAGCTAGGATGCCATGTGAATAATTCTTTAGCACGCGCCACATATAAAGGTTTTCTTCCATGGCTGCTTATCGATCTAAGGAGGATCATGTTTCTCGGCTCTCCAAATCGGTTTTTGTTACTAATTTTCCTGATAGATTCGGATCCCGCGATCTTTGGAACCTGTGTCAAACGTACGGCAAGGTTGTTGACGTTTTCATTCCAAATCGCACATCCAAAGCTGGTAAACGTTATGCTTTTGTTCGTTTTATTAAGGTTGAAGATATGTCTCGTCTGATTAATAACCTCTGTACGCTTTGGGTGGGTCGTCTTCAATTGCAAGCCAACTCTGTCCGTTATGAACGATCCGCTAAAACCGCACCTGTTTTCAACACCAAACCTTCAAACCCTAAACCCTTTTCTGTTACCAAGAACGCTCCACCTCCTGCTCCCCAGAATCACAATTCATATGTTTCTGTTGTTCAACGCCATGAGTCGTCCAATCGTTTTTCTGCTCTCGACTCTCCTGCATTGGTTCTTGATGACAATTGTGCTCATGAGGTTGATTTATCCCGACATGCGTTGGGTAAGGTGAGAGATATTAATTCTCTCTCTAATTTGAAGATGATTCTTTCAAAAGAAGGGTTTGGGGAGGTTAATCTGGCATATATGGGTGGAACGTGGGTTATGATCGAACTTTGTGACATGGAAACACTAAATGTTTTCCTACAGCACTCGGGTGTGAATTCCTGGTTCGAGGTTCTTCAACGAGGTTTCTCTGACTTTGTTTGTAAAGAACGGGTGGTTTGGTTAGATATCGAAGGGATCCCCATGCATTTATGGTCCCGCAAGACATTCTCTAAAATTTGCAAAAAATGGGGAGAGATTATGGATATTGAAGAAGCTACTGGGTATAATTTTGCTCGTAAGCGGCTTTGTATTAAAACTAGCTCGGCCTGTAACATTCTTGAGACGTTTAAAGTTATTTTTAAGGGCAAAACATATGTGGCGCGTGCTAAAGAATTATTCACATGGCATCCTAGCTTTGCTGAATGTCAAGAATCTGGCTCTAATTCGGATGATGAGTTAACCGATGATGAGTTTAAGCCACAGGAGTTGAACACCCATAACGAGGCTATCGATAGTGAAGACGAAGCTGTTTCGGACACCCATTTCGATGATAATTCTCCCTCCCATCAGGATAACGTGGCTCCTCCTAATGAAAAGGAAGTGCTTCAAACTTCTGAAGATCCGTTTTGCACTTATGATTTACTCGATAAATCTAAGATAAAGAATATGCCTGTTCCTCCTTCCGAATCCTCTATTTCTCATCCACCGGGTTTCACCCCAGTCGGCTCTCAACACGATAGTCATATGTCTGATTCGTTACACAAGGTTAATATTCAGGAGGTTTCCTCCCATCAGAAATCTCATATTCGTGGTGATAACTCAGGTCGTGATCATTCTGTTGCGCAATCTATAAGTATTCATTCCCGTAAGGTTAACGGAGGTTCGATCATTGATTTTTTAGATGATGTCGTTAAGGTAGGCCAATCCATGGGGTATGTTATGGAAGGTTGTTCGAGAGATATTGAACATATTATCGGTCACCAAGGAGTTGAGAATGGTTTTAAATGAAGATCCTCTCTGTTAACATTCAAGGTCTAGGCCACAAGACCAAAAAAGAGTGGATTAAGGAGCTTAATCTTAAACACAAAATCAATTTTTTAGCTATTCAAGAAACGAAGTTAGACTCTATTTCGTGTGCGGAGGTTAAGCTCGTATGGGGAAATTCTAATTTTCAGTATGCTTGTAGTGACTCGAATGGCAATTCAGGAGGTATCTTATGCATTTGGGAACAAAATATATTCAGTAAAAAGGAGGTGACTGTTTCTGACAATTTTATAGCTATTTACGGTACTTGGCTCCCTACTAACACCAAGTTGTTATTTGTGGTAGTTTATGCTCCACAATCAGTCACTCTTAAACACTTTCTGTGGGACTACATTTCTTCATTGATAAATAGGTGGAATGGTGAATCTATAGTGATGGGAGACTTTAATGATGTTCGTTTTAGTGAGGAACGGTTTGGATCGGTGTTTAATCACCATAGTGCTAGATTGTTTAATCAATTTATATCCTCCTCAGGCCTTATTGACATCAAGATGGAAGGATATAACTTTACCTGGTCGCTTCCTTCGGGATCCAAAATGAGTAAGTTGGATCGGTTCTTGGTCACTAATGGAATCTTGTCAGTTTTTCCCTCTATATCGGCTGTCTGTTTGGATCGACATTTGTCGGACCATAGGCCCATTTTATTACAAGAGATTCACTCCGACTTTGGGCCTACTCCTTTCCGTATTTATCACTCCTGGTTTATGCGTGAGGGATTCGATGATATGGTGAAATTAGCTTGGCTATCCTTTTCCCATAATGACGCTAATGGTATTGTCAAATTCAAGAAGAAGCTCCAGGATCTCAAAAAGATTATTCGTTGTTGGATTCGGGAAAAGAACTTGATCAAGGAGGAAAACAAGAAACTTCTTACGGAGCAGCTTATTCAAATTGATAAAGACATGGACCAAGGTCGTTCCTCTGATGGTGCTTTGCTTACTCGACTGGAAATAAACCGTAAACTCTCCATCATTAAGCAATCGGATACTCAAGACGCGTTTCAGAAAGCTAAGGTTAAATGGGCGATAGAGGGGGATGAAAACTCGCGTTTTTTTCACGGCATCATTAATAAGAAACGTTCGCAGCTAGCTATCCGGGGTATTTTCGACAATGGTGCTTGGTTAAATGATCCGCAATCCGTTAAAAACGCCTTTCTTAACCACTTTGCTAGTCGTTTTAAACTCCCTACTAATACCAGATTTAAACTAAATGGTTCTTTTTCTAATGGCTTGTCACCTGATCAGCTCGAAGACCTCGATAGGGATATCACTAATGCGGAAATTAAAGCCGCGGTGTGGGATTGTGGAGAAAATAAGTCTCCCGGACCCGACGGTTACACTTTCGAGTTTTTCAAACGTTTTTGGGATGTTATTGGATCCGACCTATGTTGTGCTGTCAAGAGTTTTTTTGATAACGCTTACTTTCCAAGAGGATGTAATCCATCTTTTTTGGCTCTCATTCCTAAAATTCCCGATGCCAAGTTTGTTATGGATTATCGTCCTATTAGCCTGATTAGTAGTGTATACAAGGTGGTCACCAAGCTTCTTGCTTCTCGGTTATCTTCAGTTATTTCGGATCTTATTTCTAACACGCAGTCCGCCTTCATTAAGGATAGACAAATCCTCGACGGTCCTTTCATCCTTAATGAAACTCTTGCTTGGTGCAAAAGAAAGAAGAAGCATGCTCTGGTTTTCAAGGTAGACTTCGCAAAGGCCTACGATTCAGTTAGATGGGACTTCCTCCTTGAAGCTCTTCAGGCCTTCGGTTTTGGGCCAAGATGGTGTTCCTGGATTCGAGGTTTATTTTCTTCTAATATGGCGTCGATCCTTGTGAATGGCAGTCCTACTAGCGAGTTTCCGATTCATTGTGGCCTTAAACAAGGAGATCCGTTAGCTCCTTTTTTGTTTATTCTGGTCATGGAAACACTTCATAGATCCGTCTCTAGTGCTGTTCATGGCGGCACCTTCAAAGGTCTTCGTATAAATGATTCGACTACGTTATCCCATCTTTTCTATGCAGACGACGCGGTTTTTGTTGGAGAATGGTCAGAAAACAACTTGGCGAACCTCATAAAGATTCTTAAATGTTTTCAACTCGCATCGGGTCTGAAAATAAACTTACAAAAAAGTCAAGTTTTAGGAGTTGGCATCCCTAACGATGTCGTCGAGCAGGGAGCTAATTCTTTTGGTTGCACGGTTATGCGTACACCATTCAAATATCTTGGAGTTCATATCGGGAATAACATGTCTCACAAGTCTTCGTGGCACAATATTATTCATAAAGTGCGAGCGAAGCTCTCACGATGGAAGGCGAAAACACTTTCTATAGGGGGTCGTTTGACTCTTATCAAATCCGTACTTGGTGCCATGCCTCTTTATAACATGTCTCTTTATCAAGCTCCTATTGGTGTTTTACACGAGTTGGAGAGGATACGCAACAGGTTCTTCTATGGTGGGGATATCAAGGACAGAAATATTTGTTGGATAGCTTGGAATTTAGTTCTTGCTGCTAAAAAGCAGGGGGGTCTCGGGGTGTCTAGTTTTTTCGCTCTAAATCGTGCTCTTCTTCTAAAATGGGCTTGGCGTTTTTTATCTCGTGACGGATCGTTATGGTGCCATGTAGTTGAAGCGTTATACGGTCCTTCGTTGGAACACCATTCTTTGTATGCTTCGTCGTGTTGGAGTACTATTCTTCGTGAGATCAAACATCTTGAAGGTAAAGGTTTTCACTTCCTTTCACATTGCAAGATTAAAGTGGGTAACGGATCAAATACTAAATTCTGGAAAGATCGGTGGTTGTCAAATATCCCCTTAAAAGATAGGTTCCCTCGTATTTACGCTCTTGAGAATCTGAAAGATTGTTCTGTCGCGGATAAAATGGACGATGTTGATTTTAATGCTTCCTTCAGAAGATTGGTTCGAGATGGTATTGAACAACATCAACTGTTGGATCTTCAGTCTTTGCTTGGTTCGGTCATTCTTAGTCCTTCTTCTGATCGATGGGTATGTGACCTTAATGGTGACGGGTTATTCCGAGTTAAGGACGTTCGTTTAATGCTTGACGAGTTAATTCTTCCCTCATCGCCCAATGCTACGAGATGGGTTAACTATATTCCCATTAAGGTGAATGTTTTTGGATGGCGTGCTCGTCTTGACCGCCTTCCTTCTAGAGATAACTTAGCTAAAAGAGGTATCCCGTTAGACTCTCTCCTATGCCCTATTTGTGGGTTGCATCCTGAATCAGGTCACCATATTTTTTTCGGATGTGATTTGGCCAAGTCTATTTCCCTTAAAATTTGTCAGTGGTGGAATATTTCCTGGTCGGATGCGTCGTCCTTCGACGAGTGGAATTCTTGGTTTTTAAACATTCGGCTTCCAAGTAAGATTAAACATCTGCTAGAAGGGGTCTTCACTACAGCATGGTGGGCTATTTGGTCGTTTCGCAACAAATCTATTTTTGACTCCTCCTCTCCAAGTCGATCGTCGTTGTTTGATGATATTGTCTCGGTTTCTTATATTTGGTCTGCTAATCGTAGTTCTCAATTTATTTCTCAGAATATGTGGCTCAAAAACCCTTATTTACTTTCTTTGTAATTGGTTCCTAGCGCCTTGCTAGGTTTTCTAATGAATTTGCCGTTCAAAAAAAAAAAAAAAAAAAATATAATAACTATAAATTCTTTATTAATAGCATTATGAAGGTACTGTACACAAAAAGACGTTTATGATTACTAATTTTGCTTTTTCTATTTTTTATATAATAAAAAATTTACTGTTATTTAATTAAATGTTAATTTATAAAAATATGTAATAATAACATTAAATGAGTATAATGTAATAAACTTGATTTAATTTTTTTAACCCAGTTAAATATTTAACCGTACAGTTTGTATAATTTTTTTACTGCAAACTTTCAGTTGACCAATCAATAAAAACTATCTCTACTACTTATATCTTTACTACTTATAATGTCTGTATAATTTTTTTTAAAAAAACTCTTCATTTCTAAAAAAAGTAATTTCTCTCAACACTTCCTTAATTATCTCTACTACTAATCCATAATAAGAAACCACCAAAGCTTCTTAAGTAAGTTTATTTTTTCTGTTTCATTCTTAATTAAGAGTAAATGCAAATTCTTATTTCCATTTTGAAGGGTTGACAATAACAGTGTTTTTTGAACTTCATATGTTGTATTAATACAGTCTCACACACACAAATCACATCTCTCAACTCTAATTCACAAAAGAACTCTGACGCCACTATAATTTTATCACCATCGTATCTGCCGAATTCGCCCCATCTCTTGATGGTTTGCATGATTGCTCATGGTGCAACTCATTTTCTTAAAGAGAGACTCTTTGACCAGAGTGATGCATACAGAGTTCATGTTTGTGAACGTTGTGGGTTGATTGCTATTGCTAATCTAAAAAAGTTTTTTTTTAGTGCAGAAGCTGCAAGAACAAAACTGACATTGTTCAGGTACATATTATTTCTCTTATTGTTTTGTGTTTGTGTATGGTAAAGGTGATAGTTTCTATCCATGTAGGGTCAGTGCTCAGTGTGGTATTATATCTTTGCCCTTAACAATATTTATCCATTTCACCTGTTACTTGACGTGTCTGTGCATCCCGTTTGCTTGGTAACAGATACAGTAACTTGATACTTCTTTTTTTATTTGCAGGTGCATATTCCGTAAGCATGTAAACTGCTGTTCTAGGAGCTAATGTCCATGGCAATTGCACCTAGAATGCTCACAAAAGATGTCAAACAAGCGAAAGACAACAACAAGAAAGGCGCTTGATATGTATAATGCGAGCTTCTGAAAGAGCACTTCTACTGTGATCGTAATTACAAGACAATGTGTTCTTTTATATCGTATTTGTCTTGGAAACCTTAATAAAGTTTGTTCCAGAAGTATATGTATGGTAGTTGTATCATACAGTACGAAAATTGAGTTTTAACCTGTCTGCTGCTGATTGGTGGAGGTTACAATTTCGATCAAATCCATATATTAATACTATCAGTTGTATAATAATAGTATTATGTTTTATCTTAATAGGTGAAATGCCTAAAAATACCCTTAAATATCCCTGCATCTCTGCCTTCATTTTCATGTATGTGTGGATATAATCTTTCGAAATGTGTTCTATGAACTCTTCTTTTCTTTCTTTTTTCCCCTTCGCTTATCTTCTTTCTGATTTATATTACCTCCTTCCGTTTTATAGTATTGCCCATTTGCATTCGGCACAAGTAGGGATTATACATAATTGTTTCAAAAGCCAAAGCTAGCATTTGTGCGATACAAGATTGCACTTAACAAAACACATAATGCGTTAAGCCAAAAGGAATTTGTTTTAGGCTACTAACATTAGCTGAATATTTAAATTTGATGTATTATCTGTATGTTTTGCAGCTTACATGTCTTTTCCTTGTCATATTGAGCTGACATTGTCTGAAAAGGAAGAGCCTGTTAAGAAAGAGGTTCGTTCTTGATTTATATGTTTCTTTTTCTTTCAGTCAATTTAACATCATACTGAACCAATTATTTGATTGTGTATGTACAGGCGGAGACTCAATTGTCTGCAAAGAGAAAGTAATTCTAGCCCGACTCAAACGGCAAATCAAAACTTTGGCAAGTATTAGATCAGTACCAAAAGGGTTTTACAATTGCCTTCATTTGACATTTGGAAACTTGTTATCTATCTTTAAGATTTGATCTCATTTTCATGCTCAAAATTATGAAATTATTAGTTTCGGATCTCTATTAGTAGACATTTCTATGAAGTTGTGTCATGAAGGTTGCATTTTGGTGATGTACAAAGCTGTCATGAATGCAAATGGAAACAAATGATGGTACAAAAGTCCGTTGTTGGGCTGTGTGACTATGGGATGTGATATTGTTAAGTTTCATATTTTTCAATTTTAGGCAGCAGTTGAGATTAGCAACGAGCCATCAGTCAGGAATCATGTTCGTAGCATCTTTATGGAAAATGCAACAATAACAAGTCCAATAGCTGAGGGAAAAGTGACCATAGATTCTCACCATCAGTTTGCAGGGATCAAGTGGCTAAAAGACAATCCTCTAGCGAAATTTGAGGATGCCCAATGGTTTCTTATTCAAAAAGCAGAACAAGAAAATCTTATTCAAGTTTCTGTAATGTTTCCTACAACTATCCATGATACATTAATGAAAGGTGCTAATGATGACTACCTTAGTTCTGGTGTGAGTAAGTATTCTCAGTTGTGGAATGAACAACGGAAGTTGATAATAAAAGATGTATTTGAAGGCTCTCTTTTACCTTGTATGGAAAAGGACGCAAGAACTTTATTAACAAGTAAAGCTAAAAGCTGGTTACAAATGGAATATGAGAGACTACTATTTAACGAAGTGTCTGAAGCACCTTATCAGAAGCAGGGTCACGATGGAAATTCATCATCAAAAGATCCACCAAGAGTTATGGCATGTTGTTGGGGCCCAAGAAGGCCCACAACCACTTTTGTGATGTTGGATACTTGGATTCTTTTGGGGAAGTTATCGATGTTTTATCTGCTGACTCTCTCTAAGTAATGGCGATGAAGTCAGAGTACCGTTAATTATGTGTCGTCAGGCATTTCCGCGGATATGCGCAGGTATTCGCCTAGTTTAAATAAAGGTCAAACTTAACTTTTAACTAACTAAACAAAGTTTATGGGTGTTTTTTACCTTTTCGTAATTAAAATTATTTCCAAATATGAACTAATCATTTTTAAAAATACATAATTTCAGCATATATATAATTATATCATGCTCCCTTATAAAGCATATTGACATGTTATTTTTAGAATACTTGAAATTTCAACATACATCTTCTAATGTGTTGTGTACAAGTAAAATAAGCCTAAAAGCTAAAATAGCAAATTTTAACACCTTATTAATACAAACATAATTTAATACTCATATTAAGACTAATTAATAAATAATAATTAATACACAATTAAAACTAAAAATAATTAATACTAATTAGTATATAATTAAAACACTACAATATTTAAAAGTATTAGTATATATTCACATTATACAACAAATAAAAGTATTAGTCTACACAAATGTACATATATTGTCTACCTAAAATAATACTCCTAATGCATATAGTTTTAAAACCGAATCGTGTCAACGGATTCAACCGGGAAACCGGAGTCACCATGGGTTCAGCTCCAGTTATATACAGTTACCCAAAACTCAAATTGTCGGATTTCGAGATGTCGTTGTAAAAAAAACGTAAAAATAAAATTAATTTCGTTGCAAATTATGTTACAAGGTATCCTCCTAATTGAAGTAAGTTAGTTTATTTAATAAACTATGTATTAATATCAAGTAAGTTTATATTTAAAAATGTATTTAATTACAGAAAGGTAAAAAAAAACGCATGGTTAGCAAAACCCCTAAACCAATTAAGCAAAGTATGGATTGCTTGAAACCGAATCTTTAAAACAAAATCTATCTGATATCAAGAAATACATGAAATCAAACTATTTAAACCATTATACACCTTTTGAATTATTACATACATTAGAGTGGGGAGCAGTGGTGCAAAAGCTGGTTGTTAGCCTTTTAGCGTCAGCCCTCCGTTGGCGCACCATACCGTGGCTCGCGCCAACAGCAACAGCTCGTGTTAATAGATTTTTGAATTTTTTTTTTTTCTTTTTTAGTTATAAAGTGGGGTTTATGTGGGCCCATTATACCTCTTTAACACCACTTTTTCTCGTGCCAACCACTCCCCACAAATGTGGTGTCAAAGGGTTTCTGGTGCCAAAGCCCCAAAATCCTACGTGGCAACTTTGACACCACCTTCTCATGCCAACGACTCCCAGCTCTCTTACGAGGTAATTAACTCCATGATTTCAAAGTGAATCAAGTTAATTTTATAAATGGTGCAACCTAGCTTTCGTGGCAGGTTGGATAATAATGCCAAAGGGTAAGTAAGACCCACCGGAAGAGGTCATGATAATTTCCAACATTTCATTTGGCATTCTGTCTTTTTCAGTTTTCAACTTTTCACCCTCTCTATTTTTTACTTTTTCTCCTCTGTGTCCACTTTTTAATATTTTTCTTCCTTTTACCTTTTATAACTTTATTTTGGTTACTTTTTCAGTTTATGGAACATAACTAGAAAAATGTATACCGACATGACAAAGGTCAAACGTACATATGGGTATCTTTGTTCACAGTGTTGCAAAGAAAGTTGTTGGAATATATTACAAAATTGAGTTGCTTGTGTTTTAATAAATATCAAGAGACATTGAGAGCAAATTTAGCTTTTGTATGTTTTACACTAAGCATCCGTCATTATACATTTATAGATCTACATTTACTCACTAACTACTACGATATAGAGCACGATATCGGTATTGTATCGATCTCGTTTGAATTAGAGGCATCGATTTTTTCTCGACCATAAACTAGTCGTACTGATATCGTACTGAATGTGATTTGGATATCGGTATCGGTACTTAGAAACCGGGTTTTTCTGTTTTCTCGAGGACTTCTCGATTTGGTACCGATCTTGTACCGGATTATTGGTCCCTATTTCTTTTTCACCTTATTTTGAAGTTCCGATACCGTACCGAACATGATTCAGATACCAAAAATTAATACAATTCTTATTTAGTTTCGAGGTTCGAATCAAAATGCTCCTCCTGAAGCATATAATCAGTAACACATAAATGAACTTGGCAAGTAATTAACATAATTAACATATTCACGCCTATAATTGATAAAGGAAAAAGATCCTTTCAAGTTCATGTCATTATGTCAACTTGATTGGTCAAGTTCTCCAATCACAACAAAGACAAATGCATGTGGGTCCATACATTTCAATAAAAGAAAAAGTTTTAAACATTTATCTAAATTTTAATTGGCCAACATGATCAATCACGTTACTATCAACTTGAGAAGATTTTGATCCGTTGATAAAACCATAGCAAAGTCATTACATGTCGTGTTGAACTCTTACCACAATCCCTTTCTTGACGGCAGATTGGTATAACGGGTTTTGTGATAAATGTTTTGACAGAGCAAAGGCAACGGCTCAAGATGTCTCGTAGCGTTTGATATATCGTAATGAAAGAAGGAATGAAGAACATCATTACGACGAAATACAGAAAGTGTGTTTGTTTATAATTACGTAATGTAATTACTCATTACATGCAATCACTTACATTAAAACCTTTCAATTTTATTCATTAAGGTCCCCTTGTTTTTAATCCATTACGTCTTGTAATAAAATGAGAATTACATTAATACCCCTTATTAATTACCCACCAAACAAAATATATACATCATAAAAGGTTACTTTAAATTTTTATTTTTAATTACATTCCAGTATATTTTTACAACCAAACATATTTATAATATATCATTTCATTACTGTATCTATTCCATTACAATGTTCATCACATTTTATAAGGAATTCATTTCGCCATACCAAACATACCCATCTTGGATTTAACTCCCTTTTTAGTTGGGAACTAATAAAATCCATTCAAAAAGAAACAAAAATTAAAAAAAGAAAATTTGTTCATGTTTAATTTCTTCATGTAGAAATAAGGAGTGATATTTGTACGAATAATTAATCGGATTTCGAACATAATCGATTAGACACAACTCATGGTGCATTAAAAATATTAGTACTAATTTGATAACCTAATGACACCAAACATGATTAATTTAAAATCTAACTTAATCTATATTAAGCTAAATGTCAAAATATGGTCCCATAACCACTTGAAAAGGTTGGAATATATTTTGTTCGAGTGTAGGGCTAAAGTGCTAAAGAAGCACAATGTTGCTTTAATAATAGTAGAAAACTTAAATTTTTTAAAGACATGATAGGGCATATTAGCCCCTTAATGAGGTGTTTTTTTTGTCACATGATAAGTGTAGGAGCACCAAATAAAGACTATATCCGGGTCTTTGGGACCACTTTGTTTTTTCAGCTATAACGAACATGATGAAATTCAATCACATTATTTTTTTCGTTGTAGTTCTATCCCGTATCAAAATCTAATGACTCGCCAAGTTTAAATAACAGTGAAATTAGGAGTGAAGTCAAAAAGTTTGGCTTTGAGTCACATTTTAATAGTATTTTTTTATAAATTATATTATAAAATGATTTTTAAAGGAAGCAAATTATAAAAAACACTAAAGGGCCGTTTGGTTCAAGATTTTAAAATTCTGGAATTCTAATATCTAGTAAATTAGAATTCCCAAGAATTTAAAATTCTAGAATTTAAAATGTCTAATCCTGTTTGGTTGACAAAAATTTGTAATAGTTTTAACGAATATATTTTTTTAGACAAATTTTTTTATTTAAAAGAGTAAAAATAAAATGTTCACTTTTTATATAAATTTATAAAAAAAATTATAGAATGTTTTTATAAAATTTATATAAATTGTAAAAAACATTCTATAAATTTTATAAAAACAGTTATAAAATTTTTACACTAAAAAACATCCAATATGCCCCAACCAAACGGCACCTAAATATTTTTAAAATTTTACACTAAAAATTTTTCACTAAAAAGGTCACATGACCTTTGTGACCCTTTTTGCCTCCACCCTGAGTGAAACATGTTGAAACGTATAATATGTGCGTATTTGGCAAATTAGATATAACTAAATCTGGGTTCTATTATATGGGTGTTTGGGATTGTTTATTAAAAATAAATTATTCATTTTAAAATAAATAATCAGATAATTATTATTTTAAAAATGTTATTTTAGAAAATAGTGTTTGGATTTTATTATCCTGTTTGAAATCACAATAATCAGATTATTAATTTTTTTAGTATTTGGTAAATTTGATTATTTGATAAGTAAAATGAATACAATAAACTCATTTTAGTTTTTCTTTCATTTTGAAAATGAAATAAGTAGCTACTCACTTACTTTTTAAAACTCCATTTTGAAATTTTCTAAACGCAAATAATAATTTTTCTTTTTATTATCTAAACACTAATTTTAACTTATCTTTATTTTGAAAATAAAATAAATAGATAATGTATTTCTAAACGTAATCCCAAATATCCACTGTGACTAGTGTTTGTTGAATTAGTTAAAACTATAGCTTGTTATATTAATTGTCAAAAACATTTTCAGTTTTTTGTGCCTCCATTACTTCATACAGAATATTTTGAAGGGTACTTAACTAAATTGACTAATTACAAGCTCTAATCATTTTTAAAAAGCTCATTTTTATTAGCTTGAGGTTATGAAGTTTATGTTTTTTCAATTTCTTTTTTTCATAATTTTCTTATTTTATAGCTTATAGTACAAACAACAAAGGTATTTTGAGAAAATATCTCTAGAAATGTTGTAAATTCGAGTCTCACTATAACCCTTCAAGCGCGGAATAAAAAAAAAGAATAAGTGAAGGTTGTCGCCTAAAGTTCAAAAGCTTGCGTACGTCTCAATTGAACGTCATTATTAGTTCGAATCAGTAACTATTAACTTACCGTTAAAAATAGTACAAAGTTATAATCATAAAAGAATTGAATATAATCATACATATTGGGTCAGCTGTTATGGTGCAAGTAAGTGGGCCAAGGAGTGTGGTATAATATTCTTAAGATGGGCTAGTTAAAAATATGGCAAAATACTAGTTGTATGAGAATTGAGAGCTATGCTAAGCCTATTCTTCTGTTCAGGCCCATCACAAAAGTGATAAAAAATCACTATAGACATGGGAATTATGAAATATGAATGCACTGAAAGATGATTAAGTTGAAGCTCATTTGGGAATACATTGCTTGAAACCTAAATGTTGTGACGAAATAGGGTTGGGTCAGATGAGCCGTAACGCCAAACAAAGCGCAACTGTAATGTGTTGCATCTGTGTTCTAGTGTGATTTAGTTTGATAATCTCACTTAATTACAGTAATTTATTTTGTATAATATTCCGCATATAGTATGACTAGAGGGCCTAGGGGTATACAAAGATACAAGTTATTTCGATTTTCATTTAAATACAAAAAGTTTAAATTAGTCACTTCGGACAAATAACTACTTCGTATTACATACATAGAATTACTATGTTATGTGGATGAATGTGAGTTGATTTTATCGACAACTTGACGTGATCAAATGCAAGTTGTCTATTTGGAAAGCTACTAAAGTAAATACAGTAGTATTAGACAATGACACATAAGCAGCGACGGAGCCAGTAGGGGGCCAGCGAGGTTAGAAGTGTTAGAAGGATTAAACCCCCATGAATAGGTTTGTATTATTGATATGTATTTATACTCTTACAAAGAACATTCTAGTAACCCTAATCCCACAAGTCGGGCTTGGGCCTTTTATTGTCTAATACTCCCCTGCAGTTCGAGCGGCGAAATCGCGAAAGCTCGGACTGGAGAAGTAAACTAGAAAATAAAAACAAAACATAAGAAAAACATATTTTAGAAGTGGATCTTGAGATGCAACGGATCTTGAGAAGCAACGAATCTTGAAAAAAAAAACGGATCTTGAGAGAAGTTGATCTTTAGGAAATCTATGAAGAAAAGTAATAACAAGAGAAAAAAAAACAAAAAAACAAGAGAGTCGTCTCGGGACTTGATACCCTAGATTCGACACCGACAAATGTTGTCTCGGGACTTATACCCTTGATTCGACAAAAGTCGTCTCGGGACTTATACCCTTGATTCAACACCAACAAAAGTCGTCTCGGGACTTATACCCTTGATTCGACAAGAGTCGTCTCGGGACTTGATACCCTAGATTCGACACAAGTCGTCTCGGGACTTATACCCTTGATTCGACACCAACAAAAGTCGTCTTCGGGAATTGATACCCTAGATTCGACATTAAAAAAAAACAATAAAACAAAAATAATATTTTTTTTTAACATAAAACTAACAGTATATAGATATTATCCAACCAACTTCAAACAAATTCCCACTTTGTCTTCTACCGTCACTTTCTTTGTTTTCTTCATTTTTTTTTTCTTTTCGTCTGCTACTCAACATATGATCCTCTTTTCCACAGCATGATAACGTTTGACAAAAGGTTGAGATCGGTTGGGTTTTTTTTTTTTTTTTCTAATCGGTGGAAGAATGGGAGGGGGTAAGTTTCGGATCGACTGTTTTTTTTTTTTTTTTTTTTAAATTGTAGGATCGGGGTATGGTCTGATACCATGTTAGAAGGATTAAACCCCCATGAATAGGTTTGTGTTATTGATATGTATTTATACTCTTACAAAGAACATTCTAGTAACCCTAATCCCACAAGTCGGGCTTGGGCCTTTTATTGTCTAATAAGAAGAAAGCAAGCCAAGGATTAATGTAGTAAGAAGTTTACAGGGATATGCTTGTTTTATGTTAATGGAGGTGGGATGAAGTGAAGAAGGTGGGATGAAGTGAAGAAGATAGACTTAAAAAAATAATATTACCACTAGTGTATTTTTTATTGAGTTAGTGGCTGTACATGTGTAATTTTGTCAAATGTTTAATTTAAAACCTTTTATTTTACAATTTATCACTCTAGGTTATAATACTTATCAAACATCTTTTTCGAAAAAGTTTATACACTGTTAGTCAAAAAATAATTTGTGCCCCCTCTAATACGGATTCCTGGCTTCGTCTCTGCACATAAGACCTAAATTACTTATAGAAAAGGCGTAACGGGTTGACACACCAGTTAGCTTGTATCCTCACACCACCAATGATTACTAAGTACAGAAAAATGAATACAAACGAAATAATCGTACATACATAGTATCTGTATATTATCTCTTTCTCACCTTCATTAACTCTCTCACACAAATAGAACTTTTTTAGTTCACACACATACCAGAAAATATAAAACTTTTCTCTTTTCTTGATAATCACATGGCAGCCGCCAGTCGCCACCGGCGGATCCCAGCGGTCAACCTCCGGTTAGAAAAGGAGATAGTATTAGATCTACATGGTGGTTTAGCGGTGTTTGGCCGGAGAGAGATCAGGAGAGATGGTGGTCGATTACATCTAAACCAGCCACCCACAACGTTGTAACCATCGTCATCGTCATCGACATATACGGATCGGTGGATTAACTTTTGCTTCAAATCTGAATTTTTTTTACTGTTTCCGTGATTAATATTTTGTTGATCTAGATGGCGTTTTTGGGCAAATCTGAATCGAAACCCGACGTAACAACCACCTTAAACGGCCGCACCAACAATCCAAACACCATTTTTATTGTTAGAGATCGGTGATTTTAGAGAGAAATGTGAAAGTGTTTGTAAGAAATGAAAAAAAGTGACAAAACATACTGTTACTTTTTTATACAGTAGTATATTAGAGCTTTTGTATTGAGACGATAAATACAAATAATGTGACTTGCAGTTGTGAATTGGAAAATGTGAAGTGGTGTGAGAACCACATGCCCCATAGAAAAACCTATCTTAATATCTTATTAAACATTCTAATAATCAGCCCCTTAGACCAAACAAACCATATATTTTACTATCACTGGAAAATTAATTCTGATTTTCTAGTTTTATTCACACATAAAACATGAGAAAAATTCATTAAACTGAGGCTAATGAAATATCTAGTCATCTTGAAGATTTTAAAGACTCGACTTGCGATTTCCCTTGTGGACCTCTGGTTCTTATGAAAAGTCTATATTCGTCAAAAGTCATCGGTGGGTAAAGTGCAGGTGCGTTAGATGTAACGAGCTCCGTCGCTGGCCTAATAAGAATGTCACTCTTTGGATTGAAGAAGTAAGCCAGTGAAACTCGCTCTTTGTCCGGGTTTACAATCACTCTGTGTTCTACGCTCTTGTATATCGCGTTCGTCAAGACCTACATCAAGTTATACGTAAATAACTTTAGGCTTTGCGTATAAGAAAATTGGACTTGCAAATAAATCATTAGAGTTTATTGTATATTCAAATTTATGTACCGAATAAATTTTTAGAGCTTATTAAAATATGAGCACATTTTAGTCCACGTTCTGGATCTGTTTGTCATTTTTAGAGAACCATATTCTCGATTGAATAATGTTTGATTTTATATTTTCTGTAAAAAAACAAAATTTGTTTTTGACATGTTTCCTTGTTTTTTTGTACTTCAACTAATATTTTATTCTACTTTCTTTATGGTTTCACATTAAGGACCAGCTTTTGTTTTTTGTTTTTTCACATAAACCAAAAACAAGACATTTATAAAATGTTAGATATCTTAATTTAATATATTGTCATGACCAAGATAAAATCATTGGTGATAAAGAACATGAAAGATACTTCCAAAAAAAAAAAAAAAAAAAAAAGAACATGAAAGTGACCATCCATGTGATGTGAATTAAATACACAAAAAAAACTCATGTAATAGACATGTGTTCAAAGATACTAAAATAATTCTAGTACTGTAAAGATTATTTTCAACTAAAAAAGGTGCGAACAAAATATATGTTCAATAGTTATTAACATTCAAACAATGTAAAATACAAAGAAATGTATATACGATACCTGAATTTGATCACCAATGTTGACAATTATCGCGTGTCGGGCGGGTTTAACCGTGATCCATTCGTCTCCTTTTCGAACCTGGAGACCACTAACATGCTCATCCGGGAGAAGGAAAGTCATGCCACCCGGGTCCGAGTGAGATGAGAGTCCTAGGGTTAAATCGGGTTGTGGACATTTTGGGTAGAAGTTCACTCTTAGACATGCTCCAATGTCATCACCACCAAATGCATCTTGAAGATATTCTTCTTGTAATCCTAGGTTTATCGAAAATACCTTCAACAACACCTTGCCTAGCCGTACAATCTCGTTTGAGTACTCTTCGATCACATTTCTATATCAAAAGAAAGTATAAGTAAAGCGATGTCGGAGCTTAAATTTTTTTGAAATTTTATTTGTTTACAGATAAGTATATTCAAACTATTATTTTCTTTCATTTTCATTGGTATAATTTTAATTATATACAATTAAATATCATAAAGTTTAGATAAGAATATCCGTACACAATTACATGCAGAACATTTAAGAAGAATATTAATAACCAGATATCTGAAAACAGATTTTTAATAATATAATAAATTTAAGTACATGTTGTACATCTAGAAGAATGTTAACAACCAGATATCACAAAACAAATATATAATAATATAATAAATTTAATAAATCACATGTCGAAAAAAATACCTTAACAAAGATGGTTGTGGAGGCCATTTGTTATGATCCTTTAGAGTCGAAGGAAGGTAGTGAAGAAAATAGTAATCGCTCCAATCAAGAATCGCGCCCTTTTGGACCCCTAATCGACTACCATACCCTTCGTACGTCTTTGGTGTGTTTGCATACTCTTGTTTGAGCTCCATAGGTTGATGAAAAAACTCCCTCCAAACTTCTCGGGCCTCATCAACTAAATGTGAACTCATACCATGATTCACCACTTGAAAAAAACCCCATTCGCGACACGCGACAGAGATTTGGTCCATGACGGCTTTCTTAGCTTGAGAATCACCATTAGTTAGACCTAAAAGATCAATAAGAGGGATGTTCATATTGCCTTGATCAGTATCTTTGTTAAAAGATGGTCGTTCTTGTAATGGCTTCACATATCGGGTAGGGATAAGCTGGTTCTCGGTGTCAGATAACGTTTGAACTCGGACAACGGGTTCGGGCCAATCGCTAGGGCAGTTCATGCCTAGCTAATTAACCTTTGCTTGGTAGATAATCAGAGAGAAATGAGGTTTGGTGCATAGAGTTTATAAGGAGACTTGATGCCTTATAATGAGAACAAGGCCGACATGGAATCATATTTAACCACATTTTGTCCTACTCACTTCATTTTCTGATGTTAACGTTTCTTATTTTGTTGCTTTTCATTAAAAGTATAGTTTAATTTTTGAAACATATACATATGTTCACGTATTTTGTCTAATAAGACTGATAATGATTTAAGATCTAATCTCTTATTAAGCATGGATCCAAATACTCACCCTTTGTTCTCTTGCTGTTTCAGAAGAACATGAACACGTGCAACTAAACCCACAATACCTTCATACGTCAGCTTTCTCTTTTTACGATCTAATGCGATCTATTTGTCCTAACAAGACGACCTATTTCAATTTTTTAATATAAATAAATTTTCAAATAATTTTTTAATAAATAAAAAACATTACAATAATATTTATACTTAAATATCGTTAAAGAAAAAATAAAAAATGACTTAATTAGAAGTAAAGGGGATAAAATGCATTAGCTAAAACTAACTCAAAAAATTATCAATTAATATATGGTGTGAGGAATTAAACAAAGCTCTATTAAAATTTGGAATTTTTTTTATAAATTTTATATAATTAAAACATAATTAAATCTAATATTGTTAACATATAAGATTCAAGCTAATAAGAGGGTGATCCGGAGGTCGAGGAGGATAAAAGAAGTATTTAGACATTTTAGAGAGAGAAAGATAAACTTGAAAGGAGTGTGTGTATTTAGAGAGAGAAAGTGAAATACACAAAGATGAAAAGCCTCACCCCTCCATGGAAGTATGGAGAGGTATATATAGGCTAGACAAGAGGTCACTTTGACAGCATGTCAATAGTAGTCCCTCCACGTTTTGCCTATCTGAATAAAATGTAATTTCGTAAATAGCGCTCACATTTTAGGGCTAACAATCTTCCCCCAATGTGGAGACATACGGAATTACTTACAATGTTCCTAACAAGTAAAAATACAACAAAATAAAGTCTTCCAAGGCGCTTCCAATGCTCAGGATGCCTTTTAATTCTTCTTGTCTTCATAACTTGTACCTCAGCTTGAATCCTCTTTGTCTTTGCTTGTTGTGGAACAATTGTAATATGCATGATTTGGATTAACTTCCACCTAATTCATGCATCATGTATTTCAAAAACTTTCTTCATAGACTTCTTTTTGACGAAGTTTCTGAATCAGCTTCCCCCCAAAACCAATATTTGTATCTTAAGCAGATTCTGACACTTTGATGTATTTTGAACAATCTTCTAGCTCATCGGTTTAAGTGCACAGCGGAAATTTGTAGAAGAACCACACCAAATAACATTGCTTCTATACTCTTTCATGTCGTTTAGGTTTTTGGTGATAATCCGTTTGGGGTAACATGCAGGAAATCAACAACAATTCTTCTCACGCCTGCATAATACTTTATAAAAATCATATAAATTAAGTAGATACCATTCCATGTACACTACTTCCCCCTGGAAGTTGATCCGATTACTTCAAAGTACACGATCTCCCCCATGATGATTTCGAACTCTCGGAAGCATCATTATAGTGGACGTCCATATACTCGAGAAGTTATTAGTCTAAAGCAAATGTCTTGAAAAGTTTTGAAAGTCACTGAGAAACTTTGAAATATTTTTGCTTAGACTGTGAAGTACCATTGTCGTTATGAGGCTCATGAATATCCCGTGAGAATTGATTGTTGATTCCATCTCTCTCTGTCTAACTTACCAACCTCGAATTCATTCGGCTATTTGTTGTGACCACATGTGAAGTAAACCTGATATTCCAAACTTGAAACTGAAGTACAATCCCCCAAATTTGTTACTTAAGCTTGCACTTATGTCGATTGAAGAACGGTGCAGAAACAGGTCTCTTATACCACTTGAAGTTATCCACACGAGCAACTGCGTGTGACACCCAAAAATGATAGTAATCCATGTCGTCGACCATCCACCCCTTGACAGTGGAAACTAGATAATTCAAGTCTCAATCATAAATTTTATCGCCCAAGCAAGTCATCATTCGATAGACTGGGTTTGAAGAAAAGGGGTAGAAAAATAGAAGGAAGGCTCGATGATGAAATAAGTAGACGCCTTCATGAAATCCCACTTCAACTTCAAATAAAGAATACCAAATCCACTTCGTGATCATTTGTCTTTGTAGAATCAAAACTAGCCCTTGTCGTTAAAATGAATCTTATATCGGATCGTTTTAGCGTTAAGTGTCTTGTTTGCTTTAGTATTGTGTTGTGAATGTCGTTAACTAGAACAAATTCTGAAAAGAATTGTCATTAAGGGAAAAAATTTGTCTAGATAACTTGTCATTGAAGCTCAACGTCAGTCATATACCCAACTGATGCGCGGATCGGTCGTCGACAATTTTTCGAAAATATTGGGTTTTAAATCAACAATTTTCTTTGTCATTTAAGCACTTCTCGTAATCACGGACGAATAATAAGTCGACATCGGGCTGATAATACGGCTTAAATGATACAAGCCACACTCAGCCGCTTATCATATAGTAATTCTCGATCCAACCCATCACAATGTGAGGCCCGAGAGATAAAATAATACCAAGACCCAAACTCAATCCATTGTATAACAAACATGCAAAGAATGAGGCCCATATCCTATACCCGGTATACGAAGTTGACTAGGATAGAAACCTTTTGATTAGGAAATTTAACCCTAATTCCTCACACATTGAAACATCCGCCCCCATCTTTCTTATCACTTTCTAGATTACTCCGCCTCATCTTATCAACTTCATATCAGTCACCATCTAATCCAAAATAGATCTAAAAAATAAATCTATCAATCTTACCACTTAATCATGCGAATAATCACCAGATATCAGTCATCTATCAACACCTTAAATCTCATCACAGTAAACCCATCCATAACATATGAACTGAAACCATTTAATCTTTTAATTCAAACCAAAAAACCGTGTGAACGTCATTATATGCAAGAGGCTAATCAAGAAACTTCTTCAAGATCAGTCAATAGGTCACGGGTAAGGTTGAGTCGAATGATTTCTTGTTTTGATTTTTTTTTCATAAATCGAAACTAAGAAAGAGTTAACATGGTTGTTAAGCTCGATTCTCTATTGGTTTCGTATATTAAAAGAACGGTTAAACCTTTACATGATTTGTGACGAGTTCTGTTTTGTGGTAGATCTACATAGATCTCGGCTTGCATGTCGATACACAAAGTAGATTTACTGAGATCTGGTTAATATTAATTCATTTCTGTTTAGTCTGGTTGAAGGATTGGAGATGATTAAAGTTTATGTTGTGGTAGATAGTGACGATGGGATTAAGTTAGATCGAGTCGGGGTTTGATGAGTTTAGCATGTCAGGAAGGGATTAGATAAGAGTCGGTTTTGAATAAGTCATGGTCACGGTTTCTTTACTTTCTATTTTTCTGGTTTGGTCAAAGGATGTCACAATGTTTTTTTTAAATGACATAATTGCGGAATGATTGCAAACTCATGATTCCGCAATATTGTTTTTCAACTCATGATTCCGCAACTTTTTCAACGTCATGATTCCGCAACTTTTTCAACTCATGATTCCGCAACGTTAAAAACATCGATTCCGCAATCCTTTGCAAAAGTCATGATTCCGCAAACATTTGCAAAAGTCATGATTTCGCAAACCAGAAGCTCATAATTTCGCAATAATCCCGAAAGTGATGGATCTGGTGTACTTCAGATCTGACCCATCTTTTTTTTCATATCATCTTTAACCCACGAAAACCAAAAAACCAAATCTGATGCCTTTTAAAAAAATGAGAATAAGAGAGAGAAGACAGAGATGTCATGACCAGAAATAATACACCTCAAGATCTGGAAAAAAAAATGAATAGATCTGACCACTAGACACCATTAAAAATGGTTCATCATAAATAAAGAATATGAGACTTTTGGACAGACTGGATAAAACAAAAGAATTTGGACGTGACTCAATAACCAAACACCTTCTGACTTTACTGCTAAAAGCAGTACATAAGCTTAATAAAAAGCTGAATAAGCCACGATTAAGCAAACAAACACAAAACACCCCTGGTTAGCTCTGATACCAATTGTTAACATATAAGATTCAAGCTAACAAGAGGATGATCCGGAGGTCGAGGAGGATAAAAGAAGTATTTAGACATTTTAGAGAGAGAAAGATAAACTTGAAAGGAGTGTGTGTATTTAGAGAGAGAAAGTGAAATACACAAAGATGAAAAGCCTCACCCCTCCATGGAAGTATGGAGGGGTATATATAGGCTAGACAAGAGGTCACTTTGACAACATGTCAATAGTAGTCCCTCCACGTTTTGCCTATCTGAATAAAATGTAATTCCGTAAATGACGCTCACATTTTAGGGCTAACAAATATAATTTTATCAAAAGAAATATAAAAAAAAAGAAAAGAAAGAAGAAAGCAAGATCGTTTCCAGTATTGGGTCGTAGGTACGATCGTTTTGTGGGAGTCGATTTCGACGCCCGAATCGCTGCAACGGGCCGATTCGGTCACGACCTTCAGCCGATTGATACAAAACCCCACCGTTGTGGGTAGCCTAATATACTTGATTTTTTATTTACAAATTTGGCAAAAATGAATAAATATAAACCAATTTAAGTAGATGTTTTATTTGGATGATTGTTACTCCGTCTCATAATAATAGTCCACCGACAAAAAATACGCAATTTAATAAAAACATCAGTTGTTAAACATCTTGAAGTTACTCCTCTGACAATAATTTATAATATTGATAAGATTAACTTTAGTTGTTATTTTAAAGTTTAAACGGTTGTATTTTGATGCGTAATATACTCTAGTTATGAATTTTATGTGTGTATGTCTTTACATATAAATTAAATTTATTTTAATATATTAACTTAACATACAGATGTATAAAACATTTCACGCGTTTAATGTTTTGTATTTATGATATTAACACAACTAATAATTATAAATGTGATTATACATAAAAACTTCATTATGTATTACTAATATTAGTGTTTAAACAGATTTTGATAAATTTTGTATGTTGAAGATACAAAGCTTAAGATATAAATTTTATTTATGATAGTAACATATATGAACATGTAATTTTCTACTCATAAAAGCATGTGTTTAATCTGCGATGTATTATGTGTAAAACTGGTGTTAGTGTACGTAATAACGGATCTTGAACATTTATTTTGGGAGGGTCGAATTACTTCATACACACTAAAATAAAAAAGTAGACAATAACTTTAATACATAATCAATAATATTTACACTACTTGTCCAAACATTTGGGAGGGTCGGGCCCCTCCCCGGTCCCTACCAAGGCTCGTCCTTGAGTGTACGACGCTTTCGTAAAAACTTTTCATTGTTTTACAAACTTTCGAAGACATTAACGGGTTGTTATTGCGTCCATATGCATATATTCGTCGAGAGAATAAAAAACGGATATGTATGTCATTTGATGAATAGTGAAAGTACACTTCAACAATTGTGAAAGACCAACTCGTCCCGTACAATCATCTGTTTGTTGAAAATAAGGACAATTATCGGTTACCTCTCGAATCATTCGTGTAAATAGTGTTTAGTTCATTCAGAAGCGCGTACGAAAGGTTGCTTCTTTATACTGTGGGTGTTCACAGAAGTAAGTCGCAGCTAAACGATCACGAGCACTAACACGTTCCCTAAATATGTAGCTTTGTGGTACTCGTGAGTTTGATGCTTCATAAGCCGTTTGACACGCCTCCATAAATGCAAGTTCGTTTGTAATTTCATCCTTATCGTTGAAAAAGTCAATAAAAAATTGATCGTAAGACACGTACTTTTTCAATTATACTTTAAATGTGTGAAAAGAATGATAAAATAAACTGGATTATAATAATATAATTTTAAAATTTTTACAAAAAATATTTTTACTGTAAATTACATGTACGTTAAGTTTGAAACTTATCGACCGATTAACTCGGTCACCCTATTAAGTCAATAGAGTTTTTTTTTTCCATATCGTTGCGCCTAGCTTTCGGCTAGTCGCAACGACCTTCGAAATTGGTCGATCGATTTCAAACTCGATCGACCGCGTTACGACGACCGAATCGATTCGATCAACTCCTCGAACTCGTTCGAATATACAACCGAAGAACAATCAAATTTGTTTACCAAAAAGTAATGGCCCAATATATATTCCCGATAGGTAAATTCATTTGAACCAAGAACAAAAAAATTGTGTCCCACTCAATGATACACTTAATGAATTTGAAGTGGCTTCGTTTATGTGAACATGAATCTTTGAGCTGGTGCTAAAATGTAGCTGTAATAGAAGGTGATCATTTTAAAAAGGCTCATGTTATAAAGACCCCCTCTAAAATACAATTGGTACCCCTCCTGTTTTTTGAATTTTTTTTATTTTTTTTTATTTTTTTTTAATTTTTATAATTTTATTTATGTTATAAAACTGGGATCCTGAAAATACGGAATAAAAATTATAAAGTTTAATAGGTCTAAAGTAACAAACAGACAAAAATACGGAACCGAAACTGATAAAAAAACTGTGCAGAACTGTAAACTGGGGGACAAGGGGACAAAAAGTACAATTTTTTTGTACTTTTTTGTACTTTTTTGAATATAGGGGGGGTATTAATAGTAGTACCCTTTTAAAAATATAGAAACAGAAAGTTGACTAAGTGTTTGAAGGTGTAAATGTCTTTTTCAAATCAGTAATCTGTGTATAAATAGAAAACTTCTGTGTACATATCACCACCCTTTATAATATATTTTTAAATTTTAATATATTGAGTTTTGTTGGTATATTTAAGAGTATATATTTTGTAAAGAAATAAAAATAAAAATGGGTGGACTAAAGATAGAAAGTGAGTGTGTAATAACGCACGTGTGGAAATAGTGTGAGTGGCTGGACTAAGCAAGCACAGACAGTGAGAGAGAGACATCGGCGCCGTGAGCAAATTGATAATGTGGTCTAGTACTACCGGGGACCTCATTTCTTTTGTCCTCATCCTTATCGAGAACACAAGCGATATATTAATTTCTTAATAATTTGTCGGTTTCTCCCTACAAATTAAACCAATGGTATACTAAGTTTTAATTTATTACCACGACTTTTTTGAATATGGATAAGCACGGTATTGGTTTCGTATCGATCTTGTATCAAACGAATTTGTGATAGTGACTTTTTCTAATATAAATTAGTGGTATCAATATCGTATTGATTGGTATTCGGATATCGATGTTGGTATCAGTATCGGTACCTGTATCGAGAAATTGAGTTTTTCTTATTTGTTTTGAAAATTTTGGATTTGTTACCGGTCCTGTACCGGATTAGTGGTCCTAATTTTTTTTCGCCTTATTCCGTAGTCCTGGTACCGTACCGAACGAGATCTAGATACCGGGAATCGATACGGATCCGGTTCGGTTTCGAGATTCGGGTTAAAATGCCCATCTTAGTTTTGAATACTCTATTTATTCCAAAATTATTATTTCATGATATATATTTATGGAAAAATACATTTATAAATATCTTTTTACACTCCCTCCGTCTCAAAATAAGTATTCATTTTGATTTTTAAAATATTTTCTTCGTAACTTTAACCATAAATATGTTTGTGTTATATAATATTTGATGAAAGTTATATCATTGAAAAATATATTTAAAACTCTATCAATTCGGATATATTGCATCAAGTGTTATATAATACACACACAAAAAACTGCGGTCAAAATTGTAAAGAAAAGATTTCGAAAGTCAAACGTGAACACTTATTTTGGTACGAAAATATTACTTTTTTTAAAAATGACAGTTTTAACGTTAGCTAATTAATTTTTTTTAATTTTGTGATAATAGTTTCAGATAAGGGAAATAGAATAAACTTTATCAAACTTCATCAATCTTCCTTATATATTTTTAGTAGCAGATAATTAAATTGTGACATACCAAAAAAGAAACGTGAACATTAAAAATAAGATAGAGGGAGTAATTTTATAAGTAAATTACATGTTTGGTTCCTAGGGTTGAGCCAAACTAACACGTTCAGTCCTGAAAGGCAAAAAATTACTTCAACGATTCATGGGACTAGAAAAAGTAAATTACATTTTTTTGTCAAACTTAACATTAACAAAGGGAAATTAAAAATAACCAAATAACCCACCGACAGACATGATCCACCGCTAATTCAAAGATCCCACCGACAAACAAGATCCATCGATATACATAACATCTAATACTATCCGGTTCAATTAACATCAATAATCTATATCTCAAATTTCTAACAACCCCTCAAACCTTGTGTAACGACCCACTTTGACAAGAAGAATGTTATGTCATAATCATGGCGTGTTATCAAAGCATAACAAAAGCATAAAGTCATAAACACATAAAAGACCATCATGAAAGCCGGAATCAAACATCGGCTCCCAACATAAGCTCAACACAAATGAAATAAAGGAAGTCTATATGACAAAACATGTGTCCAACCAAAGCATAAGTATTTAAAATGCATAAAGGGAAGGAGTCTAAGGTAGCTCTCATCCTATGCACATACTCTAAATGCCCAAATCCCGTCCTTAGTTACCTGCCGTAGGAGACATGTAAAGAAATACGGCTGAGCAATACGCTCTGTGAACGGATATAATGACATGATGAGAATAAATGTAACATGAATATGGAATATGAAAGCAGCGGAAATAACGTGCATTCCTGAGTAAAACGTGGGAATAATCAATAAAACATGTAGGATACTGAAATATCATGAGTTGTATAAGTAATATAATTGAATGCCTACGAGCTAATTTAGGTCATAACATGTCATGCATAATAATAATATCAACATGTGCATGAATAAATAGAGGGGCTGCCTCGTCATGCAATAGAGGGTTGACCTCTATCAATAGTAACCTGGGTAGAGGGATCAACTCTAATGTGATGGAGTGTAGAGCACACACCAAACCAATCACCCTGTACGTGTAAACATGTAAACTAGGATGCACCCACACGCCCTGTAATAATAATAATGGCCAACTGATAATATAACATGTAATGTGAAGGGACGCTGCGAGAAATTACTCTCGTCGCGGAAGAGTCATGACACAGGTGCCTCATATGGCATGGTCATGGTACCTCCATAACTAGGTGGTAAATCATGTATATCATGGTCATGTATGTAAATAGCTCGGGCAATACGTGGGTCATGAAATAAACAATGAAAACATGACAATCATGAAAATATTTATAACATGAAAATGGGGAGAACATGTGGCATAGCAATCATGGAATCCTAATCATGAGAAGAAATGAATGTCCTTACTGAAAGGACAAAATATCTGTACCTTGTGTCCAGCAAGTAGTGAGAGATGAATAGTGGAAATGAACTACTCCAACTTCAGGTGATCTACATGTTAAAGGACGTGTATGAGTTACTTGTTCATGGTATGAATTACTTGTTCATGATGTGAGTTACTTGTTCATGGTCTGAGTTACTTGTTCATGATGTGAGTTACTTGTTCATGGTTTACCGTGTCTTTCCTTCTTTAGTAGTTTTTCTAATATTAGTAGCTTTCCTTAATGTTATATGTTCTTGTTTTCTTGATTAGTGTATTTCATGATTTGTGTATTGCTATACTTGGTATTTCCATAATTAGTAACCTTCCAAAGATAGTAGGTTTCCATATACAGTAACTTTCCCAAAAATAGCAGGTTTTTATATATAGTAACTTTTCCAAAACAGCATGTTTCGATATATAGTAACTTTCCAAAAATAGCAGGTTTCTATAAATAGTAAGTTTCCATAAATAGTAAGTTAGCTCGTTTTAATATACGTAGGTAATTTATCGTGTTCTTATCGTATGACGACTTTTAATCATATAAGCTGAATCTATTAAGTCGAATTTTAATTTGGCATATTAATAAGTCAATTACTCAATAAGCACATATAAATTAAGTATAAACGTAATAATCATATTTTAATAAGTCGTGAATTTATAAGCCATATTTAATTAAGTTTGACTTAATAAGCATATATCAATAAGTCGTGAATTATTAAGCCATCGTTAATTATATTTAAACTAATAAACATTATTTTAATAAGTCCACAATTAAATAAGCCCTTTTTTCATATAAGCTGAAATATTAATAAGTTAATTTAAATAAGCCGTGATTTATTAAGCCATTATAAATAAGCCGAATTATAATCCAAACCCCCCTTGTGGCCTCTCGGTTTTCCGAGTCAAACAACACCTCCGAACACAAACCCCGAGACCCTTGGGGTTTACGGCTGCCCAGCATAAGCTACCCACCGAGATCTTATAGCTCTCGGTTTCCAAACAAACACACCCCACCGAGAGCTTATAGCTCTCGGCTGCCAATCAAACAAATACCACCGAGGCTAGTCACCGAAGCCTTTAGGCTTGCGGCTGCCAAGGCAGACTCACCACCGCAGCCTTTAGGCTTGCGGCCGCCAGGCCAAAATCACCACCGAGCACCCTTGTGGTCTCGGTTTGGTCCGAACAGCAACACCACGAGCCGAAGGCTCACCAAACCATGATTACATTCTTGTTTTAATTATTAATAACATGTGATCATTTCATATTCAATTAAACTCTTATATGATTCTTGAAATAAAATAAAGATTAATAAAGTTCTTGAACATACCGAAAGGGATTGGATTGAGGAATGAATAAACAACCACGAACACAACACATGTAAGATTTCAAGATCAAAACATGTTTTCTTTCTCCTTTTCTTCCTTGATGGCCGACGTCACATGGCACACCCATTAGGGTTTATTTTATTATTTTTTCTAACTTTACAAATTAGGAGTAAATGTGTGTTTGTTAGTTGTTTTAATAATGGGTCAGGCCTGGGCTTTAATTTAACTTGTAAGGTTTATGCGTTACATAAGCCCCGTTTAATTTACTTCGTTTCGTAGTTTATGTTCTTGTATGATCGTAATTTCATGAGTTTTATTTTCGTATTATAACTTGTCGTGTCATAATTAATCTACGTTATTACTTGTCGTGAATTCATAATTTTTAATTACGTGTTAAATCTTGTCACGTCGTATTTAATATACGTTAATACTTGTCGTGAAATAATTAAATATTAATAGTTTTAAATTCATGGTATTCATGCGGGTTTTACACCTTGAAACCCCCCCAAATTAGAACACCCTAAATACCCTCCTTCAACCCCAACACCCACATGTTCGTAAGGAAGCAACCACCAGCCGGATTCATTTCATTGTTGCTACAGGTCATAATGGTGAATCAAAGCGATTAGAAGGACGTTTCCCAGAAGAAGCACTGATAACTGTTTCAAAGGCTTACATGTCCACATACATAAACTTATATATTTATATGTATGCGTCCAACTTCCTTTCTCGTTTAACGGTGCGTGATTTGTGGTAAGGTGAGGACTTTGGTGGATGTTCACATTGTCAAGAATAAGAACAAAATAGCACATATGTGTGGTTTTTATCGTTTCATCAAGGTATCTAATTCGAAAACCCTAATTACCTCACTTTCTAATGTTGGGATTGGTAGGTCAAGTCTACATGATAATTCGCAAGGTTTGATAGGAAGGTGGATGTGAAACCTTCCCATGTTCGTGCTAAGGTTGTTTACCCTGTCGTTAATAATGATCGTAATGTTTTTCGTTCCAACAACGCATCGTCGTATGTTAATGTTCCTATGTCTCTTTCCATAATTGTGGGGCGGATCCTATATTTAATCATGTCGTTAATGGAACACATGAATCTTCGATTACTTTATCAAAATAAATTTTTCATGAATTTCCATTTGTACTACTTGGTTGTTACAAGAACTTCCATTCTATTGCTAATACACGAATTATGTGTCGAAGTGAAGATTTCTAAGAAGTGGATTCTAAATATTTAGTCGACTTGTGGCTTTCATCCGATTTTACTTCTGAGGATGCTAGGATAAGTTCCTTAAACACAAAGGAAAAATGACATGGTTCTTTACTTTAAAGCCTTGATATGAGACTTGTGGTTGAGGAATACCTCATTTGGCTTGAGATTAAAGTAGTTCCCATTCGTTCCTAGAATAATGACACTTTTAGTCATATATGTAGTAAACGGGGAGAAGTCCTCTTTACGGATGATTCAAATGGTTGTAATAGGATAAGTAAACGGTTTTGTATCAAATCTTTCCAAGCACTCTTGGTGTTTCCTTCCATATTAGTGACACTGAATAATGTTAGTTACGTCATACAAGCTAGAGAACTTTGTATTTGGACGCCTACCTTTATAGGTAATGAATGAACATGCAATTATGAGGGTTCTTTGGGAAAGTATGACCAACAGAAGGACAAGATTTTAGAAGGAAATGATATAGAATTTGTTGTGAATATTAGGGATGATAATGGAATATCCAAACAAATGATGTTGATGACCATGAGCAGGTGAATGAGGCTAAGGTATAGAAACCTGTTAAAGAATCTCATGAATTACAGTTTTTAACAAGACGCCCATTGATAGTGACCCTTTTAGGATAGAGCCTTTTATTAATAAGAAAAGACAAAAGGTCACTATCAATAGCTTGGAAATCCCTTAATTTCCGCCAGGGTTTTCAGCGAATCCTAAAAGAGACCAACAAGCTTTCGGATGTTTTCATAATCTATAAGACGGTGGATTTCTCACACAACGTGGTTTCCCTATGCTAAAAGATTAGAGGAAACGATAAAGGTTGACTGGCTTTGGGGCTTAATATGGATGGTTGTGGAAATACTCTCGCTTCTCTAGTTGCTGAAAAAGGAAAACTTATCTTGAATAAATGAATTGTCGTTCTATACATGTTCAAGGTTTTTGGGCTCTAAATAAAAGGGCATTGGGTTCTTGATGTGTTTCATATGTACAAGATTAATTTATTAGCTATACAAGAGACTAAAATGTTACATGTAGATTTATGGATGCTTCGTCAAGTATGAGGTAATTTTATTTCTCTAATGTTCAATAGTTTTATAAAAAGTCATGTCATTCATTACTTGTCTAAAAAACTTAAATGTTCATCACTTATATAACAAATGTTCGTCGGTTTGGACTTTAGGAGTAGAAATAGCAAAAAAAAAACGTTGTTCATCAATGAAAAGGTTTTTCATCAATGAAACTCGGCATTCATCAAATAAAAAGAGTGTTTCGAAAATAAGAAAAGTTGTTCAGCAATTAAAGAATTGTTCATTATTAAAAAAAATGTTGTTTATCATTTAAAAGAGTTGTTTGTCATGAAAAAAATGTTGTTCATGAATAAAAAGAGTTGAATATCTTTAAAGAAACATTATTCGTCCATAAAAATGTTGGTCGTCAGTTTTGCTAAGGGCAAGTCGGTTGGTATCATTTGCTTATGGAATAATTTGGTTTTCCTTAAACTTTATCAAGTAAGATAGCTCTTTGGACTTCCTTGTCTAACTTGACTTTTAATTTAGATGGTATTCTGGTAGAAATGTGCGCTTTTAATGAAGTTCATGAAGCTGGTGGAGGATATGGTTTGGTTTTTAACGATCGACAAGATGAAGATTTTAAAGAGTTTATTTCAAATGTTTCCGTCATTAATATTCCTTTGGGTGGTTACAATTACACTTGGACCGAAAATTGTGGGGTCTAAATGAGTAAGCTAGATAGGTTCTTCAATCTGAAAGCTTTTACGAAAACTTCCCACACTCTACGATCATTGTTTTATAGAGAGCTATTCCCGATCATCGTCCTATTATTATTAGGGAATCTAAGGTAGATTACGGCCTTAGTCCCTTTTGGTTCTTTCACTCTTGGCTGGAGTTGGAAGGATTCCATAATTTAGTTGCTAATACTAGGAATAATGATAGCAATTTTGAATTTAACGATTTGATCTTGTTTAAGAAGAAGTTACGGAATCTTAAACATGTCATTCGAGAGTATATTGCTTAAATAATCATATTCCCATAAGTGTTCACAAGAAGACTCAAGAAAACAAGTTTTCACAAGAAAACTCAAGAAACAAGTTTTTACAAAAAGATACAAGAAGACTCAAGACTTGGAACTCTAGGAGCCATAGACGGCGTCTTAAATCCTAGAGACGTTGTTTGAGATCCAATGAAGATGTCGTTAGAGAAATGATGACGCCGTATGACATGGCTGCTTATAAAACTCTAATAGAATTTTTGCGACCCTACGCCGTCTAGATTAACACGAGACGCTGCCAGGGGCCATTTCCTATATATACTGATACACGTGTTTTGTATGGGTTCTATTTTACTCTCGATATCCTCTCGAATTGATCTAGGCCTTAAGTGGAATGATTGTTCTTGGTTACCAAATAAAGAAGTTTGGTTTTCTATTCTAATAATAAATGGAAATGAAAGTTTAAATCAAAGGCAATTACTTTAATTAAGATTAACAAAAACTTGGTTGCAAATTTAAAGTTCAAATTAAAATCAAATTAAAATTAAAGTTAACAAGTAAATTGTGAAATATGAGTAGAGAAACAGTAAATTAATCAACAGTAAAACAATAACATTAAAATACTCAAAAATAATTGATTCGGAACTTTAAACCTTGACTCGGAACTAACTGATTCGGAAGACACTATTCACTCATCCGGAACTTTCCCATCCGGAACTTAATGGTTGATTCGGAACTTTCCGAATGAATGTTCATTCGGAACTTGCTGGGTCGGAAGTTGCTGATTCGGAACCTTCAGATTGATTCGGAACTTTCCGAATGAAAAGGTTGATTCGGAACTTTTGCTTCGTCCGGAAGTCACTGGTTCGGAAGTTTTAAACTTCCGAATGAAGGGCTTGGTTCGGAACTTTATGACTGATCCGGAACTTTCCGGATGAAAGCTTGATTAGGAAGTTTTCTCTTGATTCGGAACTCTAATACTTGGTTCGGAAGTTTCCGAATGAAGGACTCATTCGGAACTTTTTGGCTGATTCGGAAGTTTTGGAAACCCAGTTACAGAAATAGTGCAGCGAAGAACACGGAACATAAACTTTGATCAAAATCAAACCAAATACTTAAAAAGGATTTACCAAATTAAACACAAATCATTTAGACAATACAAGTAACAAATCCCACTAACAAAAACACAAATCCAAACAACTTTTGAAGATCAAATCAAGAAAAATAAAACTTAAGAACTTGAAGATAAAGATGAAGATGAACAAGATTAATTGGAAAGATTAAACAAGAACTTGGTATTAAATGATTGATGTTTTGACAAGATGAAACAAAGGTTAAAATTACAAGATTGAAGAACTAAAAATAAAAATCACCAATCACCCTAGTGGTGATGGTGTTATACGAACCAGGAGGAAAGAAAAGGGAGGAAGAAAGAAAAACTAGCTAGCTCTAAAATGTGTGTGGGATGGCCTATTTATAGGTGTTTCCTTTGGTTGGTGAGTGGGCTTTCTCCCGTTCTTCGTGTCTTTTCGTCTTTTCAGAAAAGTTTCCGTTTTCGATTCTGATTCGGGATTTGTTGTCGATTAAATTCAACTCGTCTTTTAATTTCTTCGTTTAATAGACTTGAGTTTCTTCGACTTATATAAATCTTCCATCTTTGGTTCTTTTCTTCGATAAATCTTCGAATAGGCCCAGCGACTTCAAATCTTTTGCATCTCTTGGACAATAGATTTTATCTTGAGTCTTTTTCTTCAGTAAAACCCGTGCAATCCCATGTTTTCTTCAATATTTATCCGGTTGTCTCTGAAAACACAATAAACACAAAAACCACGCATAATTCCAAACAAATGATATTAAATACGTGTTTTGGTCTTGTTTTAGCCCGAATTAAGTGGTAAAAGGATGGGTGTTTACACACCTATCAAATCCCCTACACTTAACCATTGCCATGCCCTCATGCAATGCTTAGTGATAAAGCAAGTTTACACTTTTCTCATAATTAATCAACCTTGGCCTTATTCAAAATTCTACTAAACAAAAATTTAAGAAATAAAACTTCAAAGATAACAAAGGGATAGAAAACCATTTTCACGTGAAAATAGCTACATGGAAATAACTTGTATAGAAATCGATGACTTACATTAGGGCTTTGGTGCTGCGAAGATTTATCACCCTCAAGTTTCACGTTCCCCAAACTAAGCTTAAAAACGAGATCATTGTTATTATAAGTTAGCAATTCAAACACTTACACACATGGCTTAATTAAATGCCTAAACTCCCTTATTCCTAGGTGTATCTCTTATATTTTATTTTTGTCTTAGAATGATCATGAAGATGCATTTTTGGACTTATTTCGATAGTTCATTAGGGCTGAAAGCAAAGTAGGACGATTTGATCAATAGTTAGCTAAAGGACAAAATCTCTTAAAACTGCTTCTCGGGATATCAAAAAGTTCATATCTTGGCATAACTTGGTTCACGATTTGAGACCTTTCTCGGGCCGATATTTGGCATGTACTTCATACTTCATATCTTCGAGAGACGTTCTTGAGATAATGGTCTTCTCATCATAATAGAGTTTCTTTGCTTGGATACTTTTGAGGGGTACTCCAACTTTGTTGACCACGACTTCATGATTATTTCTTCAATCTCTAATTGGGATTTTGAGATACAACGATCCGCCTCCTTTTCGGACTTGGATCTATTTATCCTCATACCTTGTTAGGGTCTTTTCGGATAGACTTCTCCATGATCTTTATGGGAGTTGATTGCTTTTCGTCGTGAGTCTTGATCCTTCATATTGACTTTAGGAATAATGCTTTTCACATCACTTTGGATCTTCAGCAATAAAATTGAATCCTCATGCCTTGTTAGGGCCTTTTCGGACTCGCCAGTCTTCGCGCCCCGCTTCATAAGTTATGCCTTGGCTATGAACTCTTATCATTACCGAGCAACTTTTAAACGATCTTGGGCTAGAAGCTAAGTAACTTTTCAAATCGTAAGACCTTACTTATTGCAGATAAATTATTAGCAAGTGATGGGAGAATAGGCAAATAATTACACCAAGTGAGCTTGTGCAAGAATACCGACTTATAATTGACTCTATCATTTCTCGTCCTCCACAATTTAA
Organism: Glebionis coronaria; assembly: GCA_025667525.1. Lineage (NCBI taxonomy): Eukaryota > Viridiplantae > Streptophyta > Magnoliopsida > Asterales > Asteraceae > Glebionis > Glebionis coronaria. The sequence continues at coordinate 505,611,191 of CM046880.1, read as the reverse complement.
AATCTCAAGTAATGAGACTCGTGGACACTTAGCCTAATAAACCAATTAAGGTCTATATGGTTAAGGATACTAGCTAGAATAAACTTGGATAAGTCTTATTCGGGTTGAGTCAAAATAAACGCAACGGGCCTAATATGTCAAAGACTTCTAACTAGCTACACCACTTTATTAATATTTTTGACTTTATTGCGGAATATATACACATGAAAGCAAAGATAAAAATTTAAAAATTACGACTAAATGGCCAAAGTTAATAAAAAATTTGAAAAATGCTGAAAAATAGGATTTTCCGGTTAATTGAAGGCATTTTCATGGAAAAGTCCACTTAAAACTTCGATAGAAGTCTCCCCTACACTTAAGATAAACATTGTCCTCAATGTTTAAGCATGTGGGAAAAGGTTCCCCTACACTTAGGACATTGTGCACGTTGGTTAACTCAAGTTAAGGAAGAGACGACTAACGTGATCAATTTCAAATGTGATTATGAAGAAAATTGAATCACGATAGTTGAGAGATAGAACCGGATTTCGGATAAACACGGGAGCACGGTTCTTCAAAGATTCCAAGAGTGCACTTATCCCTGTAATCACAGCACCACACAAAGGCAAACACATATAGAAGTCCCCCCCTACACTTAGGGGATTAAAACATACAAGGATAGATACTCGGGCTGCCTCCCGATGAGCGCTTGTTTTTGATAACCGAGTCACGAGCCTGACTCGACCCAAAATTAGTTCATGGGGAACGTGGTGAGGGATGGAATCACCTCCTTAGAGGTGTCCTCACCAAAGTACAACTTCACTCGTTGGCCATTCACTTTAAAATTTGGTCCATTAGGTTGAGCGAGCTCGAGAGTACCATATGGAAAAATTTGGGCAATGGTGAATGGGCCGGACCAACGAGATTTGAGCTTTCCCGAGAAGATTTTCAACCGAGAGTTAAAAAGTAAGACTCTGTCTCTAACATGGAACTCTCGGTTTTTGATCTTAGAGTCGTGAATGAGCTTAGTTCTTTCCTTATAGATCAAAGAATTTTCATAAGCCTCATTCCGAAGTTCATTCAGCTCATTGAGTTGGATCTTGCGTAGGTCACCGGCTTTGTTAATATCAAAATTAGCCTACTTCAAGGCCCAGTAAGCCTTGTGCTCCAACTCAATGGGGAGGTGGCACGCTTTCCCGTACACAAGACGATAAGGCGTACAGCCGATCGGGGTCTTGTGAGCAGTACGGAAAGCCCACAAAGCATCATCGAGTTTATCAGCCCATGAGGCACGATGCTCTCCCACAGTCCTTTCAAGAATTCGCTTCAGCCCTCGGTTTGATATTTCAGCCTGGCCATTAGTTTGTGGGTGGTAGGCTGTGGAAAGACGATGATTTACACCGTACTTAGCCATGACTCGAGCAAATTGGTCATTGCAGAAATGAGTCCCACGATCACTAATAATGGCGCGAGGCACATCGAATCTAGCGAATAGAGCCTTCAAAAAGTTACAAACCACCCTTGCGTCATTAGTAGGCAAAGCTTTGGCTTCAACCCACTTTGAAACGTAGTCAACGGCTACAAGGATGTATTTGTTTCCTTTAGACGACGGGAATGGCCCCATAAAGTCGATACCCCAAACATCAAAAATTTCACACTCTTGAATGAAATTCTGAGGCATCTCGTCTTTATGTGTGATTTTGCCTTGCTTTTGGCAAACATCACATCGCTTAACCATATTGTGAGCATCACGATATATGGAGGGCCAATAAAATCCCGAATCAAACACTTTCTTTGCGGTGTAGTTGGGACCAAAGTGACCACCGGTGGGTCCTTTGTGGCAAGCATCAAGGATGTCCGACGCTGCCGGTCCATCAACACATCGGCGAATTATCAAATCAGCACATTGTTTGAATAGGTAAGGGTCGTCCCAAAAGTAAGTCTTGATGTCGGTAAAGAACTTCTTCTTTTGCTGGGACGTCAACCCTTCCTTGAGAATTCCACCCGCCAAGTAGTTTGCAAAGTCCGCAAACCACGGGGTTTCATTCGGCTTCGAGTTTATAGACATTAAGGTCTCCAAGGGAAAAGAATCATTGATTTCTTTGGTCGGATGATCCCCTTGGTATGGATCCTCAAGTCTACTAAGATGGTCCGCGGCTAAGTTTTCTGCTCCTTTTTTATCGCGGATGTCGATTTTAAATTCCTGGAGCAGCAAAACCCAGCGAAGAAGTCTTGGTTTGGAATCTTGCTTTGTCAACAAGTACTTCAACGCGGAATGATCGGTGTACACAATGGTGGTGGAAAGGACAAGATAGGGGCGGAATTTTTCAAAAGCATAGACAACAGCTAAAAGCTCTTTTTCGGTTGTCGTATAATGCAATTGTGCCCCAGTCATTGTCTTGCTAGCGTAATGGATTGGTTGGAAGTGTTTATTCACTCTTTGTCCAAGAACCGCTCCAATAGCAAAATCACTAGCATCGCACATCAACTCAAAAGGAAGCTCCCAATTAGGGGTAACCAAGACGGGTGCCTTAGTAAGCTTATCCTTAAGCGAGTTGAAGGCATCAAGGCACTCTTTGGAAAAGATAAAAAGAGTATCTTTTTCCAAGAGGTGGGTCATCGGGCGAGCGATTTGAGAAAAGTCTTTGATAAATCGACGGTAGAAACCCGCATGACCCAAGAAACTTCTCACACCTTTCACAGTGGAAGGTGGAGGCAACTTTGCTATAACATCAACTTTAGCACGGTCTACTTCAAGACCGGCTTTCGAAATCTTATGTCCAAGCACGACGCCTTCTTTTACCATAAAATGGCATTTTTCCCAATTTAGAACAAGGCGAGTGTCTTCGCACCGCTTTAGCATACGTTCTAAATTGGCAAGGCAAGCAGAGAAGGAATCCCCGAAGACCGAGAAATCATCCATGAAGACTTCCATGGTTTGTTCAACCATGTCATGGAAGATAGCTAACATGCACCTTTGGAAAGTCCCGGGCGCATTACATAAGCCAAAAGGCATTCTTTTGTAAGCGAAAGTGCCGTAGGGACAAGTGAATGTAGTCTTCTCTTGATCTTGGGGATCGATGGGTATTTGAAAATAACCCGAGAAACCATCAAGAAAGCAGTAATATTCATTACCGGCTAATCGTTCAAGCATTTGGTCCATGAAAGGTAGAGGGAAATGATCCTTTCTCGTGGCATCATTGAGTTTGCGGTAGTCTATACAAACTCTCCACCCAGTAACGAGACGAGTGGGAATCAACTCGTTGTGTTCATTGGGAACAACGGTTATTCCGCCCTTCTTGGGCACACAATGGATTGGACTAACCCACGGTGAATCCGAAATAGGGTAAATCATACCCGCATCAAGAAGTTTGAGAACCTCTGTTTTGATGACTTCATGTATTTTTGGATTCACCCTTCGTTGGCTTTGAATAGTGGGCTTATAGTCGTCCTCCATGAGAATTTTGTGCGTGCAGAAGTGAGGATCAATTCCACGAATGTCCGAAATCTTCCAAGCAATAGCCTTCTTGTGATCTTTCAACACAGCGACAAGTCGGGCTTTCTCTTCATCCTTCAAATCCTTAGCAATGATGACTGGCGACTTCTTCTCTTTTTCGAGGAATACATACTCAAGATGAGGCGGCAACTCCTTAAGTTCTAAATCCGGAGGATTTTCGACGGGAGGCGTATTCGAAGTCGGAGTCTCGATAGCAATAATAGTGGGAGATGGAGGGGAAGGGTTGTCTTCTTTGAGGAGGTTTGCAATGAAGCTGAGGTCGTCATCCCAAGTGGCAGTAGAATCGTCATTGTCTTGCTTCACATCTCTTAAGGTGGCTTCCAAATCTTTCCAAAGGAAATCACTCTCTCCAAATAGAGATAGTGATGAGTCGATAGAGGAAACGGTCTCAACATTGGGAAGAGAGGTAGGAATGTTTTTACAAGCATCCTTGAAGTGTTCTTCACAAGCCTCATCAAGAACGTCAATACAATTAACATTCTCGTAGGAAGAGGGCTGTTTAGATAACTTTCCCATGTTGAAGACTACTTTATCGTCACCCACTCTCATGATAAGCTCACCGGCTTCAACATCAATGAGAGTGCGACCGGTCCTCAAGAATGGACGACCAACAATGAGTGGCACACGGGGGTCCATCTCGTAGTCGACGACAACAAAATCAGCAGGGAAGGTGAATTTGTCGACTCCTACGATAACATCTTCGGCTATCCCCACTGGATAAGCAACCGTACGGTTGGCTAATTCCAAAGTCATTTTGGTGGGGACTAGCTCTGGGAGAGATAATTGCTTCCAAACACTTAGAGGCATGAGATTAATACTGGCACCTAGATCGGCTAGGGCCATGCAATTCTCTACTCCCGGGAAATTGCAAGGGATAAGAAAACGACCCGGATCACCAAGCTTGATTGGCAATTTCCTTAAGAGCACTGCAGAGCAGTTCTCATTAAGTTGGGTGTTGGCGAGATCGAGGAGCTTTTCCTTGTCGCTCAGAAGATCTTTAAACATTTTGGCATACTTGGGCATGTGAGCGAGAGCCTCAGCGAAGGAGATATTGAAATTCAGTTTCTTGAACATTTTTAGAAAGTTCGAAACTTGAATATCATCCTTGCTCTTTTGCTTCTCTTTCCTCAACCTTGAAGGATAAGGTATATTGGAAGAAGAGGAAGGCTTTAAGGGAATAGGATCACTCACAACCACGGGTGGAGGAGGGGTAGAAAGAAGAGGTGGAGAAATTGGGGAAGGAGAAGGATGAGGAATAGGAGCAGGCGACTCGTTCTCCTTAGTCACAACCACCGGTGGAGGTATAGGAAGCTCGGGTTCCTTGGTACCTTTACCACTTCTAGTAGTGATTGCTTTCATCTCCCCTCTTGGGTTCGCAACGGTGTTACTCGGAAGAGTACCCGAAGAAGAGGGTTGATTACCTTGGAAGAAACTAGCCATCATGTTCCTCAGATCAGTAGTCTGGCTATCCAACGTGTTTCTCATATCAGCTCTCAAATCATTTCCTTGCTTGACCAAATCTGCCTTCAAATTGCGCACTTCCTCTTGGAGATTTCCCACTATCACATCATTGGTCCTCATATAGGTGGCGACCTCTTGGTGTAGTGCAGTGTTGGTTTGGTTGGAAGGAGCATTGTATGCAGGTGGTTGGTAAGCGGGTTGTTGGTATACTTGATTGTTACGTTGAGGCGGTTGTTGCTGCTTGTGAGGTGGGATGTATGGTTGTCGAGGTTGTTGTTGTTGTTGAGTAGGGCGGTTAAGGTTTTGTTGTTGGTTTGGGTTGGTAGGAGGAAAGCCAGGTGGTGAAAGATAGTTGTTGCTGCGGTAGCTAAGCAAGTTACGGTCACCTTGAGGTCTAGCTTGATAAGCAGGTTGTTGGTAGGTGCCATATGCCGCATTCACATTCTCAGCAGGGTAATCTTGGGTGGCGGTACAAGTTGTATAAGAGTGGGGACCACCGCATATCTCACAAGGTTGGCTGACAGCGTTCACTTGTGCGTTTTTGGCGTTGTTGCTGTTGTTGTTGCTGACGGTGTGGGTGACAAGCGATTCAAGAAGCGTGGTGATTTTGTCTAATCGCTTGTCGCTGTCATTAGTGCTAGCACTAGCAACATTGGTCCTAACGCTCTTGGTTTGCACACGAGACTTGTTCTCAATGATATCCCAAGCAGCATTGGAAGTCTTAGCCAATAAATTACCCCCTGAGGCACTATTCAGTGAATCTTGGTCATTCATGCTTAAACCATTGTAAAAAGTATTTATTTGATGAACTTTGGTAAAACCATGTTGTGGGCATTTTCTTAAAAGATCTTTAAAGCGATCCCAAGATTCACTGAATGACTCGTCGTACTTTTGTTCAAAGGTTATAATCTCATTCCACAAAGCGGTAGTACGAGAGGGTGGAAAAAAGTAGTTGATAAACTTTGTTTCCAAATCCATCCACGAGAGAATACTCTGTGGCGGTTCTTTAGCAAGCCAATGCCGGGCTTGTCCCTCTAAAGAAAAGGGAAAAAGTTGTAACCTTATCACTTCTTGTGGAACACCATTGAACTTGACCGTGTTGGTGAGTTGTAGAAATCTCTTGATATGGTCGTGTGGGTCATCAATGGTGCGTCCCAAGAATGGTTGAGCTGAGACCATCTGGATAAAGCCTGACTTTAGCTCGAAATTGTTGGCGGCAATTGGTGGAATGACAATTGGATCCGTGTTGCCATCAACATGAGCTTGCAGCAATTCAATCATTGGGCGATTATCCGGAAGGTGCTCATTGTTGTTGTTATTGTTCATGTTGTTGAAAGGCGGGTTGTTGTTGTTATTATTGTTGTTCGGAGGTGGTATGTTATTGTTGTTTTGTACACCCGCCATGTCTAAGTTATCGAGAGGCTCGGGCTCTTGATAAGACGTGGATCGAGTGCGCATACACCTGCAAAAGAACGAACAAGGAAAAACAAAGCAAAAATATTTTTGGTTTTTATTGTTTTTTAATTTTTAGGATTTTTGAAAATTTTATATTTTTTAGTGTTTTTGAAAATTTTATGAAAAAGTAACGTTCACGGGGAACGGATCCCAAAATCCAATTTCTCACAAAAAACTTTTGATCTTAACGAGAAGAGCCGGCAGCGGCGCCATTTGATACACGTGTTTTGTATGGGTTCTATTTTACTCTCGATATCCTCTCGAATTGATCTAGGCCTTAAGTGGAATGATTGTTCTTGGTTACCAAATAAAGAAGTTTGGTTTTCTATTCTAATAATAAATGGAAATGAAAGTTTAAATCAAAGGCAATTACTTTAATTAAGATTAACAAAAACTTGGTTGCAAATTTAAAGTTCAAATTAAAATCAAATTAAAATTAAAGTTAACAAGTAAATTGTGAAATATGAGTAGAGAAACAGTAAATTAATCAACAGTAAAACAATAACATTAAAATACTCAAAAATAATTGATTCGGAACTTTAAACCTTGACTCGGAACTAACTGATTCGGAAGACACTATTCACTCATCCGGAACTTTCCCATCCGGAACTTAATGGTTGATTCGGAACTTTCCGAATGAATGTTCATTCGGAACTTGCTGGGTCGGAAGTTGCTGATTCGGAACCTTCAGATTGATTCGGAACTTTCCGAATGAAAAGGTTGATTCGGAACTTTTGCTTCGTCCGGAAGTCACTGGTTCGGAAGTTTTAAACTTCCGAATGAAGGGCTTGGTTCGGAACTTTATGACTGATCCGGAACTTTCCGGATGAAAGCTTGATTAGGAAGTTTTCTCTTGATTCGGAACTCTAATACTTGGTTCGGAAGTTTCCGAATGAAGGACTCATTCGGAACTTTTTGGCTGATTCGGAAGTTTTGGAAACCCAGTTACAGAAATAGTGCAGCGAAGAACACGGAACATAAACTTTGATCAAAATCAAACCAAATACTTAAAAAGGATTTACCAAATTAAACACAAATCATTTAGACAATACAAGTAACAAATCCCACTAACAAAAACACAAATCCAAACAACTTTTGAAGATCAAATCAAGAAAAATAAAACTTAAGAACTTGAAGATAAAGATGAAGATGAACAAGATTAATTGGAAAGATTAAACAAGAACTTGGTATTAAATGATTGATGTTTTGACAAGATGAAACAAAGGTTAAAATTACAAGATTGAAGAACTAAAAATAAAAATCACCAATCACCCTAGTGGTGATGGTGTTATACGAACCAGGAGGAAAGAAAAGGGAGGAAGAAAGAAAAACTAGCTAGCTCTAAAATGTGTGTGGGATGGCCTATTTATAGGTGTTTCCTTTGGTTGGTGAGTGGGCTTTCTCCCGTTCTTCGTGTCTTTTCGTCTTTTCAGAAAAGTTTCCGTTTTCGATTCTGATTCGGGATTTGTTGTCGATTAAATTCAACTCGTCTTTTAATTTCTTCGTTTAATAGACTTGAGTTTCTTCGACTTATATAAATCTTCCATCTTTGGTCCTTTTCTTCGATAAATCTTCGAATAGGCCCAGCGACTTCAAATCTTTTGCATCTCTTGGACAATAGATTTTATCTTGAGTCTTTTTCTTCAGTAAAACCCGTGCAATCCCATGTTTTCTTCAATATTTATCCGGTTGTCTCTGAAAACACAATAAACACAAAAACCACGCATAATTCCAAACAAATGATATTAAATACGTGTTTTGGTCTTGTTTTAGCCCGAATTAAGTGGTAAAAGGATGGGTGTTTACACACCTATCATATACCCCTTGTATTTGACATAAACATGAATTTCTAGTGGAGAATTAGATGGAGACTAAGGAGCATCTATTGTGTGTTGTTTTTAGGACATTTAACCCTTATTTTCGTTGTAGCTACTCTAGGATTAATTGAAGAGAAATGTCTATTCATTTTAATATTTTAATATGTCTTATTGTGATCACATCTTGCGCTTGTTCTTTATTTAACATGTCTCGCTAAATTAACTAGTGTTTATTTATGAATGCATGAAACATTTAATTGTTTATTCGTTCTTGATGATTACATGCCCGTTAGGCTTTAAAATCGGTCTAGATCTTCGTATCTTATGTTTAGGAAAACGTGTATGTTAAAGATGAGACATCGACCGTAGGACCTACACTATCTGGTTGTATGGGCGGAGCCTCAACCATAACATGCATCTTTTTCGGCCATTTTTTGGCTGATTCATTTATGTGTTTGAAAATACATGTGTGAATGATTTAGGTCTAGTCAATGTCTTCATACTACTAGGTTGGATCTTGGTTGTTTACACATAGAAAGCTTAGATATAGTAAATGTCTACATACCATTATGCTACACTTTTAAGCCAATACATTAGAACACTTACAGATTCAATTATTAGGGTGATGGGTAGTAACTACTAGGAGAAGCATTACGAGGAGTAGTGCGTGATTAGATAAAAAAATTATTTTATCATACAAATCTCTACCAGTAGCTTAGATCAGTAGTTTAATTAGTTGAAATAAAAAATATCCTTTTCAACATTATAATTTTAATTGCTTTAATAAAATATAAAAAATACAAAAAGGATCATCATTATCTTCTCAAGACATTTGTGCATTGAAAACGGACCTCCCACATTATTACCCCAGAGAATGATATTGAACTTTCGTGACCTTACCTATAATTACAAAGGTTAAATACATTGCATAGGGGTCGTAAAACCTAGGCTTACACATCATTTATTATATAGTGTATTTTTTAGTCTATGTTAATAATAATAGTAACAGTAACTGTAACTGTAACAATAACAGTAACAATGATAATATCTCGACTTTCCACTAATTTATTATAGATATTTTAAGTTTCTTTTTACGCGGCTCTCCGTACTGCTCTTTAGCGCATTGTTACTGCTTTTGGGCGTGAATGGCAATGGGGGCTATCCACCTTACCCCCTTGTATTTGGGGGCTTGGTGTTTATTCCGAAGGTGATGTTTTGCACTATACCTTTATTGCATCACGGTTGTAGTCTGCTGGCTTACAGACTAAGCTTCTTTAACATTATGGTATTAAAGATATTGGGTCTACATTTGGTGATGCTTTGTGTGTGTTTAATACGTCTATGGAGACTGACATTTTGAGTAATCAAAGTGAGATCGCTGGCCTCACTCATGAAAAAATTAGGAGATATATTTTCACACGAGTTACTAATATTGCACAAACCACGTTTTCTTTATCTCCTCGACAAATGGCTTTGTGGAAACCTCAAATGGAGGACCACACTTCTGACTGGCCTACGGCGGTTCCGATTTCTGGTTTGAGACAGACGATGAACGGTAAGACTTATCATTGTGTGTTATGCTACCAGTTAGGTAGTCCGTTATTTTATGTTTTGAAGCCATGTTTAGCTTGCTCTAGGTGTTTTGTTAGGGATATTTATAGAGACCATGTTGTATCTTGCGCTGGTATTATTGGTATCAAACATCGTCATAATGTTGTGCGTGATACCCTTGTCGATATTTGCTATCGGTCCGGGATTTCAGCAGGTTAGGAAGTTGATATCGGGCTAGAGGGGGTGTGACAAACCCTTACGTCCAACGGATATGTTACTTTACTCATGGGATGGTGAGCTTGATGCATGTGTGGATCTGGCTGGGTCTTTGCCTTTGAAGCAAATTGGATGGTTGATTTTGTGCCTGGTTGTGTAGTGATTGATGCGGCTAAACGTAAACGTGTCAAGTATGAGGCTGAGTGTGCTACTATTGATATGGGTTTCTCCCATTCTCTTTCTCTTCCATAGGGGAATTAGAGGAGGACACAATTACCTTACTAAGAAGGATCCGAAAGTTCTCTATGGCTCAGATTTTTAATAGGATCGGATTTGCTATTACTAAAGGAGTGGGGCCCATAAAGTATCACGACTTCCGACAATTTTTTGTAAAATTTTTAAATTTCTAATGAAAGTGATGTTATAAAAAATAAATAAATAATAATAATAATAATAATAATTTTGTGTGGTGACATATAGGGAGAATAAAATGTGATGACAAAAGATTTTGGTACCAAAGAATTTTTTACTTAAATTATAGCATGTTTTGTATTTGTCACCATCTCTTTAGCATGAGGTTACCCATACCTCATAGAGCGTGATGTACGTGGCTGGTCGATGGGCTGGTAAGCCTTTGGCGCGAGCCGGTTTTCGGCGCACCACACCGGACCTCGCGCCAAAGGTTCTGGCGCTGTTATCACCAGCCGAGTTGGCTATTCATTTTTTTTTTCTTTTGTGTTTTCTGTGTTTGTGTTTATGTTTGTGTGTGATGTTTGTAGTTTTTAAAAGATTTGTGAGTGTGTTTTATGTTTGTGTGTGTGATTTTTTTTGCAGGTACATCGCAAGGAGGAAGAATAAGAGAAGTGGTTGTTTTATTGTTTTATTCATTTTTTTTAACCTTGAAGGTATAACTGTTTATATAATTAGTCCCTATCAGTATTTTGCATACATCGTTAGTCTTTTTTTGTTTACATCGTTAGTCCTAAATGAAAAAAATATATATGTTTATTTTTTAAATAAAAATTTATATGTTTTTTATATAAATGAGTAAAAACTATATTATGTATTTATTTAAAATGTAAAAGAATTTTTTTTTCCATTGGCACCACATATTCTGGTGCCAACCATTACCCCTGAAGATATGATGCCGAAGGATTTTTGGTGCGAAAGTCACTTTATTCTACATGACTAGCATTTTTTCCACTGGCACCAATTTTGAACCTCAACCACTCCCAGTGCTCTTAGAGTTTTGAGTGTTGAGATTTTAGATCTATTTAAATCATTAACCACGAGTACGCAGCGTACGTAGAGGAATGGATCTAGTTTGATGCATATAATTAACACATAAATAGACATTTAAATACTAACCTTTTGTTTAATGAACAAATTCAATAAACGAGATCTTGATCTTGATTCTTAAAACTAACAGTTAAATTACTGTCTCTATGGTTGCTCACACAACACGTTACACTAACACACCTTGATACTAGTGCTTACTTCACCTTCAAACAACATGTGTAAATACTTATAACTCAAAACCCTTGATTCAATACCTTAGGTAGGGATTGTGTTTGAATCAGTTTATAAACAAGCTACAAGAAAACGCAATAAACCCTAGTTGTGGTTTATCTTTTCCGAACACAAACAACATAAGAAAACCAAATCGAGTTATGATTTTTCTTGCTCTTTAATTGCCAAAACCCTAGATAAAAATTCTAGGGTTTGTTATCTTCTTGCCGAAACCCCTAAAAAGGATTTAGGGTTATGTGTTTCGGTTTTAGGGAAATCGAATAAGGGAGAACCAAACATCAAAATAAGTTTAGGGTTCTTTGTTTTGATTTTGAATGGAACAAAACATTTGCACAAGTTTGGTATATATAATCAGACGACTGACCAAAAAGGGGGAGAAAGGGTGTTTATATACCAACCAAGCTCTAGCAACTACACTTGGAGTGTACTCCAAGTTTATAACATTCTAGTCCTTGTGTGGTATAAACTTTTACCCCAACACCTTTCTAGACCCTTATTGTGTCTCTCAATAACCGTCCCCAAATACATAAGCCCCATAGGGTTTCATTTTCGACTTTTAAGCCCCTCGGTATTTATTAAACATACGTATAATTAGTTAGAATATAACAAAATCTAACAGTATTTATTTAAATAAATATGTGAAGTATATTAATATTTAATATCAATAAAAATTAATCGATGTGTTCTTCTTGTTCGAATGTGTGCCCCTGATATGCTCATGTATTCCCGAGTGTCTAAACAATTACATTTTCCAACAACTCCCACTTGGGAGTTCCATAGCAGGTCTTTAAACTAACAAGAAAGTATATGTGACAACCATGGATTTTATAAGGTTAGTTATAATCTAGTAGATTTAGTTACGTATTATATATTATATGCTTTGTGTGTTATATGTCCTTGAAACGATAATCTTGCGAGATTGAAGAACATGATTGCGGATCATGGTACTAGTAGTGATGAAATGCGATGAAATGAAATCACATTGACGTATATTTTATGTGCATTTATTATTTATTTAACTTACGTGTACATATTACGTATTATATATATTTATTCTATAAATATATTATGTATTTATTAGGTTTCAGAAGAACTTACTAATAATAACAACTTTAGGAAATGAAGGTTTACTAGATACTTTATTAGAAAATCAAAGGTTTTAAGTTATACGCGTAAGGTTTTCACCATAGGACTTGAAGCGAGTGTAAAACGAGTAGTAAAATATAAGTTAGCCAAAAACAATAAAAAAAGGTATGTGTGTATGTGTGTGTGGGGGGGGGGGTCTATCGCACATAGGGGAAAGAAGGAGAACCCACAACCCAATTTGATTACAACTCTAATTTGGTAATTATCTAGTAAATATATATAGAGGATTTAAAACAAAACCAAAACACTTTTTCTCTTCCTCCTCTCCTGGACGATTGTCGAACACCCCACACCACAAGAAAACGAAACTCTTTTTAGGGTTTACAAAGGTATGATCTTTAATCTTGTTTTCAAGTAATTAATTATATAATAACTTTGTATGATGGTTAATCTAATTAGGATTTACATTAATTAGGTTTTATTTCGTAATTAACAGTTAGGCTTTCGTAAAAGCTTAATTTATCATTAGTTATGGTTATTAATGGATTTTAATGAGGTTTAAACATGTATAAAATCGGATTAGGGTTTTAGGCAGATTTTAGGTCAAACTTGTTTTGATCATATCTTGGTCATACGAATAGCTTTTTGGGTGATTAAAAAGCATAGAATTATCTACAGAAAGTCTAGTTTCTAATGGTGGCAACTAGAGTTTTATCTCTGTTGTTTGGTCGGTCAAAACCTTTGTACAAGAGTCAGAGTCAAAACTGTTTTCAGGACAACAAGTTTTCAACTAAAGTTTTGGGTTACTTCGGGTACATAAACTTTGAAAGGGACATTAAGGTTAATGTGAGAGTTTATTTATATGTTGTATGAGTCTCTACCAAAGGATAAGTCAATTGGAGTTAGTTAAAGTCATCTGCTATAGTGAAACTTTTAGAGTATATTTTTAGTCAGAAACTGGACATGTAAAAGTATATACATATATATCAGAGAATTTCTTAGGGTTTTAAGCTTAGAAAAAATTATGAGAAATACTAAAGCTTTGTGAGGTTATAGGATTTGATTTACATAGTGGGATCGTATGTTTAGGTATTTATTCGTGAGTGTTTTGTGACATTAAAAAGGGGACTGTTTTGGGTAAATTGTAAACGGGACGAGGTAGTGTATAACTACTGTATATAACACATAAAGAGTTGAAAATTAGTTAGTATCATGATAGATACTTAGATATCCATCATATAGGTTGTTAGATTGAGGATGGGTTAGTATCCTAAATCAATGTTAACATGTGTTGTTATTTATAGTCTTATAGATATTGCTTGTTTGTGCGAAGACTTTGGATTGCTTTGTATATGGTGAGTTTTACTAAAGCCCCTTTTACTCTTTAAATGTTTTAGGATGGAAATGATAGTCCTATGTTTTACAAAATGTCGTTATGTAGTTTTTGTATTTTTATAAGTGATATGCACATATGTGTGATTGTGTGTATGAGTATGAGTATGTATGTGATGCACTACACTGGTAGAATACGGTAGGTACAGTAAGACGCGGCCAGATGTTCAGCGTGCGGTATTTATCCACGACCGGAGGCATCACATGTGATTTGTGATAAAGATTGTCCATAGTGCGATTCCTATGAGGTTCGCTACCTTCGTCGGGATGGTGGGATCTAAGCGCATTTCCTTTTATATTATATAATCATAGTTAGAAATAATTATGACATTGTTATGTGTTAATGATAGGTGTGTAAACACCCATCCTTTTACCACTTAATTCTGGCTAAAACGAGACCAAAACACGTATTTAATATCATTTGTTTGGAATTATGCGTGGTTTTTGTGTTTATTGTGTTTTCAGAGCCAACCGGATAAATATTGAAGAAAACATGGGATTGCACGGGTTTTACCGAAGAAAAAGACTCAAGATGAAGTCTATTTTCCAAGAGATGTAAAAGATTTGAAGTCACTGGGCCTATTCGAAGATTTATCGAAGAAAAGGACCAAAGATGGAAGATTTATATAAGTCGAAGAAACTCAAGTCTATTAAACGAAGAAATTAAAAGACGAGTTGAATTTAATCGACGACAAATTCCGAATCAGAATCGAAAACGTCAACTTTTCTGAAAAGACGAGAAGACAAGAAGAACGGGAGAAAGCCCACTCACCAACCAAAGGGAACACCTATATAAAGTCTACCCTTCACACTTTTCATGAAGTTTTTAGTTTTTTCATTCTCCTTCTTTTTCTCCCTTTCTGTTCGTAGACATCACCAACACCACTAGGGTGTTTGGTGATTTTGAATCTTGTTTTTCAATCTTGTAATTTAATCCTTATCTTTTGTTTGTTAAAACCTTAATCATTCAATATCAATCTTTCCATTTTCATCTTGTTCATCTTCATCTATTTGGTTAAAAGTTAAAGTTCTTATTTGGTTAATTTGATCTTCAAAAGTTGTTGGGTTTTATGTTTTTATTGATGGGATTTGTAGTTTATGGTTAGTAGATGATTAGGGATTAGATTTGTTTAAGTTTTGGTGAAAAACTTGGTGATTTTTAGATCGAATTCGAGTTCCCCTATTTTTTCTGAGTCTACTGTTCTTGAGCATTTCCCAGGTTCCGAGTGAACAAAAGTTCCGGATGAACCAAAAGTTCCGAATGAACAAAAGTTCCGGATGAACCAAAAGTTCCGTATGAAGCATTTTAGTTAGAAGTTCCGAATGAGTTTTCTTTTCAAAAAGTTCCGAATGAGTTTTTATAAGTTCCGAATCAATTAATGTTAAAAAGTTCCGGATGAATGTTCTGTCCAAATCTTCCGAATAAACTTCCGAGTCAAAAGTTCCGGACGAAAGTTCCGGATAAATTTCCGAACCAACTTCCGAATCAAAGTTCCGAGTGAAGGTTCCGGGTGAAGTTCCGAGTGAAGGGTCCGAGTAAAGTTCCGGATCAACTTCCGAGTGAAAGTTCCGAGTGAACTTCCGAACCAACTTCCGAACCAACTTCCGAAGAAAGTTCCGGATAAACTTCCGAGTGAAGGTTCCGAACCAAGTTCCGAGTGAACTTCCGAATCAAGGTGACTTCCGAATCAATTTTCTTTGAGTATTTTTAAGTGTTACTGTTTCTTACTATTTCTTCATTTTTATATTTTAATTCAAGTTTTTATTAATTGTTATTAATTTAATTGCTTTTAAATTTAAGTTTACATTTTCGTGCATTTAAACTTTTTAGTAGATTAGAAAACCAAACCCCTTTTTAGTAACCAAGAACAATCATTCCACTTAGAACCGAGATCAATTCGAGAGGATATCGAGAGAATATAGAACCATGCAAAATCCTTGTATCAAATGGCGCCGCTGCCGGCTCTTCTCATTAAGATCAACAGTTTTTTGTGAGAACTTGGATTTTGGGATCCGTTCCCCGTGAACGTTACTTTTTCATAAAATTTTCAAAAAATCCAAAAAAAATATAAAATTTTCAAAAATCCTAAAAAAAATTAAAAAACATAAAAATCAAAATATTTTTGCTTTGTTTTTGCCTTGTTAGTTCTTTTGCAGGTGCATGCGTACATGATCAACGTCTTATCAAGAGCCCGAGCCTCTCGAAGACTTAGACATGACTGGTGTACAAAACAACAACAACATACCACCTCAAAACAACAATAATAACAACAACAACCCACCTTTCAACAATAATAATAACAACAACAATGAGCCTCTTCCTGATAATCGCCCGATGATTGAACTTCTGCAAGCTCATGTAGATGGCAACACTGATCCAATTGTTATACCCGCGATTGCAGCCAACAATTTTGAGCTCAAATCCGGCTTTATCCAGATGGTCTCTCCTCAACCATTCTTGGGGCGTACCATTGATGATCCACATGACCACATCAAGAGATTCTTGCAACTCACCAATACGGTCAAATTCAATGGTGTTCCACAAGAGGTTATCCGTTTACAACTTTTTCCCTTTTCTTTAGAGGGACAAGCCCGACATTGGCTTGCTAAGGAACCGCCACAGAGTATTCTTTCGTAGACAGATTTGGAGACCAAGTTTATCAATTACTTTTTCCCACCTTCTCGTACTACCGCTTTGCGGAATGAAATCATAAATTTTTAACAAAAGTACGATGAGTCGTTTAGTGAATCTTGGGACCGTTTCAAAGACCTTTTGAGAAAATGCCCACAACATGGTTTTACCAAAGTGCACCAAATTAACACTTTTTACAATGGTTTAAACATGAATGACCAAGATTCACTAAACAGTGCCTCGGGGGGTAATCTTTTGGCTAAGACTTCCAATGCTGCTTGGGATATCATTGAGAATAAGTCTCGTGTGCAAACCAAGAGTGTTCGGACCAATGTTGCTAGTGCTAGTACTAGTGACAACGATAAACGACTTGACAAAATCACTTCGCTTCTTGAATCGCTTGCTACCCAAACCGCCAGCAACACCAACAGCATCAACGCTAGAAATGCTAAAGACGCTCAAGTCAATGCCGTTAGCCAACCATGCGAGATATGCGGGGGTCCTCACTCTTACACCACTTGTACTGCCACCCAAGAATACCCTTCTGAAAATGTGAATGCAGCATATGGCACCTATCCTCAACCCGCTTATCAAGCTCGACCACAAGGTGAACACAACTTGCTTAGCTACCGCTCTAACAACTATCTCTCACCACCTAGTTTTCCTCCAAACAACCCAAACCAACAACAAAACCTTAATCGCCCTCCTCAACAACAACAACCACCTCGTACACCATACATACCACCTCACAAACAACAACTTCCACCTCAAAGAAATAACCAAGTTTACCAGCAACCTGCTTATCAACCACCCGCATACAATGCTCCTCCCAACCAACCCAACGCTTTACACCAAGAAGTGGAAACCTATATGAGGACTAACGATGTGATAGTGAGAAATCTTCAGCGGGAAGTGCTCAACTTGAAAGCAGACCTGGTCAAACAAGGGAACGATCTGAGAGCTGATATGCGAAATACTTTGGATAGTCAAACAAATGACTTAAAGAACATGATGGCTAGTTTCTTCCAAGGTAATCAACCCTCTTCTTCGGGTACTCTTCCGAGTAACACCGTTGCGAATCCAAGAGGGGAGATGAAAGCAATCACCACTCGCAGTGGCAAAGGTACAAAGGAACCCGAGCTTCCTATACCTCCACCGGTGGTTGTGACTAAGGAGAACGAGTCACCTGCTCCTATTCCTCATCCTTCTACTTCCCCAATTTCTCCGCCTCCTTCACCTTCTACACCCATTTCCCCACCACCCGTGGTTGTGAGTGATCCTATTCCCCTAAAGCCTTCTTCTTCATCCAATATACCTTATCCTTCAAGGTTGAGGAAAGAGAAGCAAAAGAGCAAGGATGATATTCAAGTTTCAAACTTTCTCAAAATGTTTAAACAATTGAATTTTAACATCTCCTTTGCCGAGGCTCTCGCTCACATGCCCAAATACGCTAAGATGTTTAAGATCTTCTAAGTGATAAGGAAAAGCTTCTTGACATTGCTCAGACCCAACTTAATGAGAACTGCTCCGCATTGCTTTTAAGGAAATTGCCCACCAAACTTGGTGATCCGGGTCGCTTTTTGATTACTTGCAACTTCCCGGGAGTAGAGAATTGCATGGCCCTAGCCGATCTAGGTGCCAGTATCAACTTAATGCCCTTAAGCGTTTGGAAGCAATTATCTCTCCCTGAGCTAGTCCCCACCAAAATGACTTTGGAATTAGCTAACCGTACGGTTGCTTATCCAGTGGGGATAGCCGAAGACGTCTTTGTAGGAGTCGACAAATTCACTTTTCCTGCTGATTTCGTCGTTGTTGAGTACGAAATGGACCCTCGTGTGCCATTGATCGTTGGTCGTCCATTCCTGAGGACCGGTCGCACTCTAATCGATGTTGAAGCCGGTGAGCTTATCATGAGAGTGGGTGACGATAAAATCGTTTTCAACATGGGCAAGTTGTCTAAACAGCCTTATTCATACGAGAGCATTAATTGTATTGACGTTCTTGATGAGGCTTGTGAAGAACACTTCAAAGATGCTTGTAAAAGTATTCCTACTTCTCTTCCCAATGTTGAGACCGTTTCCTCTATTGACTCATCACTATCTCTATTTGGAGAAAGTGATTTCCTTTGGAAAGATTTGGAAGCCACCATGGGAGACGTGAACTTAGCTAATGACGATTCTACCACCAATTGGGATGAAGATCTCCGCCTCATTGAAAACCTTCTCAAAGAAGACAATCTTTCTCCACTATCTCCGACGGTTACTACTATTGATCCTCCTTCTCCTACAGAGGTGACTAATGATGATCCATCGTTAGTTTCACCATCTATTGAGGATCCTCCCACTCTTGAGCTTAAGGACCTACCTCCTCATCTTGAGTACGTTTTCCTTGAAGACAACGAGAAGTTACCGGTCATCATCGCGAAGGACCTGAAAGAAGAAGAAAAAGCCCGCCTTGTCGCCGTGTTGAAGAAGCATAAAAAAGCTATCGCTTGGAAAATCTCCGACATTCGCGGAATTGATCCTCACTTCTGCACACACAAAATTCTCATGGAGGACGACTTTAAACCCACAATTCAAAGCCAACGAAGGGTGAATCCAAAAATCCATGAAGTCATCAAAACAGAGGTTATCAAACTTCTTGATGCGGGTATGATTTACCCTATTTCGGATTCACCATGGGTTAGTCCAGTCCATTGTGTGCCTAAGAAAGGCGGCATCACCGTTGTGCCCAATGCAAACAACGAGTTGATTCCTACCCGTCTCGTCACTGGGTGAGTTTGTATAGACTACCGCAAACTCAATGATGCCACGAGAAAGGATCATTTCCCTCTACCTTTTATGGACCAAATGCTTGAACGTTTAGCGGGTAATGAATATTACTGCTTTCTTGATGGTTTCTCGGGTTATTTACAAATACCCATCGATCCCCAAGATCAAGAGAAGACAACATTCACTTGTCCCTATGGCACATTTGCTTACAAAAGAATGCCTTTGGCTTATGCAATGCCCCCGGGACTTTCCAAAGGTGCATGTTAGCTATCTTCCATGACATGGTTGAACAAACCATGGAAGTCTTCATGGATGATTTCTCGGTCTTCGGGGATTCCTTCTCTTCTTGCCTTGCCAATTTGGAACGTATGCTTAAGCGGTGCGAAGACACTCGCCTTGTTCTGAATTGGGAAAAATGCCATTTTATGGTAAAAGAAGGCATTGTGCTAGGACATAAAATCTCTAACGCCGGTCTTGAAGTCGACTGTGCTAAAGTAGATGTCATAGCCAAATTACCTCCACCTTCAACCGTGAAGTGTGTGAGAAGCTTTCTGGGTCATGCGGGCTTCTATCGTCGATTCATTCAGGATTTCTCTAAAATCGCTCGCCCGATGACCCACCTCTTGGAAAAAGATACCCCTTTTATCTTTTCTAAAGAGTGCCTTGAAGCCTTCAACTTGCTTAAGGATAAGCTTACTAAGGCACCAGTCTTGGTTACCCCTAATTGGGAGCTGCCTTTCGAGTTGATGTGCGATGCTAGCGACTTTGCTATTGGTTCGGTTTTGGGCCAAAGAGTGAATAAACACTTCCAACCAATCCACTATGCTAGCAAGACAATGACGGGGGCTCAATTGCATTATACGACAACCGAAAAAGAGCTTTTAGCTGTTGTCTATGCTTTTGAAAAGTTCCGCCCCTATCTTGTCCTTTCCACCACAATCGTATACACGGACCATTCCGCGTTGAAGTACCTGATGACTAAGCATGATTCTAAGCCAAGACTTCTTCGCTGGGTTTTACTCCTTCAAGAATTCAACATTGAAATTCGTGACAAGAAGGGAGCCGAAAACCTGGCCGCGGATCATCTGAGCAGACTTGAGGATCCATATCAAGGGGATCATCCGAACAAAGAGATCAATGATTCTTTTCCCCTTGAGACCTTAATGTCCATAAATCTCAATCTTGATGGCACCCCGTGGTTTGCCGATATTGCAAACTACTTAGCGGGTGGTGTTCTCATCCAAGGGCTAACATCCCAACAAAAAAAGAAGTTCTTGAACGATGTTAAGACTTACTTTTGGGATGACCCTTTTCTATTCAAACAATGCGCTGACTTGATTATTCGCCGATGTGTTGACGGACCGGCCGCTTTGGACATTCTCCAGGCTTGCCACAAAGGACCCACTGGTGGTCACTTTGGTCCCAACTACATTGCCAAAAAAGTGTTTGATTCGGGATTCTATTGGCCCACCATTTACCGTGATGCTCACGAGATGGTTAAACATTGTGATGCTTGTCAAAAACAAGGCAAGATCACACATAAAGATGAGATGCCTCAAAATTTCATACAAGAATGTGAAATCTTTGATGTATGGGGTATCGACTTTATGGGGCCATTCCCTTCTTCTAAAGGTAACAAATACATCCTTGTCGCTGTTGACTACGTTTCCAAATGGGTTGAAGCCAAGGCTTTACCCACTAACGACGCACGGGTGGTTTGTAATTTCTTAAAACAACTGTTTGCTCGATTCGGTGTTCCTCGTGCTATTATCAGTGACCGCGGGACTCATTTTTGCAACGATTAATTTGCAAGAGTCATGGCAAAGTATGGTGTCAATCACCGTCTTTCCACCGCCTATCATCCTCAAACCAACGGTCAAGCCGAGATATCCAACCGTGGATTGAAGAGAATTTTGGAGCGTACTGTGGGAGATCATCGCGCCGCGTGGGCCGATAAGTTAGATGATGCTCTGTGGGCTTTCCGTACTGCTTATAAGACCCCGATCGGTTGTACGCCTTATCGTCTTGTGTACGGGAAAGATTGCCACCTCCCTATCGAGCTGGAACATAAGGCATACTGGGCCTTGAAGTGGGCTAACTTCGACATCAACAAAGCCGGTGATTTTCGCAAGATTCAACTCAACGAGCTACAAGAATTGAGGAATCAAGCTTATGAGAACTCATTGATCTACAAGGAGAAGACCAAGATTGTCCATGATGCTAAAATCAAGAACCGAGAGTTCCACGTTGGTGATCAAGTCTTACTCTTTAACTCTCGGTTAAAGATCTTCTCAGGCAAGTTGAAGAGCCGCTGGTCTGGTCCATTCACCATCGCTAATGTTTTTCCCTATGGCACCATTGAGCTTTCTCAGCCAAATGGGCCCAACTTCAAGGTGAATGGCCAGCGTTTGAAATTGTACTTTGGTGAGGACATCTCTCAAGAGATAATTCCATCCCTCACCACGTTCCCCATGAACTAATTTTGGGTCGAGTCAGGCTCGTGACTCGGTTATCAAAAACAAGCGCCCCTCGGGAGGCAGCCCGAGTATCTATCCTGTTCTGTTTTAACCTCCTAAGTGTAGGGGGCCTCTATAGGTTCTTTGTATTTGTGTGGTGATGTGATTAAAGGGATGAATGCACTCTTGGAACCTTCGAAGAACCATGCTCCCGTGCTCTTTGAAATCTGGTTCTATCTCTCAACTATCGTGATTTAATCTTCTTAATACTCACATTTGAAATTGATCACTTTAGTCGTCTCTTCCTTAACTCGAGTTAACCAACGTGCACAATGTCATAAGTGTAGGAGAGACTTTTCCCACATGCTTAAACATTGAGGACAATGTTTATCTTAAGTGTAGGGGAGACTTCTATCGAAGTTTTAAGTGGACTTTTCCATGAAAATGCCTTCATTTAACCGGAAAATCATCTTTTTCAACATTTTTCAAAATTTTTATTAACTTTGGCCATTTAGTCGTAATTTTTAAATTTTTATCGTTGCTTTCGTATGTATATATCCTGTAATAAAGTCAAATATTAATAAAGTGGTGTAGCTAGTTTAGAAATCTTTGACATATTAGGCCCGTTGCGTTTATTTTGACTCAACCCGAATAGACTTATCCAAGTTTATTCTAGCTAGTATCCTTAACCATGTAGACCTTAATTGGTTTATTAGGCTAAGTATCCACGAGTCGCATTACTTGAGATTTTAAATTGTGGAGAACGAGAAATGATAGAGTCAATTATAAGTCGGTATTCTTGCACAAGCTCACTTGGTGTAATTATTTACCTATTCTCCCATCACTTGCTAATAATTTATCTGCAATAAGTAAGGTCGTACGATTTGAAAAGTTACTTAGATTCTAGCCCAAGATCGTTTAAAAGTTGCTCGGTAATGATAAGAGTTCATAGCCAAGGCATAACTTATGAAGCGGGGCGCGAAGATTGGCGAGTTCGAAAAGGCCCTAACAAGGCATGAGGATTCAATCTTATTGCTAAAGATCCAAAGTGATGTGAAAAGCATTATTCCCAAAGTCAATATGAAGGATCAAGACTCACGACGAAAAGCAATCAACTCCCATAAAGATCATGGAGAAGTCTATCCGAAAAGACCCTAACAAGGTATGAAGATAAATAGATCCAAGTCCGAAAAGGAGGCGGATCGTTGTATCTCAAAATCCCAATTAGAGATTGAAGAATAATCATGAAGTCGTGGTCAACAAAGTTGGAGAACCCCTCGAAAGTCTCCAAGTGAAGAAACTCTATTAACGATGAGAAGACCATTATCTCAAGCACGTCTCTCAAGATATGAAGTATGAAGTACATGCCAAATATCGGCCCGAGAAAGGTCTCAAATCGTGAACCGAGTTATGCCAAGATATGAACTTTTTGATATCCCGAGAAGCAGTTTTAAGAGATTTTGTCCTTTAGCTAACTATTGATCAAATCGTCCTACTTTGCTTTCAGCCTAATAAACTATCGAAATAAGTCCAAAAATGCATCTTCATGATCATTCTAAGACAAAAATAAAATATAAGAGATACACCTAGGAATAAGGGAGTTTAAGCATATAATTAAGCCATGTGTGTAAGTGTTTGATTTACTAACTTATAATAACAATGATCTCATTTTTAAGCTTAGTTTGGGGAACGTAAAACTTGAGGGTGATAAATCTTCGCAGCACCAAAGCCCTAATGTAAGTCATTGATCTCTTTGCAAGTTATTTCCATGTAGCTATTTTCAAGTAAAATGGTTTTCTATCCTTTTGTTTCCTTTAACGTTTAATTTCTTTTAGTACTTTAATTTTTGTTCAATAGTATTTTAATAAAGCCAAGGTTGATTGATTATGAGAAAAATGTAAATGTGCTTTATCACTAAGCATTGCATGAGGGCATGGCAATGGTTAAGTGTAGGGGATTTGATAGGTGTGTAAACACCCATCCTTTTACCACTTAATGCTGGCTAAAACGAGACCAAAACACGTATTTAATATCATTTGTTTGGAATTATGCGTGGTTTTTGTGTTTATTGTGTTTTCAGAGCCAACCGGATAAATATTGAAGAAAACATGGGATTACACGGGTTTTACCGAAGAAAAAGACTCAAGATGAAGTCTATTCTCCAAGAGATGCAAAAGATTTGAAGTCACTGGGCCTATTCGAAGATTTATCGAAGAAAAGGACCAAAGATGGAAGATTTATATAAGTCGAAGAAACTCAAGTCTATTAAACGAAGAAATTAAAAGACGAGTTGAATTTAATCGACGACAAATCCCGAATCAGAATCGAAAACGTCAACTTTTCTGAAAAGACGAGAAGGCAAGAAGAACGGGAGAAAGCCCACTCACCAACCAAAGGGAACACCTATATAAAGTCCACCCTTCACACTTTTCATGAAGTTTTTAGTTTTTTCATTCTCCTTCTTTTTCTCCCTTTCTGTTCGTAGACATCACCAACACCACTAGGGTGTTTGGTGATTTTAAATCTTGTTTTTCAATCTTGTAATTTAATCCTTATCTTTTGTTTGTTAAAACCTTAATCATTCAATATCAATCTTTCCATTTTCATCTTGTTCATCTTCATCTATTTGGTTAAAAGTTAAAGTTCTTATTTGGTTAATTTGATCTTCAAAAGTTGTTGGGTTTTATGTTTTTATTGATGGGATTTGTAGTTTATGGTTAGTAGATGATTAGGGATTAGATTTGTTTAAGTTTTGGTGAAAAACTTGGTGATTTTTGGATCGAATTCGAGTTCCCCTGTTTTTTCTGAGTCTACTGTTCTTGAGCATTTCCCAGGTTCCGAGTGAACAAAAGTTCCGGATGAACCAAAAGTTCCGAATGAACAAAAGTTCCGGATGAACCAAAAGTTCCGTATGAAGCATTTTAGTTAGAAGTTCCGAATGAGTTTTCTTTTTAAAAAGTTCCGAATGAGTTTTTATAAGTTCCGAATCAATTTATGTTAAAAAGTTCCGGATGAATGTTCTGTCCAAATCTTCCGAATAAACTTCCGAGTCAAAAGTTCCGGACGAAAGTTCCGGATAAATTTCCGAACCAACTTCCGAATCAAAGTTCCGAGTGAAGGTTCCGGGTGAAGTTCCGAGTGAAGGATCCGAGTAAAGTTCCGGATCAACTTCCGAGTGAAAGTTCCGAGTGAACTTCCGAACCAACTTCCGAAGAAAGTTCCGGATAAACTTCCGAGTGAAGGTTCCGAACCAAGTTCCGAGTGAACTTCCGAATCAAGGTGACTTCCGAATCAATTTTCTTTGAGTATTTTTAAGTGTTACTGTTTCTTATTGTTTCTTCATTTTTATATTCTAATTCAAGTTTTTATTAATTGTTATTAATTTAATTGCTTTTAAATTTAAGTTTACATTTTCGTGCATTTAAACTTTTTAGTAGATTAGAAAACCAAACCCCTTTTTAGTAACCAAGAACAATCATTCCACTTAGAACCGAGATCAATTCGAGAGGATATCGAGAGAATATAGAACCATGCAAAATCCTTGTATCAGTTAACCATACGTTTGTTATATTGAATTGTTTGTGATTGATTATATGTTAATGACTAAGTATGAATGGGGTGAATGTTTGTTTTTAAACTAGTAACTCTCACCAACCATTGTGTTGACAGATTTAGTATCATTTTCAGGTAATTGGGCTAGTATTTATGAAGTTGCTTTGGATCAGTTGGACCTTAAAATTGCATGCGGATTTCAAGTTGCTTTTTGTTTAGGATTTGCTTTTGAACTTATGTTATGTTATGACTTGCATTATGTGAGCGTTCTGTGTTGCATTTTGGATAGATGTTATCATGACACGTTTGCATTGTGTTTATTTGATTAAATGTCATTTTAGATTATGTTTCTCTATTGTGACGCCATTGTGTCATGATGATGTCTATTTGTTCACGCCTCGTCATTTCCACCTTGGTGGGGTGCGACAGATTGGTATCAAGGAAAATGGTTATAGAGAATAACGATTCCCAGATTAATACCTAGGATCCTTCATATAGATGCATTTAGGAACTATGTAGTATGTGTACGTATTTATATATATAAATTAGGTTAAATAGGTATTTTCACACTTTAGACATATTTACTTAAATTAACCTATCAAACCAAGTGTAGAAACTCATTGGATACTTAAAACATAATGTATAAGATATAAATTGAGTTTACATCAGTAGCTAAAGGAAGAATAATGACTTTAACAAGGATTGAACCCTAGGTCATTAGAAACCCTAATCTGGTTAGGTTTTCTTTCTAATTTCACTTCAAACCAATGTTAAACTTCAAACCAAGGAACAAAATATTCTAATTACAATGTGTAAACCCTAATCCATCACTAATCATATTCCTAAGTCCCTAATTATCAGAATTACAAAGTTACAAGCCCTAGAAAATCAATCCGCCTAAGTTTTTCTTTCCAAAAATGTATTTAAACTTCTTCCCTCCTATTTTCAAACTTAAGATCAAATCATATAGATATATTGAGATATTTTGTAGTAGGTGAATCACCTACTTGTTAATGTGATTAAAAACCTTTGATGTTTATAAACCCTTTGATCTCATCTATTGTTTCCGTGACCTATTTTTAGCCATAAACCGAGGATAACTTCAACTATAGCTTGTATGAATCATTAGTAGCCTTCATGAATCACTAATCTAAGTCCCTAACACGTTTCTAAGCTAGACCTGAGAATCCTAGACCTAAAATGACTATAAATAGTGGCGAAATAGCCTTAACTCACTTCACCCCCAACTTTCTAACCTCAATACCCATAAATTCTGATATTCTACTTATAACAAAGTTATAAGGAATCCTTTAGACCAGAAACCAGGTATAAGAAGTAGTCATTGAAGTTCTTGAAGCTTTAGAGGCAAAATAAGTTCATAAGGAGTCACTTTGGAGACAACTAGGTAACCACTATGTTAAATAAGATTTGATATTGTTCTAATACTATTTTTAGACTTGTTATAATGTTAATAAGATGCTAATATAATAATTGTATTAATAAATAAGCATGTCCCATTTTCCCAAATCAAGCTTTAACTTAAAACCCTAGTTTTGTAATTTACATAAAATAATGAGTTAAAATATATTTCAAAATCTATAGATCTGAAAAACTAATGTTATAATGATTAGAAATATGTTTATAAACTTTGTTTTAAGTTCCTAGATCATTTATTGAAAATTTTCACTTGTTATGTAATTTTAAACAAGTATAAGGACTAAAACTGTCATTTTTGAAACTTATAAACTTGAGGGTTTAAAAGTGCCATTTTATCAATGTTAAAACAATAAGGACTGATTTTGAAAAGTTTTAAACCTCAAGTTTAAGATTTGAAGGTTGAAAATGTAAATATTAAAACTATATAATTTAAGGGTTAAAAGTGTAAATATACCAAACTTATAACTTTATGGATTGAAAATGTAAATATTCCAAAATTATAAACTTTAAGGATCATTTTGTCATTTATGAAACTATATGGATGGAAATTATATAATGAAACCTGTTTTCTAAAGTTATATAACTTGAAGGACTATTTTTGACAATTTTGAAACTAAAGGATATGAAATGTAAAAAATGAAATAACATACTAATCTTTGAATAAGTTTCTAAAATATATAATGTATCATGTTAGTAGGGAGCTTTGTACAAGTATGTTCCATCTCGATATTACGTCTTGACTGAGTGGTTGGGTTTATAATTTAAAATGCCATCGCTCCTCAAACGTTTAAACAAAGGCTTCTGAGTATAATGGCCCGAACAATGATGCTAAGAAAATATATAAATCTAAGAAAATACAACTATTATTTAAAAGGGATTGAACTCAGAGATTACGACTTGATATATATACATATTTGTGTGTCAACCCAGATATGTGAGACAAGTTGTGAAATTCTAATTGATAACATCGAAGTAATCAATATTCTATAAGGCTAAGGTGATTTCATAGCCTAACTTTTGAAAGATAGTAAATGAATTGAAATCCCGTGGGGGATATATGCTAAAACTGGAACACAAGTATTTTTTTATGCTGCCTGATATGATTATTGACACTACGTCCACTTGTTGCCATTAAGACCCTTTTAATCCTAGACCGCTAATCATTTCTAGAAAATAAGCGCTAATACTGTGAATGGTACTATTTGAGGACTGGCATCCTCTATTTGGTCAAGTCACACTTGCTAGAAGCTAAAGGTTCCAACCTAGGCTAAGCGGATACACTATATTTTGCTAAACTCAGGATAGTCCGACTAACTTCCTGCATAAGGGTAATTTGTTTGTTTTTCTGATAATGTCTAGTCGCGGGGTCATGAGCTAGTGCAATAAGAAATGATAAAGATGATGATTTTAAAATAATGGGTGTATAATAATGTAGCCCTAGAGTCATGCTTGTATTCAAATGATGTTTAAACCTATGAATTCACTCAACCATTGTGTTGATTTTTAAGCATATGTCTCGGGTAAATAAAGGCTGACGGGCTGAGGATGGTGGTGTCTTGAAAAAGTTATCATTCTAATAAATAAGACTAAATTTCGGGAACCTGTGATGTACAGTGTATGTAAAAACTCTGATAAATAAATGAATAATAACGTGAAGTTTTAATAAAATGTCTCTTTGAGCATTTTCTATTGTTGTGACGATGATACCTTGAAAGTAATACCCCAGATTAGGTTCCGCTGCTATATGGTAAAAACGGGGGTGTTACAAGAGCCATGCTCTACTTGATATCCATCTCATCAAGATCTATCTTGCTAATTTGTTCCAAATCTTCATACACTACCTCAGAGCCATTTGGTTCTTAAGAGGCAATGTATGCACATACAATGTCAAGACCGAATGTGGCAGGTTTGGCATCATCAGTTGAGTGGTCTTTACTTGTAGTAGCTGATGAACCATGTCGATAAGGATAGAGGGATAAGAATCTTTCCTACTGTTTTTGGTAGGATTCCCACTGTTGTGGGAAATAAAGGCCATGTTAGATGTAGTTCCACTAGAATTTGTTGGAATTAAACCCTCCATCTTCTAAACAATGGGTCCCAACACCTTTGTTGAAGATTTCATCTAGTTTCTTTGTGTTTATGTCATCTTTATTTTGGCAAATAGCAGTATAGATAAACCATTTTGGTTCAAGATTGTTTCGGAACTTCTAGTTCAATTGAAGTAATTTTTATCTCCAAAAATTCAATGTAAGCCACCAAACCTTGAATTATGTTGTAGGTGGATGAGATAGTCTCTCCAGGAATAGCTTTAAAATATAAGAATTGATCTCTCAGCTGACTCTCCTTCTTTTTCTTGGTAGCCTCATTACTACAAAAGGTTGA
This sequence comes from Glebionis coronaria, assembly GCA_025667525.1. Classification (NCBI taxonomy): domain Eukaryota; kingdom Viridiplantae; phylum Streptophyta; class Magnoliopsida; order Asterales; family Asteraceae; genus Glebionis; species Glebionis coronaria. The sequence goes on along the minus strand of CM046880.1, from coordinate 505,581,957 downwards.
CACAATAGCTTCCCATAAGGTTTACACAATAGCTTCCCATAATTCTTTTGCATTCTTATACTTCCTAAAATCTCAGTTGATTACAATCTGGGAGAGATAGAAGTAAAAAACCGTGGGCTCTAACATCATTCCTTCTTTTTTGAATATCTTCAATCGTAACAACAGAGGACTTATTAGTAGATCCTTCTGGTATGTATTGTTCTTTTCCAGCATCACCACCTGCATCAATTGTCACTTTCTAAACATAGAAGTCACCAAACTTAATGATCTCCCATAGAGCATAGTGTTCCATTTTCAAGTGTTGTTGAATTCTGAACTCCCACATCTCAAAGATGTCAGGGTCCAGAGTTGGAAGTTTGAGTGCATTGTTGTTGTTGTTAGAGGATGGAAACTCTATTGTTGTTGTCATGTTTGGTTTTTGTGAAAGGTGTTTGTTCTTGATTTATCAAAGTCTCTCAACATGGTCTGATACCACTTGTTAATCTCAAACTTAGATCGAATTCCTTAGCTTGTAAGGTAGTATTAGTAAGGATAAATCCAAACTAACACAAGAGAAACTTTGTGTTCAAAGCAAACTAAGTATTATGCGGAAAGTAACACTTAGCACAAGAACAATAATTTAAATGATTCAAAGTTTTAATATATTCAAGTATGAATGATACGAGTACTCTCAATAGTAGTAGGGTTTACACAACCTTAAAGCTATAAAACAAGGTAAAAGAAGCGATCTTTACTTCTAAACATAAGGTCTCCTTTTATTGACACAATGAGCCTTGTACAAGATGACTATCAACTAAGCATGGAAGAAATACAAAAGATAAAATCTAATCATAAAACGCGCTAATATATCTTCTATTGTTATCTTCATGGTAGGGGAATCTCCTTCACACAATTGGAACACATCCCACGGTCTTCAATATACGCAGCAGGGGGAACTATGACCAACAGGGGAATGAGTACAAACGCAATGGGAATGACTTAGTCGCATTATATTACCAACAAGTGCTTGGGATAATTAACACATAGATTCCGAAACATGTATGTGACATGGGAGAAGATTAATGATCACTCAAACCATAGATGGTTTGACTATGTACACAAATGTAGTAGCAAGATCCATCATTTGTAAAACAAAAAAATGTAGTATTTAAGTATTACAAGTACATATATTTTACAAATCACGTCGATGAGAGGATGGTTTATAAGCCATCATTATGGTATGTTAGCCCAACTAGAGTGATAATATAATTTTTCAAAACAATTAGCTTATAATAAAAACATGTTTCATAGTTTTTATGTCTATATTAATTTTATCAAAAAAAAATTTCTACGAATAACACACAGCCGGTCACAAGGAGATATAACTGTGTTTCATAATACATATTAAAGCAAGTTTCGATATAATTATAAATGTGTTTTGCAAGTCATAGTGAAAAACATATAAGCACATAAAACAGACAGAATAAGGACAGAGATGAAGACAAGCAACATATATGAAAACAATCAATCATATAAGATCCAAGTCCCTAATGAGTCTTCCCCTAATGGAGAATCAAAAGACCCTCACCAAGTTTTCGAGTTGTGTACTTGGTAAGAGCATGTATCACATAACGTGATTGCTAAAGTCTTTTGTCCGGATAATAAAACAAAATAAAATCCGATTCAATTAATTAATTAATTTATCAATCCAATTTTAATCTATATTAACAATTAATATTATAAAACCTAGGTCAAGATTCAAAATATTTTATGGCAAGAATGCATGTTATTGCCACACAAATTAAAGAAAAAAAAGTATTTATAAAGCGGATCTACCGTGTTTATTTACTAGTAACCCATAAACACCAAACGGGTTGACTCGTGATGCCATTGTTGATATTTTTGATCTAGTTATACCATTAACTACGAATACGCAGCGGAATGGATCTAGTTTGATGCATATAATTAACACATAAATAAACATTTAAATACTAACCTTTTGTTTAATGAACAAATTCAATAAATGAGATCTTGATCTTAATTCTTGAAACTAACGCTTAAATTACCGTCTTTATGGTTGCTCACACAACACGTCAAACGAACACGCCACAATGCTAGTGTACCTCACCTTCAAACAACATGTGTAAAGCATTGTAACTTAAAACCCTTGATTCAAAACCCTTGGTAGGGATTGCGTTTGAATCGGTTTAAAATCAAGCTACAAGAAAACCGAATAAACCCTAGTTAGGGTTTATCTTTTCCGAACACAAACAACAAGAGAAAACTCGAATCGAGTTGGGTTTTTCTTGCTTTTCACTTGCCAAAACCATAGATAAAAATTCTAAGGGTTGTTCTTTTTCTTGGTTTGCCGAAAACATTAAAAAGGATTTAGGGTTTTTGTGTTTCGATTTTGGGGAAATCGAATAAGGAAGAACCGATCATCAAAATCGGTTTAGGGTTTCTTTGTTTCCATTTTGAATGGAACGAAACATTTGCACGAGTTTGGTATGTCTAATCGGACGAGTGAACAAACATTCTAGTCGTTGTGTAATATAAACTTTTACCCCCAACATCTTGCTAGACCTTTCTTGTGTCTCTCAATAACCGGCGCCAAATATACACGTCATATGGATTTTCGTTTTTGACTATTAAGCCACTCGATATTTACTAAACATGCGTATAGTTAGTTAAAATATTAAACGAACTCTAACATATTTATAAAAAAACACTAAAATTATTTCCTTCGTCCCATAATTATAGTCCAGTATACTATTTTCGGACGTCTCAAATTAATAGTCCACATCCAAAAATAAATAAGGAATGTTTACTATATCACTCTCACTTGAAGTTTTTGTTATTACAAGCAATTAAAAAGTTGTAAATTAATTGGTTAAAACTAAAACTGTCATTGTATAAACAGTAAGAGAGAAAGAGCTGGAAAATTTGTTTTTTTATTAAATTGCGTGTTTTTTGTCGATAAAATATAATTATGGGACGGAGGGATTAATAGTAAATATAATAGATATGTTTTTCGTGTTTGAGTGTTTGTCCTTGATAAGTTTATGTATTCTCGAGTGTCTAAACGATTACATTTTCCAACAGTGAGTTGACAAGTCGTAGTTTCAAAAGACACCTTTGTGTACATATGGAGTTAGGGGTGTTCAGTGTTTGGTTTGAGACTGAACAAACCGAAAAAGAAACCGGATCGAAACCGAATAAAACCGGACCGAAATGTTTAAATGGTGTATGGTTTGGTTTGAGACCGAACAGAAGTATTTAATTGGTGTATGGTTTGGTTTTGGTTTTAATAAAAACCAAACCAAAAACCGAAAAAACCGAATCACTTTATCTATGTACAAAAAAAATTAAATTATATATATATGTATAATCTTTTCTTTATCCTTAACAAACTCTCCAGTTTTTTTCAAAATATTTTTAAATTGATACTGAAATCAAGTATCTAATGTATATCCAATAGGAATGTAAAACTTAATTCACTCCTATATATACACACATGCCGTACCATTTGGTTTTCTTTTAGAGTTTTTTTGAATTTGGTTTTCTTGGTTTTAAGCGAAACCAAACCGAATTTTAATTTGGTGTATAGTTTAGTTTTACGTGCTTTATAATTGGTTTGGTTTGGTTTTGGTTTTGATTTTAAAAATCTCAAAATCGAGCAATCCGAACCAAACAACCCACAAATCCGAAAACCGAACCGATGAACACCCCTATATAGAGTGATAGATCTAAAAACAAAATTTCGATAGGGTCAATCATAGTTTGAGTAGACAAAAAAGTATGATGAGATGTGAGATTTGAAAATATTAAGTTTTCATATACGATAAGACAAATATATTTGGATAGACAGTTGAGAAAAACATGTAAGACGCATCGAAGATTCATAAATATATGTGGTTAAATGATGTGTGACTTTTATAAAAGCTTAAATACGTTCACACTGTCTTTTAACAATATACAAATTAAATCGATTGCCTTTGTGGACTATATATAAGTTAAGATTTTGTTGTATACTAGTTATGATCAAACAATTACAACAGTTGGATGTAATATTGTTTGATAATTTACTGGTAATTGTAATTTTAATCTGTAAAATGACGTAATGTTAGATGCTAAACGTTAAATGCTTATCAGTCACACCAAAACATGTGATATTTGATGTTGTTGTTATCAGTCAAATTAAAAAATATATTTATATCAGACACGTTAGCGTCACATTAACCTTCTATTTCATACTTTTCACCCTCACTTCTTCTCACAATTCATTTTTATCAATCACTCCAAAAATACCCTGACATAAGAATAATATTTTTATTAATTAATATAAAAACATTACATTAAAAATAATAAAAAATTACACAATACATTAGAACACAATACAAAATCTGAAGAAAAAAAAACGAAATTAAAACACAATACGATAAACGGTACATAACACTTTCGGTCACACAATACAGATTAATATGTTCCCGGATCCGAATCCGATATCTTCACATAATAAAATTCTGACCAGAATTGCTCTAACTTTCTCCTCCCACTCCTTTCAATGTTTCTGTCAATGTTTGTTCATCTAGTAAAGTTGATGTAGTTGTATGTCAATCAGTAGCGGAGGCAGAAATTCTAAACATGCGTGGCATAAATTTTTTTAAATCCAAGGTCTGACTTACATATACAATATAAATTACTTGCATAATTACAAAACTTTTATAAAAGTTAACAAAACCACCTCAGTCGCTCTAATCAAATTAAATTTTCGATCTTTCATGGGTTGGAAGCGCTTCATCACATTTTCATGGTTCTGGAATCAATTTGGGCGTGGATCGGTTTGACCGTAACTTTTGAAATACGTTTTGAAATTTTTTTTTCCCCATTATCATCACCATCACTTATCGACGAAAACCTTTTTTTAAAAATATCGCTCCATAGAGATTAACGCCTGTTAACATCATAATAAACAATAAACAATTACAAAACAAATATGTACTAATACCAAGTACTGATTTTACCGACTGATTTAACAATAAACTAATTATATTATCACAATATAATGATTTATATTAATATGATTACATAATTTGTATACACACTAAATAAAAATCAAAGATTAAAATCATATTTTTACCAAATGAATAATTTTGTCAATCATCAATACTAAGTGATCAGACCTTAATTATTCATTCCTTTCTTTTCCTTGTTTTATGTTTTAGCCACAATTACAAATAACAATAGATGAACCGAATAGTTGTATAATAACTAGGTTTGAAGCCCGCGCTTCGCCGCGGGTGTTTTAGTTTCATTAATGGCAGCGCATGTATGAATTTGTTAAACGTTTGTTAAGCCACAATAATGCATCAGAATTCGTCTATGTTTCTATTCGTGTTACACTCGTTAAAAAACATAACAGTAATAAAGAAGAAGCAAGTAATATGTGAAACATAGTATTAATGTATTTTCATTAGGATCTTTTCGGCCTTGAGCTGTGATGGTCAACTTTTGCCGTGGTAGTGGAATAAATGATCAACTACAAAGTGGTTGCTCACCTCTAGCGTTATAACGTTCAGTCCTAACACAAAAACTGTAAAGTTAATAAAGAGCAAAAATAGGTTCATTAAAAACATTATGCAGAATATCTTTAGTATATGCAGGATACTAATGAACGCATTTGTATAAATAACTTCTAATGGCCAATAGTAATTAAAAAGCTATGACAATATATGAAGCATATGTTTCCATTGTGCTACGCAAAAGTTGAGGCTATGCAAGTTGTAGTTGTGGCTTAAGGTGCACAATTAACAGTTCAAGACAGTTGTATGTTTCGACACCTGGTGGTGACATATAAAGTATGCCATTAAGAGCTTGTTATAAAAGGATAAAAAATTTAAAACATTACGTATCGATGTTCTATCGTTTCTATTGTATTTTATATGGTAATCTTTCATGTGAAGAAGCGGAAACCATACCTGAAATAGGTGTTACCTTTGTTAGCGCGCTTCATACCTGCAAGTAGTAAAAAAAGCTCATTAGAACCTGTCGCCCTGCCAAGGTGTAGGGCAGCGTATTCGTTTGTCAGAAAAAAACTTTGCATTCATTTACGAACCGACAACAACTTCATCCTAAAATTCTACACACCGGCCTCTTTTCACATCCTCCATTTATGTTATAAGAAACGCTTTGCAGAAACATATCTCGAGTGTTACCGGTGAACTATCAACATGCAGAAACACTAACAATGAGAATCTTAAACTGATAATTGTAATTAAATGCTTATCTAATGCAGAAACATTCCAAAAGCTTACATAATGCACTTCCGTGTTCCTGTATTATTCTCGTAAGTTTCGCCCAGGGCCTGTAAGTTATGCACATAAAAAAAAAGATTTTGCCGTCAACTTAAGCAGAAAAGGGAGGACATGTGTTTCTCCAATACAATTGTTTGGATTAGTTAAGTTGTCAAGCAAGTATAACAAATCAGCAAACCACAAATGCATATGACTGCAGAGTCTACATATGTTCATCATCTAGTGAAAGAAACCTTCCATCAATAACTTCAGCTTGACCTTTTAAAGGGTATTCGCTATATGGTCAGTTTTAACAATAATCTAGTTACCCAACACATCAAACAATCAAAACTAACAAAGCGATACTAATAATATATCATTAAAATATTTTATCAAACACATGATATGCAACATGAACGACTTAAGAAATTTGTTCCATTAGAAGAATATTATAAATTAAAAAAGAAGAAGAAAATAACCGTATTTTTTTGGAAGATCAATATCATCATCTTCCTCAGTAGAAATCACATCTCAGAGGTACCTAAAGTCATATTCAAACATTAAAAATTAATAAGAAACAAAATAAAAGACAACCAGAAAGATTGAATATAAAATAAAAAACATCATACCTAAGCCTCAAAATATAGAACAATCAAATAAATCTAAAAGAACTGAAAATATCCGAAAAAAATTGTTTGTGAGTTCCGATTGCTGGTTGGTTGTCATGAGATTAAAGGGATATTGGATTTGTGTTTTTTAATTATGGAAGATGATCCGAGAGAGAAAAAAGAGGAAGAACTTTCAAGAATCCTCAAGAATAAATGAGAAAGAACTAGTTCGGATAATATAATATTTACTCACTTTTACCTATCACATTCTCTCTAAGATAGAAACGTTTTTTTCATTTTCTTTGGGCCAGCTACACCCACACACAATTTTCCAGCTCACATTTTTTTTCTTTTTCATTTTTTTCCCCAAAAATATGGCATGTGAGTGGGGTGGGGCTAATAAAATAGTCGCAAAATTTCTATATTTGTGAGACGGTGTAAAGATTTTTTTATTATGAATATGAGATGGGAGCTGTTCATTTGAACAGTAAAATCCCACTCTTTTATATATAGTATAATATGGGCTTATTTGGGCTATAACTAAAAATAAGTAAATGGGCTGTATAGTGAGTTAGTCATATAGAAATGTTAAATATAATATCAATCAAAATTCAAAACTGATAATAATATGTGTAGCATCATACTATTGTTGACCATATACATGTGCATACAATTGAAAAGAGAAAATTTAAGATGTATACACTTCGTATGGTTTATTCATATGTGGCACGTGTCATAAGTGGCTATACCTTGGCTCCGTTAATGACGTCATTAAGGTATTTATTTGAGTCGTTTATCGATGGATAGGACGAAATGGGGGAAACATATTGTTGTGTATGTTGTTGTGATCACGAACCATCTATATTTTTGACGAAATGTCTTTATTCCTGGCGGGAGTGGTCTTATCAATCCATTCAATTTTACTTTGAATTTGACGTTTCATTTTTTGCCTACTTTCTAAACAAGGCCCTCTCCATCTCGAAATCATTTTCATATTCTTGTTTTGAAAAAGTGTCAATCAAAACACGTTTCTCTGACGAAATATCACGACAATTCTAATATGATATGTGCAGTTAATTTTTAGTATCACTTGCATAATCGAATTCAAAGGTAACGTCGTAAGCGTAAACTGGCGACGTTTTTGTTCATCGATTTATATTTGGACCATAGCTTTGATCTCATCAACGGTATGTGAAAGAGAGCACACCATAAATTTTGAAGTTGTGTCTAAAAAGTAGTAAATAATGATTTTTTAAGTTTTTTTTTTTTTTTTGGTAACCGTGATTTCCGACTCATTGGCCGACTAATCCACGGGGTTTGAGCCCACCGCCACACAGACTCAAACCAGGTAAAGCCCTCCCTTTTCAGGAGGTTGGCATGGCCACTTCAAAGTTGTTTGCACCTAGTGGGAATTGAACTTGAGACCTCACACACTTTGGAGTGATAGCCACAAATTTTTTTGCCACTAGACCATCTTTAGTGGTTAATGATTTTTTAAATTGTATGTGAAAATTTTGAATGTTAAAAGGATATTTATATAAAGTAAATGGGTGTTGAAAAACTTATCATTTAATAAATTAAGTTAACATTATGAAACTCACATTTGCACCAGAAACGAAAGACTAACAAGTCATTATTCGTCTCTTTTTTCATTAACTTACGCTTTTGTTGGAGGAGCTATTATATAAGGTATTAGTTTTGAGAGAGAAAGGGCAATTTAAATTTTTCTCTAACATTTGATGTAAAAATAACTTTTATTATTAGTAAAAAGTAAAATTTATACATAATGACAAAAAAATTGAAGGATAAAAAACGTCTTTACAATCTTCCGTCCCTGCTCACGTGGGACATCAAATGTATTTAACAAAGATGCGCATGCGGCATGACCTTGCCATTTATTTGGCTGACGGAAACCTCACGGCCTTGTTAAAAGGAGCCTGAGTGTTATTCCTCGTTCGTATTACTCAAAAGAGTTACAAACTTCATAAACGGAGTGAGTAAAATATTAGAATATGGTTGGAGTACGCTATTCCTTTTAATTGCTTGGATTATATATGTTCACATTGGTTTTACAACGTAAAAAAATATTCAAATTTATAATGTCTTAATAGAGTAAGGATCTAGTGAGAAAAAATTTAAAATAAAAAGTGGTGAGAAGAGATTAAAACCACATATTTGAGATGTAACGATTTGCATTAGATGCATTTCTATTCATGTGGATGCACCATCTTGAATTTCGAAAGTTAATTTGATGTGTAGATTGTGCAAATTGATTTTCATGATTTTGGTACGTGCAGAGGAAAAAAAATATAGATAAATTATAAAATGCATCTAATATACGTATGCGCATTTAATTAAAAACTATATAACACGTTATGATGCATTATAATGCATCTAAGATTATAAAGATGCATCTAATTTAAGTGGATGTATCTCGAATATACGGTTATAGTTTCTTCTTATCCTTCTTATTTTAAGGCTTCTTCTCATTTGATCATAACTCTGTCTTAATACATTAAAAAGTTATAAAATGTGTTTTTTTAATTGTCAAGTTTTAAATATGTTTGTGTAGGTCGTATAATGTGATATTTATGTAATGATGTGTTTTAATAAGAGTATTATTATGTTTGTATATTCTAATTGTTAGGTTTTTAAATTTGTACGGATTATACGCTATGCATAAATGTGTGCAGGTTAGAAGCTCAAGCCTGCTATTTTAATTTTTAAATTTTAATTACATTTGTATAGATTAGACATTATACAGATGCGTGTAATTTAAAATTTTAAGATTAATAAAAATATGATGTTATTACGCTTTAAGAGTAGTTAAGATAAGACCAGCAGGGTACTTGCGTGTTGCGGCAGCGGATACCGTAAAATAAAATTATTCGCGTACAATGTTTTACAATTATACTTATTTCTTGATAAATAATTTAGCGAATAATGATAATAGTTTAAATTTAAATAACTTTAGACAATAACAAACCACATAATATAAAAATAGTATTAAGATATTATTATAATCGATGGTGAAAAGTATTTACTAATCTGTTTGTCATAAAATTATATAACGTGTAAATATCAACAATTTTCGCAAATTATATGTTTACATGTCTTCATACATTACAATAACTTTAAACTCTTCATGCTTACATATGGACGATTCAATTAAATTAATTGATAAAATGATTAGTATTTCACTAAACTTGTTCTAAATAGATACAAATAGATACATAGATGATATATATTTTCAAATATGCAAATTTAAAAATAAAATAACCAAATAGAAATATAATATTAAACTTACATTAATGAACAATATAAATAATTGTATGTAAATAATATTACTACGTAATTTGTACATGTTGTATATTAATTTGTATTTTTTAATGTGTATTGCTCAACAATTAATACATATTTAGATTTATGAAGTTTTGTGTTGTAAAGTTCGTGCTAAAAACTTATAAGGTTGTAAAGATAATTTTTTTAGAGAGAGTGCAATCTCTATGGTTCGTTTTCGAACATTTTTTGTTGGCTAGTTCCCGGTTGAGCCCGTTGACCCGGTTCTGTTTTCAAAACTACGTACACCATCATTTTAGGTAGACAACTTTGTAGATATATTCTTTTAATTGTTGCACAGTGTGAATATATAATTCTAATTTTAAGTAATAGAGTGTATTAATTATATATTAATTAGTATTGATAATTTTTAATATTAATTTTATGTATTATTTAGTTTTAATATAGGTATTAAATTTTGTCTATATGATTTAATTATTTTTAGTTATGTTTGTATAGTTGTACAATATGCACAAATACATGTAACTTGAATTTTCAAGTATTCTATATTTAAAATGCCTAAATGCTTTATATGTAGTATTGATTCATGCGTATTGCTCAACAATTAATACATATTTAAATTTATGAAGTTTTTGTGTTGTAAAAGTTCGTAGTAAATACTTATAAGGATGTAAAGCTTAAATTTTTTTAGAGAGAGTGCAATCTACATGGTTCGTTTTCGAACAGTTTTTGTTGGCTAGTTCCCGGTTGAAACCGTTGACCCGGTTTGGTTTTTAAGAATATGTATACCATCATTTTAGGTAGACCACTTTTGTAGATAGATTCTTTTAACTGTTACACAATGTGAATATATAATTGTAATTTTAAGTAATAGAGTGTATTAATTAAATAGTAATTAGTATTGATAATTTTTAATGTCAATTGCGTATTAATTATTATGTATTAATTAGTTTTAATATAGGTATTATATTCTGTTTGTAAAATTTAATTATTAAAAATTATGTTTGTATAGTTGTACAATATGCACAAATACATGTAATTTGAAATTTCAAATATTCTATATTTAAAATGCCAAAATGTTTAATATGTAGTATTGATATAGGCATAGGTTTTTGTCAATGTTTTGAAACCCGACTCGATACGTCCGGGCCAACCGGTTGAACCGGTTTTGGTCGAAAAACCAGTCAACTTAAATCGGGGTTTCATACTTTTAAAATTCGGTTAGACTCGTTGGGTTCGAAGTGACCCATGTCTACTCTGTTCTTGAGATCCCGCTGGATTTTTGTTTTTTTCGTGTTTGAAAAAAACGTTTTTCAAATATATACTTGTAATGTAATTTTGTTTTTACATTTGTTAATAAACAATTTCTAGACATAATAGATGAAATATCGATAACTTATATAAATACTTTTTGTTTTATCTTTACATTTAGTTTTTAATTTATTGTTGTAAAAGACCTGTTCACATAGAGGTTGAACCGATAAACCTATGATCCGATAATTTGACGGGTCAATCAGAGGCCTGGTTTTTAAAATATTGTTTTTGTTGATTTTAAAATATTGGTTTTTGGCGTACCACACTTCTTTTCGCGTCAAATGAGTTGGCGCCAACCGCACCAACTCCACTAGCCGAGTGAAAGAAAAAAAAAGTTTGTTGTTTTTGAAGGATTTTTGATGAGTGTGTTTATGTTTGTGTGTGTTTTTGCGATATTTATCTTTTACATGGTTTAAGTCTGTGTGACGGTGAGCTCAAACCCCGTTGATTAGTCGGTTAATAAGTCGGAATCATATTTACAAAAAAAAACAATGATTAAGGAGGAAGAAGATGATGATTAATTATTATTTGTTTAATTTATTTTTTATTTAATTTACTTTTTATTTATGCCTCGAAACTATAACTATTTACATATTTAGTCCATGTGAGTATTTTGCTTATATCGTTAGTCTTCTTATGTTTACATCGTTAATCTTAAATGAGAAAAAAAAAATAAAAAAAATGTATGTTTATTTATATACATGAAAAAAATGTATGTTTTTTTTTAATCTTAAATTACAAAAACTATATCATGTATTTTTTTTAAATGTTAGAAAGATTTTTTTTCGTTGACATCACATTTTCAAGTGCTAACTACTATCCTTGAAAATGTGATATCAAAAAGGGATTAAGCCGTACAATAGCAACGTCTTTTTAAATGTTAGAAAGACTTTGTGTCGATTTGCACACTGAAACTTGTTTTACCGGGAATATTATATTTTTTTATTTATTTCTTATTATTTTTTATTTTTTTACAAAATTACTTTTTAGCTAAAAAAGGTTTTTCCTTAAAACTTTTTTAAAAAAGGTTATTAATAACTAAACGTTTTTCTTCAAGAAAAAAAAAATAAAATTTAACACTTTTACACGTTATTATCTTTTCTATAAGTAAAACTAAAGCTTTTTCAAAAAATTTTAAAATTTTTAAATTTTATTTTTGTTTTAAGAAAAAATAAAATGTTTTAAAAATTTCTAAAAATTTTAAATTTTTTGAAAATCTTTTTCTTAACTTTCTGATAGTTTAAATTTTTTTTGGGAATATCCTTTTTATAAAAATTTTAATTTTTAAAATTTTTAAACTTTTTTATGAAAATTTCTTATAAGTTCCTTTTCTAAAAATCCATCCCTTATGTATTTAATGAAATTGTAAAAAAACTCAACTTTTTAAACTTGTTTTTAATTTTTCATTCTTTTATGTTAAAAAAAGCTTTCAAATATTTATAAGTACAAATCTTTATAAAGAAAATTTGTAATTTTAAAATTTTGTTTTATATTTTATAAATGAGTTTATAAAAAATTTGTAGTTTTAACCAAAGACTTTTTTACCTTTTCTCGTAATTAATAAATGCTTGTAATTTTTTTTCATTTTAAATCTCTAAAAAGTTTTTCGTAATTTCTTGTAATTAAAAAAAAAGTTCGCGTACCAAATCGGTACATTTGAAAAAGTTCGTTGCTATTATACGACCTAATCCTTTGAAAATATATGCCTTAGGGAATCTTTTTCCAGTTTCCAAACTTTTTAACCGGTAGCCTGTAAAAGTTAATGCAAATCGACACATAATATAAAAGTACATTACATTTAGTGGAACAAAAAGTAGTTCACGTACCAAAATGATACATTTTCGAAAGTACCTTACTATTGTGCAGCTTAATCCCTATCAAAAAATTTCTAATGTCAATGTCATTTTATCCTACATGACACTTTTCTTTAGAGCACACGGTACAGTCGAGCCGTCAAACTCGTGTCGTGGGCAAAAAGTGATGACACATCAGCTTTTACTCCCACGACACCAAAACTCCCCACGATGGCACAACCCCTTCCATGGTTAACACCAACATTCTCGTGTCGTCGTCATCCAACAACTTTTTTTTCAACAATTTATTTTAAACTAAAAACACATTTTATTCACGTGAACAACGCTCGGCTACTTGCAAATATTCATCTAGTAAATCGGGTGTCGTACCATACGCCAATTGGCGTATTGCCGATGTGCATTTCATAGTGGGGCTAAAACCTAAACGACAAGTTCCCAATATTCAAGATATCGGGCATAATCTTCCATATCTTCTTGATCGTAATTTTCGTAAATAGAGGGCAAATCGGAACTTCCGGGATTTATATTGATAAAATAGTGTGTGAATTTTAGAGAATAGTATGTGTTTGTGTGATATATAGTGAAACTATATGAAAAAGGGGTATTTAACCCTTCAAAACGGTAAAAAGTAAGGCAAAAAAAAAATAGCCGTTCCCCAACGGTCAAAATTTTCAAATTTAAAAAAAAATTAAAAAAAAAACCATAACACCAGCCCATGGCGCGAGTCACGGTGTGATTGGTTGCGCCATGGTCTCGCGCCGTCGCCCACGACATTCGCTGATTGTAACCAGCCCAAACATGACGACGCCACCCACGGTACGGTTGGCGCCGCCATCGTCTCGCGTCGTGATGGCCAGCCGAGCGACAGTGACCATACCGTGGGCTCTTAATACCAATGATTAAAATCTCAACCACTCTTAATGCTCTAACAAGTGGTATACTTTGACACACTCAACACATCCTCCTCATGTTCTTGATCACTTTTCATATCGTTCTAGTGAATTACTGTTTATAAAGAAAATAAATATAAATCTAGTGTTAATTATTAAATGTATGTTTTTTGTATTACAGAAAGTAGTTTTTTTGACTACCAGTACACTGCTAACACATAGTATGAGATTCCAAAATTATAATACGTAATTTTTTTTTTATAAAGTGCGTTCGTATTAAAGTGTCAATAAAAGAAAATTACATCAATAAAACTTAACCAAACCAAACTATTACATATCCAAATTAAAACAAAATCAAAAACATCACCGAAGACCTTGAATCTTTCTCATCCGAAGAAAATATGCTTGCCATTGTCGTGATTGATTGGAGGGCAGTAACATAGATCCATAGATGAAAACGGTGATACCCACAAAAGAAATCAACAAACACAACCTCCCAAAACCGAACTCCCAAACCCAAGAAAATATGCTTGCCATTGTCGTGGTTGATTGTGGGGCAGTAACATAGATCCATAGATATAGGTACGGAGATGAAAACGACCATGTAGGTGTGAATCACTTTGTAGGAATATCCACCATTGTGGAAAAGAAAACTAGATCTGGGAAATGAATTTGATTTGTTTTTGGAATTGAACATGATAATTGAAGGGGGTTAAAGTTTATTGGTAGCCCTCCGAACCTCCGACGTGTAGCCGGTGGCCGGAGGCGGCGGCTAAAAGATGGTTTAGGGTTAGAGAGAAAAGATGATTTAGAGAAAAGATGAATACGTAATTAAGTAAGTTATATAAAACTCGAGATGTTTAAATTATCTGTAAACTGAGGTCTTAAACAATTAAATATGTTCATGGGCAGTCAACATATTCGTTTTTTATTCTAATCTTTATATAAAGTTTGGAAATTTATCCAACCTAATCTATGGTTCTAGATTTAAGTGATATCATGGTCCTTAAGAAATCTGAAACTCGTGCGAGACCTTTTATAAAAGTCTACAACAACCTTTAATCATTTTAAAACGAATTAGCATAATTTGGAACCAAACCAAATTTGTGAAATGGTTTTTTTTTTTCTAAAATCAAACCGAACCAAAAACTATACTCATACAAATATATATCCTTTATATATTCACACACGAAAAAAAATCAATAGTTTTTTTTTTGTTTCTAAAATTTTTTTTTGGTAAAAAAATTATATCCGGTGAAATAAAAGCTTTCTACATTTTTTTCATTAGTGAAAGTAAGTATCATTATGTATATAGACTAAATATTATACGTTAATATTCGGTGCTAAAAATCTATATAATTAAGTGAAAAAGTATGCAACGGATTTTAACCAACACTGAAGTGAATTCAAATTCGGTTATTGGTTTGGCTTGATGTTTGAAATCAATTTGGTTTGATTCTCGAAACTGTCTTTAGAAGAAAGTTTAACCCGAACAATTCTAACCAAATAACTCATAAAGAATTAAAAAACTAAATCGATGAACGCCCCTGTGACGACCACTAGTTTTTTTAGCTAATTTCTTTAATCTAATTAAAAGATGTTTAATTTTTTTAATTAAATTTTACTTTTTGACATATATGATGTTACCCAATGGCTAGTGGGCCGGATATATTTGTTTTCTTCTTCTTTTTTTTTAAACGGAGAATGAACCAAACGAAACAAGCCGGTCACAGGTGGGTGTAGTGGCGATCCAGGACGAGGCTCCACTTGAGATTCGACAACGTGGTTCGCCTTTATACCTTTCCTCTTACATTATAGTTAATGTTTTTTAATAAACTATCTGTTTTATTTCGCAATTTATCTTTTATTGAATAAATCAGATGTTAGACTAGTTAGTAGTTGATGATAACTTAACAAGGTAAAAAATGTTTATCGAATAATATTTGCAGATGAGGTTTTTACGGTTTTAGTACATAAAACCAAAATTTAGAGTTTTTCTAAAAATACATCAACTTTTCCATTTTGAGGCTTTAAGCAACTTTTCGATTTTGCAAACTTAACTCACGAGGCCCATAGTTTTGGGTCACACAAGATGTTAAGAACTATATTAATTTGTTCGTTTACCAAATGAGCCCAAATAATATTTCATAGCGTCAAGCCGTCAAATAAGAATCCAAAGTTATGTATACCTCACAACATTTTCATTTTAAACACACATAAATACATACTAATTTTTATATCTAACAATAAAAACAAATTCAATTCCTAAATGACGGGTTTTCTTATCTTAACTTCGTTTTTCATTTTAACACGTCAAACTCGAATCAATCGTCCCTAACCCGTCGACGCCATTTTAAATGAGGAAAAACTCCGGAAAATTCAAGCTGGTAAATCGACGTACGAGGCGAAGACAACAAGATAAATTGGCAATGGAGCTAAACGAGTTACGGTTTCTTACGATTGTTGCCGACGCATTGCCTGAACCAAAAGCAATATTTATCTAAAGAAAACAAGAACAAATAATAGCGAAATATAACAAAGTATAGTTAACTAGTTCATATGACATGTCTTACTTTAATGGTTGTTCAAGTTTTGTTTGAGTTTAATGTGATGCTTTAGCTGCATTTTACCCTTGACAACTTATAATTAAATAATCGGGGTATCATGGACTGGTATGTTGACTTGTTATTGTTCATAATTTTCATTTATAAGAAATTAATGTATTCGGTATGCAAACTTATGTTTTAAAATCAAATGCTTGATTTTGCAAGAGTTGAAAAAGTATACAAAAGACCTCGAATTTGACCTAAGATATGTGTTGAAAAGTATGGTGTATATATAGTCAAAACTGAATACACGTACGAAATAACATTTAGAGTCAACATTTTTGGGCTTCGACTTCTCTACTAGCTAGTTCCAAATGTAGACATTGTTGACTAAATGCAAAATGACCTCACTCGCAATGCCTTTATCTATTTTTAGTTATATTTTTCTTCTTCTTAAGTTCTATAAAACACAAAAACATATGATCCATATATAGATACTGTTGACTAAAAGTAACGAGCACCCGCCAGCCACTCCACTGTCTTCAATCTTGCATGTCACATATATGTACTAGGAAAACTTAAAGATTCAATAATGTTCATGATCTTTTTTTATATACCATGAGTTTATTTAACTATGCCCGAGATACTTGCAACTCGATTTATAATTCTCTTCGATACACTTAAAGGACTATAGTGACGTCGTACTCATATGTTTAAAACTTTATATATGAAGTAAGTTCGTAAAAAAAAGTTGATTCGACAAACAATATATGTTAACTTTTGGATGCAAGCGTTGTATCTCACACAATGTTTAGTTGTTCCATGCAAATGAGACGGAATTGAGATTAAACTCATGACTTGTTTTACAGAAGTGCTGTGTTTTTTCTGGTTCTGTAGAAAACATGAATCAAGAGACCTCAAAACCTTTTTAGATATATTAAAAAAGATTTGAAGAACAAACATAATGAAAAATAAGTAAGGCTACTAGTGCTACTCACGTGTAGCTCTATTATCTACATGATAATAGCTTTACAATCAAACAATTAAAGTTAACGATCAAACTAAGGTTTCAAGATCAAGAACAACAATGATGAGAGAGTAACTGTGTGAAAAAACACACAGAGAAAATAAAACTGCGATACAAACAATATATCAACCTTAGTAATGATAAACAAAGAGAATATGGGCTTAAGAGCCATTGACATGGGCTCGATGGCACAATCATGGGCTTGGTCCAATAAGGGAATATCAAAGTGACAGCTTCAGTCCTCCCGTCGCATAGCAGCTTCCTCATTAAGTCCAAATTACTAACTGAAAGTTTAAATATAGACATAATGAGTCCTTGTGGTTAAGTATGGGTGATAGATTGATTCATTAAATTTAACATCCCCTCTTAATATGACAACCCATACAAATTAATCATGCCAAGCTTGTTAACAAACTTTTGGTGCAAATCTGTTTCCAACCCTTTAGTAAGGATTTCTGCAATTTGATTTGCAGAATCCACCATTTCTGTTTTAACAATACCACTAAAAAAATTTCCCCTCACAAAATGAAGATCAATTTCTAAATGTTTGGTTCTCTCATGAAAAACAGGGTTGCCTGCTATTTTGATAGCATAATTACTATCACAGTGAAGTGTGACTGGGAGCAGGTTTTCACACTACAAGTCTTTTAAGACTTTAAGCACCCAAATTACCTCATTGGTTACTGAGGCAAGAGCTATATACTCTGCCTTAGTAGATGACTTAGAGAGAGTATTTTGTTTCTAGATTTTCCAAGAGCCTAAATTTCCATTTTTAAAAACACAATACCCAGTCACAGACTTTCTTGTAACAACACATTTAACCCAATCAACATCAGAATAAGAATTAAGAATCATACCAGAATTCCTTGTGAAATGAATACCCAAACCTGGAGATCTTAAGATATCTTAATATCTTAAAAGCAATTTTGAGATGAGAGTTCAAGGGAGAATGCATAAACTGACTTAAACAATGCACAACATAAGAGACGTCAAGTCTGGTGTCAGTTAAGTAAATAAGTTTTCCCATGAGATTTTGATAATCAACAATATTAGCAAGTAATGGGTCCTCATTGGTGGGCTCATTGGTGATGACAAGTTTAGAAGGCAAGGGAGTCTTAGCAAGTTTACAAGCAAGCATCCTATATTCAGATAACAAGTCAAGCACATACTTCTTTTGATTCAAACAAACACCTTTGTTAGTGTCAACAACTTCAATTCCCAAAAAATACTTGAGTTTACCCAAATCCTTGATCAAAAACTTAGTTCGTAAAAAAACTTAAACTTATCTATCTCAACAATATTGTTTCCACTTATAATGATATCATCCACATACACGAGTAAGGCAAGAAAAACATTACCATGACACTTGGTGTATAAAGAGTAATCAGATTTACTTTGAACAAAGCCATTTTCATTCAAAACAGAGGTAATCTTAGCATTCTATTGTCTAGGAGCTTGTTTGAGCCCATATAATGATTTTTTAAGCCTACAAACCAAGTTTTCACCCCCAGGAAGATATCCTTGGGATGGTTTCATGTAAACAGTCTCATCAAGGTCACCATATAAGAAGGCATTGTTAATGTCAAGTTGAAAAATAGGCCAAGATTACACAATAGCAAGGTTAAGCAAACATCTAACAGTGACCATATTAACAACAGGAGCAAAGGTCTCATCATAATCAATTCGCTCTTTTTGGCCAAAGCCTTGGGCAACAACCCTAGCCTTATACCTCTCAATCTCTACACTAGATTTAAACTTCAACTTCCAAATCTATTTACAACCTAAAGCCTTCCTACCCTTAGGGAGCTCAACAACATCCCAAGTATCATTTTCAAGAAGGACAGCAAGCTCAGAATTCATAGCATCAACCCAAAGAGAATTATAAGATGCTTCAAAAAAACTTTTTGGTTCACTTGTTTTGTTAAGTTGAGTTACAAAACAGAAATTCTCTTTATCAAGTTTGAAATATCCAACAAATTTTTCAAGACCATACTTAACTTTAGAATTAACAACAAAATCATTGTAGTTTTTTGGAAAAACGAAAGGTCTATTGGACCTTCTAGGGTTTTGAGTTCCTTGAGCCAAAGTATTTGGATTTTGGTCCAAATTTCCTTCAGACTCATTACTTTCATCAACTGTTGCAGCCTCCTCTCCCAAACTAGCATTAATGTTATCACTGATATGAGCATCATCCCCAATGGTTGGGGAATCATCAGTGTGTACACTATCCCCAAGGATAGGAGAGAGGCTACCATCACTGTGTGACCCATTCTCACCATTCAGATAAGGTGTTACTCTCTCATTATCATTAAGAAGCTCAGGGATTATCATAATAAAAAAAGTTCAATAGGTTTAAGTCTTGAAAAACATTTAAGTTCTTATTTTTATTGACATTGGTAATAAGATCTTTAAAAGGGAAAATGGTTTCAAAAAATTTAACATCTCTAGAAACAAGAAACTGGTGCCTATCAAGACTATAAATCCTATATCCCTTTTGAGAACTAGAATAACCTATCATAACACATTTTTTAGATCTGTTAGCAAGCTTATCATGACTATTAAGAATAGTAGCAAAGCAAAGACAATCAAACATTCTGATATGAGAGAGACTATGACAAGTATTGTAAATCGTTTCAAAGGGTGTTTTTCCATTTAGCACAGAAGTAGGCAATCTGTTGATAAGATAAGTAGCAGTTAGCACACATCCAGTCCAAAATTTAAGAGGAATTCCCTCCTGAAACATAAGACACCTAGCCACATTTAGAAGATGTCTATGTTTCCTTTCTGCAATTTTATTTTGTTGTGGGGTATATGCACAGGTAGTTTGGTGTATAATACCCTTTTCATTACAAAAAGATTTGAAATTTTGATTAACAAATTATGTGCCATTGTCACTTCTAAAAATCTTAACAACACTTTTTAACTGATTTTTAATCAAGTTGTAAAAAATTTGAATATAAGACATGACTTCATCCTTAGTTTTTATAAAATATAACCAAACTGTCCTTGTATAGTCATCCACAACAATCAAAAAGTACTTGTGGCAAGAGTAGCTGGCCACCTTATAAGGACCCTATAAATTTAAATGCACAACATCACCAAGTTTCTTAGTTTTATGATCACTTAAAGGAAAAGGTTTCCTAATTTGTTTATCTCTTTGACAAATTTCATAAAAGAAGGTTTTGTCATTTTTATCAATGTTTAAAGACTGTTTAAGAACATTAAGACCAGGGTCAGCAGGGTGGCCAAGTCTATAATGCCAATCAAAGTGAGACAAAGAACAAGTAACAAATCTCGTTTGGTCTTTACACTTAATACCTTCAGTATCTAAATAGTATAAACCACCACACTGTTTATCAATCCACAAAACATTTTTGAGATTCAAATCCTGATTCACAAAGAAGCACTTATTCTCATAAAAAACAACAAATATTTTATTGTCCTTAGCCAATTTATGAACAAAAATCAAGGTAACACAATACTCAGGTATAACCAACACATCAACTAAAGTCAATCCATTAGGAAGTCTAAGATTACCAATTTTAGATATAATAGCCTCAGTTCCATTAGGATGAGCAACTTTGATTTTAAGGTGAGAAATATCAAAAATATTATCAAGATCTTTATCACTATTAGTCATGTGCTGGGTTGCCCCAAAGTCAATTACCTTCCCATTATAAGTCATACCAATTTTATAAGTTGTGTTGGAAGAAATAAACTTGTTGAAATTATCATTAAAGATTTTTCTAGAGTTAAAATATTTATCTGCCATATTGGCTTGTACATTCTTTCCAGTTCTATTATTATCCTTAATAAGAGTGATAAGAGTAGCCATTTCATCAGAAAAACCATTAGCACTAGTAGAACCAACGGAGTTATTAGACACACTTTTTCCTTTATTGTTTTGCCCAGGTTTTCTTTTCCCAAAGTCACTGAGGTACCCAATGATCTTAAAACACCTGTCAATGGTGTGACCATTGTACCCACAGTTCTCACAAACCAACTCAGCATTAGAGATAAAGTTAGGTCTAGTAGCATTCTGATTGTTAGGTCTAAAACCAATATTGCCAATGTTAGGTCCGAAATTCCTATTGTTGCTATTGTGAGGTCTAAAGTCTCCATTATTAGTACTTTGAGTTCTTTGATTTTTTTTTCTAGCAGGCCCATTAGAAAGAAAAGCAGATGTTTAAGTCCTCTGAGAGGATCCAACAAGGGTGCCAGAAGCAACTCTGTGAGATTCCTCACTAAAGATTATAACATAGGCACCTTTGACATCTGGCAAGGTCTCTCTAGAGTGAATAGAACTTCTAATACTCATATAAGAATCATCAAGACCCATCAAAAATTGCATCAGTTTCAACAATTGGTTATGCCTTTTAAATTCACCAGCAGGATAACACAATCAATTAGGCAACTAAATCATATCATCATACTATTTCCAATAAGCATTCAGTTTGTGATAGTAATCAGACAAATTAGATCCATTCTGCTTAAGAGTATTAATTTTATGATGAAGATTAAACATCACAGACCCATCAACTTTATGATAAGTTTCTTTTAACTCATTCCAAACATGTTTTGCCCTTTTTTAAAAAAATATGAACAAGGAACAGTTCCTCATAAATAGAGTTTAAATCCAACCAAGAACAACAGCATTCACCTTATCCCGTTGTTTTCCCAAAATCTCATCAGTTGTGGATCTTTTACAAGAACCATCAATAAAACCAATTTTGTTTTTTTCTTCTAAAGCAAGTAACATAACATTAGCCCACACCTGATAGTTTTTAGTTCCCTTTAATTTAACAGTGACAACGACTGTAAAACCCGCATAATAATCCCTAGAATATTACGTACATGAAATTACGTATAAATTTAAACTTTACGATTACTTAATAATACGACACGCGTTATGAATAATTAACACGACTACTACGAATATGATTTTAGTACGACAAATAATTACGTATATTATTATTAATATTAATATACGACATGTAATTACGTATAATAAATAAAAACCACACAATAATAATTCACGTCATTTAATTAACGCTACACGAATAATTAACAAGACATTTAGAAATACATGAACGCGCGTACATATTAAATAAACATGGATATGATAAGGTACGTGATTAACACGATAAGGAATTAC
This sequence comes from Glebionis coronaria, assembly GCA_025667525.1. NCBI lineage: Eukaryota > Viridiplantae > Streptophyta > Magnoliopsida > Asterales > Asteraceae > Glebionis > Glebionis coronaria. The sequence continues at coordinate 505,559,031 of CM046880.1, read as the reverse complement.
GGATATAGTTATGTACGTATAACATGTAATTAACAAGCCAAGAAATATATTTTACGACATATAAAACACGAAAGCACGTAACGTTATTTGAGTCGCGAATTAAAAGTAAAATTAAGAAAGGAGGGCTATTTGGTTTTAGTTGGGCGGCTGTAAGGAGAAACTGGGCCGAGGCCCAATATGGGTTGGACCAACTGACATGAAACATAATAAAACAAGGGGTTGGACCATTGCACTACACGTGTCGTAATACATGTGTATTTCATCTACAAATACTCCACGAGTATTTGCTAGTCGATTCTAAATCATCTCAGACGTATTCCACTTGTTGATATTCTATAAGATGCTGATGCCGCTCATAGCTTGGGAATGTTACTAAATGTTGATGTTGCTGATTATTTGGAGACGCTACGAGATGCTGATGCTGTTTACAACCTGGAGATCTTACAAGACGAAGACAAAGGCGTTAGACCAAGCGATCGGATGAGAAGATGCTTCATCACCATACGATTTCCATCCCAATTCATGTCCTTACCTTTTAGTTATATGTCACACGTCATTCAGTTTTCTTTTCAGTCATACGAGTGGGAACCGGTACCAGCCGAACACTCAGCTGAATAGTTACATGAATCACCGTCATGAGAATGACCATCATGGGACTGAGAGACAAGAAAATAGTAAGCACTACTGTGACAACAAGTATTCTAGCAATCACAACAGAACACCGGTCACAAACTTAACCAGAATTACAAGGGTCAGCATTCCAGTAGATCCGCCAACCCTGGCATCTTTAACCACCATTTTCATTACGATTTCTTTCACATGTCAAGATACTAGTCAAGACACATGTCACACGTATAGTCTTCATGATATGAGTCAAGACACACGACTCATGCATAATTTATGAACTCAGCTTCAGCTATTCAAGATAACTTTCCAAGGGTATACGTATTCTGTTGTGCCATGTACAAATCAAGCCACCAAATTTCAGTACCACCTCCAACTTATGGATCATAGTTGGTCATGCAGTGCTTGTTCCTTGTGAGACGGACGATACACATCCAGTGTATTCTACCACGTTTACTTCATGTGTTGAGACGACACTTTCATTTCACGATTTCATATTCGGATATTCATGTCCACCTTAGAAGCCGTTGTATCATCTATGTATATATAGATTTTCAATTTAGGCTGATGACAAGATCTTTCATTTCTACAGTGAATCATTTTTCGTACCAGACTATATTCAGCGATGTTTAGGGTCCTGAATACATTCAGCATGGGTTTTCCACTAGGAAAAATCGGTGAATTTTTTTTTCTTCGGCCTTACAAGCATGTATTATTGGCTACGAAGATTTTCTAGCTATCATTTATGATACGACTCCTGATATTCTCCTTTATTAATCAGTCTATAATTTCCGAATCTTCTCTGATGTATTACCATAAGGAACTACCAATCATACCACCATTTATAACTATATTTTCTCTTTCCAAGTATTATTCAGCCATTCAATCAACTCCCAGACTCTAAACACTTTTCAAGATCGATTTATTATCAGGCTATCAACAGTTGTGAGTGAAAGAAGAGGACACTTCCATGACTGTCCTTCGCACACGTTATGGTCATTATGAATCCATGTTTGTGCCTTTTGGTTCACGAATGCGAGCTGTAATTGAGGATTTGAGAAATTTAATTTTCATGAACTCTCGACAAGTTCGTTATACTATTCATTTCTAACATTATGACTTACTTTAAGTCTAGAAAAGAGCACGAAGACCATCTTCACTCTAGGCTGCAAGATTTACAGCGAAGGAAATTCACACTAAAATTTGCTTGTACGTGTGCAGTTGATTCCAGTGACACGTTGAATCACATCGTTTCCTTGGTAAATCCTTACCATGGCTAAGCCTACGCGTAAAGGAGAAAATCCTACGCTAAGAGAGGCCTAAATTTTTCCCAGACTCATAACCTTCCAATTTCTATGTAACCACATCCTACAAAGATGTATTATGATCTCAACCGCATTTTGGTGGAGAGGCATGAAACAAGATGTAGTTATGTTCATATCTAAATGCCTGACTATTCAGTACGTTAAGATAGAACGCCAACACGATTGCAGTCATTTAAACCTTAGAAATTCTGAATCGTCGTTCGACTATTTAACCAATCCTACATGTCTTCTTTCATCTGAAAGGAGTGCACATTAGCAGACTATCAGCTATTATTCAGCAAATGATCGTACGATTACACGACACTCTTTAGCTATCAGATCAGATAAAGGTTTATGTTATCATTTGTTATTTGCGTTCACGTCCGTATGATTATTCAGCTCTCAAGTTATGTCTCACATTAGCGTTCACGACTTTGTTCATGCTTAAGTCCGTTCTTCATTATTTTATGATTAGGCATTTTCACTTCAAGTTCATGACATCATTCACGATCATGACCATATTCTATCTTATGAATTACGATTCACTTTTATTCAGGGAAAGATTGTAAAAGCTTGGGAGACTAGACTCAGGTGTAGTATGACTTTCATCCTCAGATAGACGATTCACGTCACATTTCACGTCTTATCTAGTATTATTGATTTTACCTCCTCAGTTATTTCACGTTCACGATATGTTTTTCACGTATTCTCATTCACCATATGTCTCATAATTCATGTACCATATCTCCAAGCATCACGTTCACAATTGTTCACGTATCACGTTCACAATTGCTCACGTACCACGTCTCAATATGTCTTACCCATCAATGCGGTGTGTGTGCTCATACCAAGTAAGTATGACACTTAGTATCATAAATTCAAATATGTTCTTTTCAGTCACGTCATGTTCCATGTTCTCTACAGTCACGTCACGTTCATGTCCCTTCCAGGATATCGTATCTCTAATTCGAGGACGGATTATTCTTTTAGAGGGGAAGAGTTGTAAAACCCGCATAATAATCCCTAGAATATTACGTACATGAAATTACGTATAAATTTAAACTTTACGATTACTTAATAATACGACACGCGTTATGAATAATTAACACGACTACTACGAATATGATTTTAGTACGACAAATAATTACGTATATTATTATTAATATTAATATACGACATGTAATTACGTATAATAAATAAAAACCACACAATAATAATTCACGTCATTTAATTAACGCTACACGAATAATTAACAAGACATTTAGAAATACATGAACGCGCGTACATATTAAATAAACATGGATATGATAAGGTACGTGATTAACAAGATAAGGAATTACGGATATAGTTATGTACGTATAACATGTAATTAACAAGCCAAGAAATATATTTTACGACATATAAAACACGAAAGCACGTAACGTTATTTGAGTCGCGAAAAAAAAGTAAAATTAAGAAAGGAGGGCTATTTGGTTTTAGTTGGGCGGCTGTAAGGAGAAACTGGGCCGAGGCCCAATATGGGTTGGACCAACTGACATGAAACATAATAAAACAAGGGGGGTCGTTTTTTTTTGTTTTCTGTTTAGCCGACACCAACAAAACCCTAAACACCAACGATCATTTTTTTTCTTCTTTGACTTCTGCCGTCACTTCCAAACATGCAGCGATCGTTCTTCCTGTTTCTTTTCCTGCCGTCGCAGTGATCACCAAAACAAGAGAGAAACAGTGGGTCGTGATTCTAGGAATAAAGGTTTGATGTTCGTTCATTCCCAAAACCCTAACACTTAAATCAAGGTAATAATTAATCACGTTTTATTTATTTATGTATATATTTTTCTTTTGTGAATCGATTAAGGATTCAGGAATTAGGATTTTAAACATGTTAAAACAAGAGATGTGAAGGGGATTCGGGAATTTATTATGTATTCATGGCTGTTGCAAGCAAACCGAGACACCATGTGTCTCGGTGGGTTTTATTGCCCACCAGTCGCAACCCTAGGGGTGGCAGTGGTGGTTTTGTTCAACCAGCGACAACCCCAAAACACACAGCAGGGGTGCGTTTGGGTAAAACAGTGGGAACCGAGACACTTTGTGTCTCGGTGGGAAATTAATTGACGCCGGTGGGTAGAGTTAATGGGCAGCCAGAACGAATGTAGTAAAACAGCGGGTATAAAATAAACAGCCAAACTAAACTAGGGTTCCAGGTTTATCGGACAACAAACAGACAAATTTATCGGATAAAAGGCGTATTATATATCGGACAACACAGTGATGTTATATCTTGGATAATACTGATATTATTTATCGGACAAAACAGAAACAGTAGATATTGGACAGTATGGAATTCTAGGGTATTTTTTTATTAATTGTTGTTTTGCTTCGTGCGACCGAGACGCGGGTGTCTCGGTAGGCTTGGGTACGTTAAAAATATGTTATTAACATGATTAGTTTTAATATTATTTACGCGTTATGATTAAATATTTTACGCGACTAAATTTATATTTAATTAATGATATTAACCGAGGTATTTGTTAGCGTAATTAAATTAATAACTAGACTTAATTTAGTTACGTAATCATCAAGTTTTAGTAAAGTTTATTTAATTAGGCTTACCTTATTACTAAATTACGATCCCAAAGTAATAACTCATTTTATTGTTAACTAATAAGTATTATTATTTTAGCGTAAGTATTTATTAAGTAAACTTTATGACATGATCATGAATTATACAGTTTATGCTTGTTAACATATAAGAATATGAATTACACTAATCATAATACATGATTTTATATGAAGCCGTAAAATAAGTCAAGAACGTTAAGGCAATACGAGAACAAGTAAAACAAGTTAACGTTAAGTCATTAATAATTATTAAGTATAAGTTAACCAAGCGACTCATACATGTCCATCTTTATTATGTAGCATTTATGGAGTGTGATCTTCTTCACGTTTTCATCCTCCACGTTATTCTTCATTTGCGTTACTGGACGTGAGGTACAGATTTCCGTCCTTTCAGTAAGGACTTCCTTTCCTATACATGTTTAGGATTCCCCGTCTGCAGCCAAATGTTTTTCCCCAGTATATGTTTAAGATTCTCAGTAATCATGTTAATAACTAAATAAATTGCCAGAGCATTATATACAAGCATGACCAGTTTATGTACTAGTTACGGAGGTACCGTAACCACGGCACTAGAGGCACCGGTGTCGTGACTCACATACAGGAGAGTGATATCCTGCATCGTCCCACTCATGTTCAGGTTGGCCATTTTTATATGTATGTTTAGTGGGCCGTATGGATGCATCCTAGGCTTATAAGTGTTACAAGTTATCAGGGTGAATGTGGTGTGTGCTCTACATCCTTCACATTGGAGCTGATCCCTCCACCCAGCACAGTATTTAGAGGTCACCCCTCTATAGCATGACGAGGTCACCCCTCCATGTATTCATGCACGTTGATATATTTCATGACCTATATGAGCTCTTTGGCAGTTAAATTACAGTTTCATAATTAAACAGCAGACTTTCAGTATTTACATGAACATGATATTCTAAGAATAAGCCAGTTTATTACAAGTTACAAGTTTATTACAATTTACAAGTTTATTACAAGTTACAAGTTTATTACAAGTTACAAGTTTATTACAAGTTACAAGTTTATTACATGTCACCAGGTTTCCCAGAACTTACATTTTTCCGCTGCATTTTCATTTTTTTTATGCTTCCATTTCAGCCTTCACTTATGTTATGTTATTCCATGTTATTATTATATATCCGCGCACTGAGCGTCTCGCTCAGCCGTTTTCTCTTTTCATGTCCCAAACGGCAGGTACACAAGGTCAAGAGCATGGAAAGGTTATGCATAGGATGGGAGCTATATTATATGTTTCTGTTTCATTTGCATTACTTTTACTTTATGTTATGTTTATGAGTTTATTTTGGGGACCGATGTTTGATTCCGGTTATCCCTTATGGTCATGTAATGCTTTAGGACATTTACCTTATGCTTTGATATTACGCCATGATTATCCTGTGACATTCCATTTATCCAAATGGGGTGTTACAACGACAAAACAGCAGTATCATTAGGGTGAAAATATAAAGGGTCACTCAAATCAAGCTTACTAATAAGTGTAACTGGATCAGTCATACTTTGAGTATCATCATCACCATGTGTGCAGGCTCCTCATGGTCAGACATGGTGAAGGGTTACAAAGGTCAAAAAGAGAACTCACTACACTGCAAACAAAGTTCCCAGGCTTCTAAAACTACTCAAGGGTGACAGGTCAAGGGCAAGCAGTGAGTGAGGATCCAGATAAATGGGTGAAAGAAATAAAAAAAAACTACCAACACAATGAATAAAACCACAGAAAACAGCAAGTAACCACAAAAAAAAAACAAATAGCAAGCAAAGAGAGAGTAGAGAGGTGTTACAATGCACGCAAAACAAGCTCAATCGAACTGTTACACCTAGATTCACCTAGTCTAGGATGCAACAAAACCTCCTAGCCACAAACCCTATTTTTTCTTCTCGGGAAAAATTAGGGAAAATGACCCAATCGAACAGATCAATAAATGAAACGAGTAATCCACCTCAGTAACCACCACCAATCAACCAATCCTCCAAAAAAAGTGAAACCCTAATTTTTTTTTCAAGGAAAATTTGGGAAAATCACTTTAATCAAATGACGAAATAGCCAGTAACAATAAATAGTATCATAAAAGATAGTAGCCAACAGATCACCGAAACCCTAATTTTTTCTCAAAAAAATTAAAGTACCAAAACTGAAGATCAATAAGTAATATTAATAGATCCAGCTATCTCAGTAGCAGATTTACCCAAGAAATGTATATAAAAAAACCCCCCAAATTTTATCAAACCCTAAAAAATTTTCATCAATATTTTTGGAACCAAGCTCTGATACCATGTAGAAAAACATGAATCAAGAGACCTTAAAACCCTTTTAGATATATTAAACAAGATTTGAAGAACAAACATAATGAAAAATAAGTAAGGCTACCAGTGCTACTCACGTGTGTAGCCCTATAATCTACATGATAATAGTTTTACAATCAAACAATAAAAGTTAAATATCAAACTAAGGTTTCGAGATTAAGAACAACAATGGTGAGAGAGTAACTGTGTGAAAAAACACACAGAGATAATAAAATTGCGATACAAACAATGTGTCAACCCTAGCAATGATAAACAAAGAGAATATGGACTTAAGAGCCGTTGACATGGGCTGGATGGCACAATCATGGGCTTGGTCCAATAAGATAATATCAAAGTGACAACTTCAGTCCTCCCGTCGCATAGCACTTTCCTCATCAAGTTCAAAGTACTAACTGAAAGTTTAAATATAGACATAATGAGTCTCTGTGGTTAAGTATGAGTGACAAATTAAGTCATTAAATTTAACACGCTCCACAAAATCGCATGTGTTACAAGAACTTTTTTTTAAAAATACCAATTTTTAATTATTTTACAATATTTATATCACAAACTATCTCATATGTTTTAAGTAAAATTTAAACCTACATCCGTTTGATTATCGAGCTTCACACGTATCATTGGGTACCATTGAAACACAAACGGAAGAATAAACGTTCGAAGGCTGACCTCAAAATAATAGCGTGTGAGTTTTGAACTTGAGATATCTACTACAAAGTTTTAAGCCATTTCCAAATTTTAGATGATTCAGGTCAAAACACAGTTTAACTAAAGTATCTACACTTGGCATAAAAGTTGGTTAACCTGATTTCTAAATTACATGTTCATGACTTGACTTGTTTAAGTTAAGTTAAAAGAATAGTTTATACTAGTCCGTATAAATTAAAAATCCGGATGGACGTTGTAAACGTGTTTATAATCGTGTGACCAAGATCAATTCTTTTCTAAAGTGACTTTTAGAATTGATGCTACACCACTTTGACTAGTTGAGTGGAAAATTCTACCCTTTTTGTTCACTAAAATATCATACTTAGTTTTTATGATAATCTATGCATTAAACAACAACATTTCATGGTATCCAAGAAATCATTTGGTTTCATCTTTTGCTAATTTATGAGATAATCTTGGTATGGCTATGTTTCAATTCGTAAGTAAAAGATTTTCATGGGTCGCTTGACTTTTTCTTTTTTGATAACCTAACATCAAACAAGGTTAGCTTTTTTTCTAATAGAAAATGTTATAAACAAATCAAACTATCAAAGCTTTCGTTGAGTCATGAGTGATATTTTTTTTAATAGTTTGATCCTTCTTCCTACATATGCCACTTCGTTAGTAGGGTTTTTTTTTTAAGTATTACGTCGTAGCATCTATTTTGTTGCAATTCAATTAATTTGCTATACTAAATTTAAAGCTTAGACATGGCATGAAGCATGCCATATTCCTTAATTAACAATATATAACATCTGGGACTTATACGGGAGCAAGGTGTATCACGGGTTACATCTTATTTTTAGTTATAAAAAATATTTTTTTATAAAATATATATTTTCTTCCGACACGTGTAACACTCTTTTTACTTAATGTGATGCAACTTTATACTAATAATCATAAAACAAATGTGTACAACACTCTAATATAAATCTTGAATCCGCCTCTAAATATCATGACATTATAATACACATACTGGCAAATCCTCAATGAACCAAATGTCGAGACAATCCGATAAAAATTAAAAACAACTACGAGACAATCGGTTATATCACATATAACAAAACTCCGATAACCATGGACACCGGGTGTAAAAAAAACTTAGAAACCACAAGAACCAAGGAACCGTACCGAAACTATTCCAGAATCGAACTGTATATTAGAACCATGGTCCTTTCCTAAAATTCTAAACTTTTGGTTCTGGGGACGGTTTGAGAAAGATCGACCAGTTCCGTTCTTTCCCGAAAGAACCATACTTTTGAAAATATAAATTCTTATTAAATTTGTTTACGACATTATGTAAAACATGTAAGCTTTTTAAGATGATTTAAAATAAAAACTACTCATTACAATTGTAAAAAATTTTAAAACATCTTTTTTGAACATAAAAGTAAGTTTTGTTTGATTTGTTTAATAAAATACTAGCAAGGTATCCACACGTTGCGTATACGGGTACCCTGAAACTCTAAAACTAAAATTCTACTAGCATAATGTTTTATAGTTATATTTATAGATAATGGCGATAACTTTAAGTTGAAATAACTTTGAGGAGTAATAAACTATTTCATATTATTATGATAATTGATGGTGAAAGGTATTTGCAAATTTATATAACATCGCAATATTATATAACATATAAATATAGAAAGTTTTCTTAATTTATATGTTTACACGTTTACATCTACATAATGACCTTAAGATCTTTCTACTTTGATGTGTACGATTTAATCGACTAATTAGCAAAATGATAAGTATTCCACTAAATTTGTACTAAATACATACATAGACGATATATGTCTTCAAAAATACAAATTTATATAAAGTAGTTCAAAATCGAACACAGAAAGTTGATATTAAACATACATTAGCAAAAAAATCAAATTATTGTATCTAAAAAATTAGAATTTATAACAATAACTATTTGTATGTGTTGCATATTAATTTGTATTAATTTTGTCATTTAATGTGTATTGCCCATTAATTAATATAAAAACAAATTTATGAAAATTTTGTGTTGTAAAGGTTTGTACTAAAACCTTGTAACGTTGTACTATTTAAAATTTTGGAGAGAGAGAGAGTGCACTATCTTATATAAGTAGTACATATTTGTGAGTTGTTCTAAAAAGTAGTACAATATAATTTAACGGTTCATTTTTTTTATCAATTTCGGTGGGTCCTCCCCGATTCGTCTTCTGACATTTTTTATTGGCTAGTTGAACCGACTGTGACTCCGATTTCTGGTTTCTAGTTGAACCTCATCATTTTAGGTAGACAGTATGTACGATCTTGTAGATATACTAGTATTTCTGAGTAATATGGTGTATTAATAATTTTTAATTGTAATACAATGTAAATATGTAATAGTATTTTTGAGTAATATGGTGTATTAATAATTTTTAAGTATGTACTACCTCCGTCCCATAATTATTGTCCATGTTTGACTTTTTAAGTCTTCCTTTGTTAATTTTGACAATATATAATTTTATTTGTGTAAACCTAATGAAAATTATACCAACGAAAGTACATCTAAAACTCAATACATCCATATATTATACATCAAATAATAAATAACACAAACAAAAATATTAATAGTCAAAGTTGATAAAGAAAGACTCAAAAAGTTAAAAGTGGACAATAATTATGAGACGGAGGTAGTATTAATTATTATTTACTAATTAGTTTTAATGTGAGTATTAAATTATGTATTAAATAGTTTTAATATTATGTGTTAATTAGTTTTAACAATGACTATTAAATTATGTATTAATTAATTTTAATAGTTAGTATTAAATTATATATGAATTAGTTTTAATTATGTTTATATACTTGTATATTATGCATATAGTGTTGTAAATTGATTTTGTAACATTTTCTAAAAATATAAGGTGTTTTCATTTAATATATAGAATAAATATAGATTCAACATATGTGTTTTAATGTTATACAACCTATTATTTATAAGTATGATAATTGTATGCATATGCATAACTTTATAAACATATAACAGTATACTATAGTTCGAATAAAATGCTAGTATTAATGATCATTTTAAAATCTACAGTTATGGTGTAATGTTGTTTTTATATGCAAAAATATTGGGCATTAATCACAACACAATTTGTTGATGCGTTATGAATCACATATTTAATTTTTTTAGATACTTTTTAATAATTGGAGAATTTTTTTTACATTTTATGTTTTTATCGCTGTTATTTTGAATTATTGGTACGATTTCTAAAGATATTTTTGTGTATGTTTATATTCTTATAAAATTATAATATTTTTTAATAAAAGATTAAAAATAAAATATAAATCTTTTAAACATAATGATTTTTATCGGGACCATAGACATTTTTACTGCTGTATAACCTCTTCAAATTTGTTTGCATGTATATTAAACACATCATTAAACTAGTCCTAGTACTAACCTAAACTCTTGTACTTGTACAGTTGTACCCATATTTAGTTACAACTCAATTCATTGATTGTACCTAAACCGCGTCACATAGCAAGTAACAACCGAGTCAAGCTCACACTCCATTTGGAAAAACATCACTAAAAAACCAACATAAAAACCCCACACACTAATACTTTCCATTTTCATTTTCATTTCATTTGCATTATTTATTTTTAGTTTTAAAGTGGGTGCACCCTCACTTCCACACCACCATTGTTGAATACTTTGACTTTTGACCATAACAAAAAAGACACTCACACCTTCCCTCCACCCCTCGTGTAGCAACATTACTTTATTTAGTCACATATTCCACATATAAATATCCTTCATTACAACTAGTATTCCAAATCATCACACTTTCATATTCTCATTTTAGTGCTAAGTTTTTATGTCCTAAGGTTGTAACTTCAAAGACATATAGTTACTGCTTTTAGTACTTTGATCATGCAAGGAGTTAAGGTTACACAAAAATGTTCCAAAGTGCTCGAGTTAGCATCACTTGACGATGTTTCGGGGTTCATGTACGAGGTGGAAAAGAAGGCGAACGCGATAGATGAATTTGGTTTTTGGTATGGACGAAGTAATTCGTCCAGACTAAAAATGGGGTTCTACGAAAGAACCCCGTTAATGATTGCTTCCGTATACGGAAGCATTCGTGTTTTAAAGTATATAATAAGTAGTAATAGGACAGATGTTAATAGAACTTCGGGTTCGGATGGGGTTACTGCTCTACACTGTGCTGCTGCAGGGGGGTCAGTTTTGTCGGTTGAGGTGGTTAAACTGTTACTTGATGCTGGTGCTGATGTTGGTTTAACTGATGCTAACGGGAACAAACCTGGTGACTTGATTGCTCGTGGCGTTAATAAGTCTTCGGTTCGTAAAGGTTTGGAGATGTTGCTCAAAGGTTTTGTTAGTGAAGAGGTTGCTACGCCGAAAAAAGAGTATCCGGTTGATGTATCGATGCCAGATATAAATAACGGGCTGTATGGTTCGGACGAGTTTAGGATGTATACTTTTAAGGTGAAGCCGTGTTCGAGGGCTTATACGCATGATTGGACCGAGTGTCCGTTTGTTCATCCAGGGGAGAATGCGCGAAGGCGCGACCCTAAGAAGTTTAACTATACTTGTGTCCCGTGTCCTGAGTTTCGTAAAGGGAGCTGTGTTAACGGGGACGCGTGTGAGTATGCACACGGGGTTTTTGAGTCATGGCTTCACCCGGCTCAATATAAGACGAGGTTGTGTAAAGATGAAATCGGGTGTGCGCGAAAAGTGTGTTTCTTTGCGCATAGAGTTGAAGAGATGAGGCCTTTGTATGCGTCTACGGGTTCTGCGATCCCTTCGGTGAAATCAGGGGATATGAGTCCACGCTCGGGCTCTAGCCAGAGCCCGAGCCCTCCGAAGTCTCTTACATCGACCCCACCCATGTCACCTGCTATTTCTAGTCAGCAGGTGCACGGGTGGCCGAATAAGATGAATCATTTGACACCGCCTGTGCTACAGCTTTCGGGTAGTCGATTAAGGATGGGCTTGAATGCGCGTGACATGAAGCAACAAATGATTGATGATTTGTCATCAAATGTTTACACTAATTCGAATCTTGATGACGTTTTTGGATCCGGACTAAGTGGGAATTACTCGTCTCCTATGAGAAAGCCCGTCAATTATACTTTTGATTCATCGGCTGCAGTTGCTCAAGCAGTGATGAATTCAAGGGCGAATCCAAGGGCCGGCGCGTTCTCCAAACAACGTAGCCAGAGCTTCATAGACCGTGGCGCAACAGGAGCCACGGGTGCACCTTTTTCGCAATGGGGTTCACCTGATGGGAAGTTGGATTGGGGGTTTAATGGTGAAGAGGCTAATAAGTTAAGAAAATCGGCTTCTTTTGGGTTTAGAAATGGCGTGCCAACGAATGTAGGCCACGAGCCAGATGTTTCGTGGGTGAATACATTGGTTAAAGATGTTTCATCCGTTGGCGTAGGGTTGTATAGCTCGTCCGAGAAGCAAAGGTACGGCGTTGGTGGTGGAGATAAGCTGCCCCCGTGGGTGGAACAGATGTTCATCGAGCAGGAGCGGTTAGTGGCATAAAAGCAACGTTGTCGTTAACAGTCGATCGCAGCGCACAAGCTCAGCTCGAGCTTGTTTGCAGTTCCAACCCGTAGCTACATCTAATTTTACCAAACGTATACGAATAGATTTGTTTATATTCTTTAATCTTCTTTTTAATCTGAGTTTTAGTCATCGACAAGTTTGTTTACTAAAGTATGTGAGTAATAATACATCTTTGCATAGTTTATTTTCTTCTGGATGTATACGCAATCATTAGATCAAAACGTGTTTAATATCAACTTATCGTGTTCGTTTTGGGTTATATGTAAGCTTATCAGTTTATTTGATTTCGGTTTATATTACATGAGGTGAGTTCCTTATAGAATATGCATCAAAAAAAGAAGGAAGGAAACAATCTCAACCATCCATTCAAGTTCCATCTAATGGTATATATTAATCTTTTTAAATTTAATTTAAAAACTCATTTTCATCCTATTTCTTAAAAATTAAATATCTCTCAAACCGTTAATCGTTACGAAAAACTAATTATACCATCGCGACGGAAATTAAGTTATCTTTCTATAGATAGGCACTTCTATACACTTTCGGCAAACTTTTTTTTTTTAAATTTACGCATAAAAAATTACATGTGATTCTCGAAAAATTACATGTAATTTTCAAAAATTACGTGTAATTTTTTTGGCGAGAATTTTTAACACTGCAAATCGTTAACTTTTATGTGAATTACATGTAATTATGTGTGAATTACATGTAATTTTTGTAATAAAATAGTTTATTAGTGTTAAATGCAAATCACATGTAATTATGTGTGAATTACATGTGATTTTTGTAATAAAGTGGTTAGTTAGTGTTGAATGAAAATTACATGTAATTTTGTGTGAATTACATGTAATTTTGCTCAAATCACATGTGAATTTATAAATAATTACATGTAATTTTGCTCAAATTACATGTGATTTTATACAAAATTACATGTAATTTTGCTTTAAATCACATGTGATTTTATAAATAATTACATGTAATTTTGCTTTAAATCACATGTGATTCATGTAGACTCACATAACTTTACATCTAACTTTCGTCCCATTTGACGCGTTAGTCTTTTTTTTAAGTTACATGTTTTCATAGATTTTTATTTTCAACTTTAATACCAATAATCTAGAAACCAAGTAAATCACATGCGATTCGTGATAAATCACATGTAATTCGTGGTAAATCACATGTGATTCGTGGTAAATAACATTTTCTCTCCATATCCTCACATCATCCATCCTTCCGAAGTGGTCTTGTGATCCATGTATGCTATCTAAAGTGGTCTTGTGATCCATGTATGCTATCTTGTGATCCATGTATGATAATTACATGTGAATTTGCTTGCATTACATGTAATTCGTGGTAAATTACATGTGATTCAAACAAAAGCACATGTGATTCATCTAAAGTGGGTTTGTTAGAAGAAGTTAAAGTTTTGAAATGTTTGAATCACATGTAATGCAAGCAAATTCACATGTAATTATCATCGAATTACATGTGATCCAATGCAAGCAAAATCAAATGTAATTATCATCGAATTACATGTAATTCAAGCAGACAATTTAATATATTAACAAGATTACATGTGATTAAAAAAATCACATGTGATTCATCTAAAGTGGGTTTGTTAGAAAAAGTTAAGGTTTCGGAATGCTTGAATCACATGTAATGCAAGAAAAATCATATGTAATTATCACCGAATCACATGCAATTCAAGCAGAATTACATGTGATTCAAACAAAATCACATGTAATTTAGAAGCCAATTTGTTTTATATATTTTACATAAATGAAAACATAATACGTGATTAAAAAAATCAAATGTGATTCATCTAATGTGGGTTTGTTAGAAAAAGTTACGGTTTCGGTATGCTTGAATCATATGTAATGCAAGCAAAATCACATGTAATTATCACCGAATCACATGTAATTCAGAAGTCAATTTGTTTTACATATATTTTTTTGGGTAAAGGGGACTCCACCCCGGTAAAATGAACATATTTTATATTAATGGCAACAAAAATTTTAATATATTAACAAAATTACATGTGATTCAAACATTTTAATGTAATTCACATAAATCACGTGTGGTTTTAAAATAATAACAAAAATATTTTTGTCATTTAATAGACGGTTATTTTCATATACTTTTAACGATTTTACAATGTTGAAATTCTCGTAAAAAAAAATACACGTGATTTCACAAATCGCATGTGACGTTACAAATTCAAATGTGATTTTTAAAATAATTAATCAAACATGAGTTTTCGAGAATTACATGTAATTTTTCGAGAATTACATGTGATTTTTTTACGAATTTTTTTAAAAAAAGTCCGCCGAAAGTATATAGAAGTGCATATCTATGGAAAGATAATTTAATTCCCGTCGTGACGGTATAATTATTTTTTCATAACGATTAACGGTTTGAGAGATATTTAATTTTTAAGAAATATGATGAAAATGTGTTTTTTTAATTAAATTTAAAAAGATTAATATTGGATGGTGGAGATTGCTTACTTTGTTCTTTTTTGGATGCATGTTCCTTATA
Source organism: Glebionis coronaria (assembly GCA_025667525.1). NCBI lineage: Eukaryota > Viridiplantae > Streptophyta > Magnoliopsida > Asterales > Asteraceae > Glebionis > Glebionis coronaria. Next base: position 505,543,338 of record CM046880.1, on the reverse strand, counting down.
GAACTTTTCTCATAAAGTTTAATTTTTTAGTTTATATCAAGACTTATGAGCTTAGAATAAACTGAAAATTTTAAAATTATGTCATAAGTCTAAATCAAATAAGCTGATACGTATAAAACGAGACAATTTTTAAACCATTATGTTATTTTGAAAGAGTAGTAGCGTTTAAACAGGGCCGGATATTGGGGTGTGCAGGCGGTGCAACCGCACAGGGCCTCAAATTTTCGGGGGCCTCCAATTTATAATGAGGCGGCTGATATTATTCTTGGTTAAGCTCAAATTTGATATGTATTCGAAAACCTAAGATCCGAAAATATATAAGGAACATTTCATTTAGATTATTTTCAAATGATTTATAAAAGAGAACAAGAAAAACAGAGTCGTATACTTCTTAGATGAAGAAGATGATGAATATAGAGATTCTTCACTTTACACCTTAAACTTTACAAATTGTACATCCTTTTCCCCATATTTTGGTTGTTCTTTCAAATAAGTACATACAGGTTAACAAAAACTACTATCGACACTCATTAGTCCACTTAGGTTTATATTTTAATAAATTGGCCCTACTTTGTTGTTTTCATGTTTTAATGACGTCTCGTACTTTTTACAATATACATACGTATTTGATGTTTCTTGAAAGCCATATCTTGTCAAAATGACAAAAAGAATGATTAGTTACACGTTTTTTTTATCGAATATTCTATAATTTTTTTCCTTATTGATAATGTGGTTAAATTAACCAACTAACGTTTAAGTCATTATGTACGTTTTTAATTGTAAGCATCGATAAACTTAATTTACATTTATACAAACCTTTTTGTATAAAGGGGCCTCATAAACAGTAATGGCACAGGGCCTTCAGAATCCATGAGACGACCCTGCGTTTAAATGCAAAATCCTTTTTGCTTATGATATAGGCAACTAATGATGATCATGTCTTGTATATTAGTAGATTTTAATGTACAAAATAGAAATTATCGACACTAAACTACTACAGTGACAATATATATAAGTTTGTTCTAAAGCAGGTGACATTTGATTTTGGATCAACTTCTTTAATCTTTAATATGTATAAAAGCTGGTTTTGCTAAAAATATCTTGCCCCAAAATTCTAAAACAATGACACTTGTATATTCAATTTTAATCAACGACTGATAACCATCATTCTCTTTCAACATTTATTGTAAACAAAACCCTACCAACCACATTCATCCTCCAAAAAACACACAAACAAAATCCCTAACCAAAATTTTAAAATCAGATTCATTACCATGATATATATAACAATCATTTGATTTCATATCCAGGTTTGTGAATCTTCGATTCAATCATGTATATTCTCAATATCATCATTGTTTTGAAAGACGGTAACTTTTTTTGGGCTAAGGATTGGAATATTTGCTTTTAAGCAATGTTTGTGTGTTAGATGAATTAGAGTTATTGAAAGATTAATCAAGCCCGCACGTATTAATGATACAACAAAGGTAATATCGTGATTAATATTGTTATGGTTCTCTTATGATAACATTGAATCTTTTTCTATAATTTAAATTGGTTAGAGAGGAATGACATGAGGTTATGATGTTGTTAACAACATTTTCTTACATATAAAAAATTAATACGTGACCCCTAAACTGGTGCTAATAGTGATCTGATGGTGTTAAAAAATCCGAAAAAGGATGTTGATAATGCATTTTAAATGGATGTTTGAGATTTGCTTAGTAATGGATTTATAAAAAAATATACAAGAGAGCATGTTGATCGTAGATGGTAACAAGAAATTAAAAGAAAGTAGAAGCTCAGGCTTTTGTTTGTAAGAGCATGAGCAATAGAAAAAAGCTATAATGACTTTTTATCTTTGACACCTCAACATTTCAATAACTCACATTTATTAAAAAGCTTTGTATAAAGAACCACTCCAATGCTTAAAAGATTTTCAAAAGCTTTTCATTATGTTCATGGAGGGAGTATAATGAAAATTCTACAACAAAACCTGGTTTGCACTATTTCTTCAAACACTTGTAAAACTAAAAGTCATTTTGCTAAAAGTCTTTTAACAAGCTTTACTTACGATGCAAAAAGTCATTTAAATAGCTTTTTGAAATAATGCCAAGTCTTTGCTCAAGTTACCATTGTGGATGCTCTAATGTTATATAAAATTCAAACAGAATATTCTATCAAATTATGCCCAAATCTTATACTACGGAGTACATATAAGAAGCAACATGACTGTACATACATAGTTATGCAATTATATAATTAATATATAAGCAACACTTTTATCAAGCTATGTAATTATATCGTACTCCTAGACTAACCCTACCACCTAATTTTGTGTTCTTCCATTGAATTGTCGAAGGTATGCTTTGCAACTTATAGGAATGAAGTTTATATTTTGTATAGCTTCACATTAGTATTTGTACTTCCCCTTTAAAAATAAGAAAAAAAATGTCCATCTTTTATAGCTAGAGACTTTGACTATAGCATGTGGTATGTAGGTGCATAAAACTGATAATGATAGTGCTTAAGACTTGGTGGTAAGTTTCATTCAAGATTAAGGTTCTTTTAATTAGATTACTTAAAAGAATAACAAAGTAATTAGACTTTTGGAAGCAGTTGATAGATTTCTAAGATGTTTCATTTCATTCATTATCCACATAGAATGTTATTTGTGCTGGAGCAAAACCTTATGTGAAATATGTACATGCTAATCTTTTAGCATAATTTTCAATGATATTTAGTTGTGGATTAATCAAACATGAAATAAATGGGACTTAAAATTGTGATTTATCTTGCTACATAATTGTGTTTTTTCTTGCAACATAATTGTGATTTCTCTTGCGCGCAAATTTGAGCAAACATTGAACAAATAGGACTATTTTGTTTTTTCATTTGGGGATTATACGCTGCAGGTTTGCATATGTCTTACTTCCTATTTCTGGCCAGAAAGATGGTGCCAGAAATACTTGATTTTAGATTTATAGCAACGAAGTCACTGTTGTTCGTGTGCAATATCCCATATTGACACCGCTGAAATTTGGTATTTTGTAAATAAAGTATACATTTCTTCAACCTATATATGTTCTAATCTGAACTGAGCCAAAAACGCCTATTAGTGTATCCTTCAACACCTTGAATTATTGTGTTGTCCCTATGTTGTGCTTTGAAAGGCCTTTATCAGTAGAAGGCATGTTAAAAGAGTTGCAAGTGATCTTAATTATAGTTCGACAGGCTTATTTCAGTTCGCCTACATACACATATTTTACATGAGTACGTATACATTTCATTTTAACAAAATATGACTTACATGACCAAAGACAGCGCAAGCTTAAATGGCTTGGTAACCATGTTACATGCAGGTTGAAAGTTTGATAAAATAACATGAAGACCAAATTGGAGGTTCCGCTGGGAAGTAAGTGGACCAATATATGGTCAACGATAATTATATGCTTGTAATTAGTCAAATATCCAGCTCTTTTCCACCTCAAATAAATACAGCTCTGGTTGGCTGAAAATTAAAGAGGTCTTAGGTGCTAAACCACTAATCTTACGTTGGTTATGTATGTTGTGCTAATATTTACTTTTCTCAGCAGATATATCAGGCAATGAATGTGAAGGTATTTTTCGGTAATAAACAAGGCATGTTCAATGTCAGTAAGATCATTTTTTTCTCATATCTGACCATCTATTATATATTTTAGATAATAAATTACCTGTTATAGGCTAATGGGTCATATTGGGTTAAGATGGGTCATAACAGATTCTAACAGGTTGCAATAGTTTTCGTAACGAGGATGCTTAAATCTAATGATAGAAGTGAAATGTGAATGGCATAGAGGTGCATAACTATGTCTAACATACATACTTGAAGCATGCTTTTTACATTGTTGTTTGTTTTGACATTTAGAAATGTAGCAACGCCTATGATTTTATATTAATCGGTTTTGTTTACTTCAATAAAGGTTGAAGTTATCAAGAATATACAGGGCTGTTTTTTAACGATTGCTTACTGAAACTGCTAATTATATGGGTTGATTGGGATTGCTTATTCGATTAACTAATTTTAGGGGCTGATTGGGAATATCTAATAAAAACTGCTTATAGTGGGCCATTGAGATTGTTTATTACAATTAACTTTTTTGAGTGATGTTTGGAATTACTCATTGAGAAATATTATAGGGTGTCGTTATAGGTATAAGAATGACTTGATGCATTAACTTAAGTAGAAATGAAGTAACTTGAGTTGCAACACGTCTAATTTTATATACTAGAGTATTTAGTTTGCTAACCACTGAGAAATTAATAAGTACTTGCAATATTAAAAATATGTGTCAATTTTATGTGGTATACATATAGTCTGATTTATCAATACATAACACTTTCTCACACATTCCATGGTCATCTTTATTTAAAAATGCAGCTGGAAGGCAAGGCCTTGCCTGAAGCATCACTCCCGTTTCATCATGCAATTTCTACATATCCGAGGTAACCTATCATTTTATCTACTAACTTTTATCGCCACTTGAAAATTTCATAGTCATTGCCCGAGTCTTGATGTGCTTTATCCCAAAAAAACCCAAAAGAATATTTTAACAGCCTAATCTGAAGCAATGTGTCTATTTGATAGTGTGAAGTTTATCTTTAGTAATAAATTGCAAGTTGTTTGTAGCATTAAACTTTGATATGGTTGATTGTTTTAAAGTTCTTCTAATATTAGTACTTGGAACCAATTTGGTGCAAATTATACCAGGTGGTATTTCCATGTTTTATAAAATCTGAAGATGATGGATTATTAATAATGAGGCAGTTGCCAAGTCAGTGAAGTTTTACACTTCCAAAAATAAAACACCACATGAGGTTTTTTCATCAACAATATTTTATTCCAAACAGTAACAAGAAAAAAAATAATGAATAACTATGTGTTGTAAATGATGATATAAAACAGAATTTAACAAAGCTATGTAAATGATAGGCAATAGTTGGAATTGAACAACTATGAAAACGAAAGTAAGTTTATTTTGTTATGTATTTATATTTATCATTTGAAACTTACATGTTGGCATACTAATATTCTTGCATTCAAATAGCATTATCTATAGATCTAGAAAGAAGAATAGAGAAGCAGAGATAGAAATAACAATACGCAGAAAGGTTACCTCAAAGATCACTTAAAAGCAATTTGATTTTCAACAAAAAGTTCTTGTTGTAATTAGTGTTTTTCGGATTCTGGAGTCGATTAAATAGAAGTGTTTCCACATAATCTTGAATGTAAAAGGTGGATCATTGAAAAAGCTTTAAGAAAACTGAATCATTGTACACTTACTAATTCACTTTCACTTATCTTGACTCTTACTTTTGTATTTGTATATGTAGATTAATACTAATTATACTTTTTGTATTAATAACATAAACTTTCCAAGTTGACCAACGACTATTTATCATGTCAAACTTTGTTGTCCTAATATAGTGCGATAGTTATATTGTGTGTTGTAAATAATAATTGTAAATGATTGATAGTAATAAATAGAAATCCGAAGAACTTATGTAAACAATAAGCAATAGTTGGAACAACCAAAATTATAACGAATAATTATCAAAATGTAAATGTTTTTCGAATAAATTTTTTAAGCTCGTCGCCCAACGGGCGGGCTTTGAAACTAGTTTGGTAATAAAGAGAGATATATGGATCCTTGAATTTGTGACAAATCATTCAATAAGCACAAAAGGCATGAATCGTAATATTAAAAGAGGAAAAAATTTCAAGAATAGTCCCTATCGTGTACTCTAAAAATCAACGTTCGTTCCGATTTCAAAATAAGTGCATCAGTCGTCCATATCATTTACAACTTGGATAAAAAATGGTCCCTATCTCGGATGAGAGTTAATTTTGGCTGTGGTATGAGAGGAGGGCTAATTTGGTCCTTTAATCTTTTTTTTCTTTTCATTACACAAAAAAAATAACCTACCGTCATTTTGTTCTTTGTCAATATACAAAAAAAGAGATCCAAAATCTTATCATTTTCATCTATACCATCATTTCCATATGCACACAGATCCATCATCACCTTCGAAAATATGGACCTAAACAAAAGCCCAAGAAAGCTGCTGGATGTTTGGTTTGATATACATCAGCTTGAATGATGTTCAGGTGTTGAGGGTTATAAAGGAGGCTGAAAAAATTGGACTGATGTTGGTGGTCTTGATGAGGATGATATGGGATCTCGCGTGGGAGAGTGGGAGACTGAAGGAATCTGTCTATCAGACTTGCACTCCACCCGTTTACAACTTGGATCACCAGTCGTAACCTACCGCCGTCACTTTTGTTCTTGGTGTTTTTTTTCTTCTTTTTCTGGTTTTTTTCTTTACCACCACAAGGCCACCAGTCCACCCTCGATTTAACTACCACACCTACGTGATGATTTAACCACAACATCCTCGAGTTAACCATCACACCCATTCACACCCCAATCTCGCCTCTTAACCCCATCCACCAGCCTCAAAACTTTATCCAACTCCACACACTCCCACACCGCCTCCACAAAAATACATCCTCACCAACATCACAAACCAACTCACCAGCGTCACAAAAGACCCAATACGCATTCAAAACCCCTCCGTACTACTAAATAGGACGTGATAACATGGCGATAAAAATCACCATTTAGTTCAATCCAACCGGTCTTGTTTCCCAATCCCAACCACGACCCATCATCAATTCCTTGATTTTTAGTAGTTTAAAGTTCAAAGTTTATTACTTGAGAAGATATCTTGTAAGATGTTCCCTTGCAGTTTCCGATCGAACTCCCACAAATAAACTTGATTCCCACTACGACTCCCACACCCCATCTCATCCGGCAACAATATCCTCCTCCAAACACCATACTCCATATCAATCACAAGCACATAACAAAAACTCCGTGTCATCCAGTGAAACGCCCCATTCACAAAAATATGCAACAAATCTTAGCATTACTTTAACGCAACAACATGACAAGATAGGAAACCGCCTAATGTTTCAATATCTCTTTATGAAGCAACTCTAAAGGATGGATTCTGCAATCCATATTCAGAGAAATCCAAAAGCAAAAGAGTCGTACCAAGAATGATGATTTTCCTTACTGCAATCCATATCGACTTCTTTTTGTTTACTGCAATCTACAAGGAACAGATCCACTTTGATATCAGAGATCTCAATTGTTTTTTTATGGGTGATTTGGGTTTTATGATGACGTAAATAGTTTTTTTTATTTACTGATCTACGTGTGATGAATTTATTTTTCCGGTTATTGGTTTTGGATTTGGGTTTTTGTTTCTGTTTTGGGTTTTGGATTTGACGATATGATGAATATATAAAGAATCTGGTTTTGGCTTAAACTTGACAGTGATGATGAATTGTGTCTGATGATATGGGTAAGATTTTTAACGGTGGTTTTTTGTTGACATATATAAGATATTTATTAAGTTTTTGTTTAATGAAAATGAAAAGACAAATATACCCCTCTATTTCTAAAAGTTAACAGCCAAAATTAACACTAATCCAAGATAGGGACCATTTTTGATCCAAGTTATAAACGATAGGGACGACTGGTGCACTTATTTTGAAATAGGGACAAAAGTTGATTTTCAATGTAAACGATAGGGACTATTCTTGAAAAAGATATTATTATGTTGGCGTCACATCATAATAGCAAGACTAATAAAAAAATCTTATTATGATAACACTAAACACATATTAAAACTCCTCTAAACTTTACATTATCATTATCATAAAAACTAAACAAACTAAACATTTCATTCCTTTAAATAAAAATACACATTACATTATTATAAGTTTATTAATACAATATAGTTTTAATGGATAACATGATGGCTGCAAATCTATGAAGCCAAGCTAGCTGCAATTTTGCACTAAAAAACAAAATTATCAAAGGCAAAAAAGGTAGGTGTTATCATTAATCAACGGGTAAAAAAAAAGTTAGGATTGTAGCCTTCTTAACTGCACCTAATTGCAACGAACATTTCCTCTAGTTTTAACTGATAAAACCGCTCTAAACTTGATATATTATCATGAGCTTACTAATATTACAACTCAAAATACTATTAAAAAACATGATTAACAAAAAACAATACACAATAACCCCATTGAAAAAATAACAACGCCTTTACTGTTTTCTTCTCCTTCCCACTCCGACTTGCAAGTTGCAACCCTCTAAAATAACCTGCAACAACAAACAGAACCTCAACAACCTAATGGACGGAGCAACCTCCATTGAAACCTTATTGGACCCAATAACAAACACAAACCCTGAAGTGGTTGTGGGGGCTTAAACAAAGATTTTTTTTTATAAATTCCATCTTAACGCGCGTTGGTGTTGGTGAAGCAATGCCTCACCCAACGATGCTGATCGATGTGATAACGTCGCGTACGATATTATCACAACGCCTTAATTAAATTGCTCCGTATAAAAGCTCATTAGTAATAGTTAGTGATGAGAGATAAACTTTTAAAAGACTTTGCTAACATGTAGTCACTGAGTACATGTTTATCTTTTTATATATGAAAGATTTAATTAATAAATTCAATTAATGCTGGTACAGAATTTTTTGTCTATTTTTATTTGTTACATGAGTATGTAGAACATACGATAAACAACATTTTAGGTAGAGATATTTCGTTGCTATTTTGATATCTTTTTCTTTAATTTTCAAGTTCTTTGCTTGTTCTCATACCAGTGGTGGACGAAAAAATTTGACCATAGGGGCATCGATCAATTTTTTTGGTGTAACTTGAAATACTCCGGATTAGGTCGGGTCGGGTCATGTATAAGTATTTAAGGTTCTATTTGTTTTCTGAACGAATTAGGTGTTTGGATCCGAATGTGTTGAAAGTATTGATCTTATCCTGGTTTGCAGAAAGTTGTTGTTTTGGTTGTTATTTTATGTAGGGACTAAAGTTGTAACTACAAGAAAGATGAAGGGCCATTATGTCAAGATAAGGAAAGCTGAAGGGTTACATGTGCCAAAGTGAAAAAGCTGTTGGAGTGGATTATATAAGCTGGTCAAACCCCAACTCACCTTCATATCTCGCAATCATAATCTCTCTCTCGTTTTTTACACATAGTTAATGTGTTCTGGTGATTGAGATCATCTTGATCTTTGTAATCTTGTTTTTCTATTTTCTGCTTTGTAAAACTATTATCAAATTAGATAATAGATCCATACCAGCATTATTCTGTGGTGGATTGTTTTTAATAAAGTTGATTTGAGAATCATGCTTGAGTTTTATAAATCTTAACATGGTATCAGATACAGGTTACATCACCTTACTTTGATATTGTGATTTTCACATTAAAAACGTTTTTGGATTTCAAAAAATTGGGGTTTTTAAAATTGAGAGGTTCTTGATTGATTAACTGGTGTTAATCGATTGGTTTTGTGGTTATCCATCATCCCTGGCGTTCTTGATCATTAGCCCTAATTCCTTGAAAAATTAGGGTTTGGTAATTTTTGGAGATCTGTTTGATCGAGGCTCGACTGGTGTTGATCTTTGGTTGATTTGTTCGATTGACACTTTGGATTGGTGTTTTTGGTGATTTTCTCTAATTGTTGGATTAGGGTTTGGTTATGGGTTCTTGATTATTCATTGACTAAGTGAATCAAAGAATAATTAAGGCAGTCTTCCGCTGATTCTATTGCTTTGTAACACCTCTTTTACTTTTTAGTCTCTTTAACTGATTTTTGATTGGTTGTTGTGATTCTTGTTTTTTGTTAGTAGTGTAATATTTTCTCTCGTGTCTTGTCAATCTTTAGCCCTTGACCTACCATCTTGAATGGTTTGGAAACCTGGGAACTAAACGAGGTTGATCTTGACTTCTTTACTGTTTATGTTACTTGTTTGTTGTTTTTGTGATTGCTTATGTCTGTTTACGGTATGTCTGAGGAGGAATTTGAGCATGGTAGTGATGGCTATAGTACTAATGCAACTGATGCATCTGTTACTAAGATTAATCGTTTGTATCTTAGTGATCCTTTGCATCTTCATCCTATTGATTCTGCATCTTTAACTGTTGTGTCTGTTAAACTTAAGGGTACTGAGAATTATCAAGTGTGGTCTTGTGCTATGTTACTTGCTCTTGAGGGTAAAAATAAGACTGGTTTTATTGATGGATCTTGTAAAAGATCTAATGTTGATGAAGTTCTGGGTAGGCAATGAGATAGAGTTAATGCTATTGTGTTTGGTTGGATTTTAAATTCCATTACTGAGGAGTTGTTCTTGGGTCAAATTTTTTCTAAAAGGGCTAAACATGTTTGGGATGAACTTAAGGAAACTTATGACAAAGTGGATGGTTCTGTCACTTTTAATCTTCATCATAAATTCACTCTTTGTCTCAAAATGGTTCTGTTTTGGCTGATTATTATCATAAACTTAATTCCCTTTGGAAACAATTTGATGCCCTGGTGCAACTTCCTAGGTGTACTTGTCATGCTGCTGAGGACTTTAAGAAACATAATCAATTAATGAAATTAATGCAATTTTTGATGGGGCTTGATGATTCTTATATGCAAATATGAAGTAGTATTCTCTCTAGAGATCCTTTACTTGATGTTAAAAGTGCTTATGCTATTATTTCTAGTGAGGAGTCTCATAGAGTTATGTCTGGCTCAGGGTCTTCCCAAAGGAGCCAGTCCTCTGTGTTTAACTCTAGTGTGAATAGGGGTAGTGTTCAAAGACCTCAACCTTCTAACTCTTCTAGACCTGCTGGTTCTAATAGACCTACTAATGGGAATATATGGTCTAATGGGGGACCTACCTTGGTATATGAGAATTGTGGTTTTAATGGGCATACTGTTGATAGATGTTTCAAGCTTATTGGTTATCCTCCTGATTTTGGAAAGAAAAATAATACTGGGTTTTCCAATAATAATTAAACATTTTGTGAATAATAACAATGCTAGTTCAAGCTCTACATCTTCTTTCTCTAATGAACAGTTGTCTAAAATCATTGCTTTGATTAAAGACAATTCTGCTGGTGCTCAAGCCAATATGGCAGGTATTGTGTTAAATCAAAGTTTTGTTTTTAACAAGAATTTTCATAAATTTTTCTGTTCTAATAGTCAGATTAAGTCAAATCTTGTGGATAATGGTCTTATAGTTGATTCAGGTGCTAATAAGCATCTTACATATGATGATAAGTATTTGGTTAATGTGATTGATATTTCCAAACTTGGCATTAAAGTGTCTCATCCTAATGGAATTGAGGCATTTATTACCAAGGTTGGAAATATGGTCACAAAGACTTAACCTTATATGATGTGTTGGTTGTGCCTGAATACTGTGTAAGCCTTATGTCAGTCCATAAAATTGCTAAATATAGCAAGTTTGTGGTGGCTTTTGATGAGTCTAGTTGTTATATTTTGCCTCAGGGTTTGAGGGAGATGAGATTGTTGGGGACTGGTAACAAAAGGATGGCTTATATTTTTTTGATAGAGGTACTGGTTTTGAGAAACCTAATGTTACTTGTTTTTTGAGTAAAGATATGTGGCATTATAGACTTGGTCATCCTTCAGACCAAGTTCTCAATGTTTTAAAAGAAGAATTGGTTTTTGAGAAAATTAAAAATGAATTTGTTTGTAAAATTTATCAAAAGGCTAAACATACTAGAGAATCTTTTTCATTAAGTGATCACATTTCTACTAGTCTAGGTGAGTTGGTTCATTTCGACTTGTGGGGGCCTTATAAAGTTGTTAGTAAGGAAGGTTTTAGATATTTCTTAACTGTGGTTGATGATTTTTCTAGGGCTGTTTGGGTTTATTTGTTGAAAAATAAGGGTGACATGTTTGAGTGTATAAAGGTTTTCTTCTATTTGATTAAAACCAGTTTAATAAAACTATTAAAACTTTTAGAAGTGATAATGGTACTGAGATTATTAATCATAAAATGGTTTCGTTTTGTGAGTTAAATGGGATTATACATCAAACATCTTGTCCTTATACTCCTCAACAAAATGGGATTATTGAGAGGAAACATAGGCATCTTTTTAATGTTGCTAGACCCCTTATGTTTCAGGAGGGTTGCCTCTAAATTGTGGTCTGAGTGTGTTCTTACAGCTACTTACTTGATTAACAGGTTGCCAACCTCAGTGCTGAAAGGAAAGAGTCCTTTCCAAATTGTGTTTAATAAAAAACCTGGTTTAAAACATTTGAGAATGTTTGGGTGTCTCTATTTTGCTACTTTACTTACTAGTAATGATAAGTTTAGTAGTAGATCAGAGAAGTGTGTGTTTTTCGGATACTCTGGGACTAAGAAAGGGTATAAATTGTTAAGTCTTGAAAAGGGTCAGTTTTTGTTTTCAAGAGATATTAAGTTTTTTGAAAATATTTTTCCCTTTAAGACTAATGGCAATGGTACTCTTACCAATGATAATCAGGGTCTGAATCTAGATAAATTCTTAGAAGTTGTTGTTGAAACAGATCCTGGTGTGCCCTATGATGATAGTATTTCTGCCTCACCATCTAGAGGTAGCAACTCTTCTCATACTAATGAGCCTTTAGTTGACCCACTTGAGAGTGAGGAGTGGCATTCTCAGGTCTCTAATGAGCCTGATCATGAGGATGAGATGGCTGCTCTCTTTAATGAGCATGAATCTGAGGGCATTAATAGTAATACACCTAATGCTATGAGTCCTGTTGTTAGAAGGTCTGAAAGGGTTTATGTTTTGCCAAGAAAATATAATGACTATTGATGAGGCTGCAATTATACATAGTCTCATCGTCCAAATCAGGCTTAAAATCCTTAAAATATCATCAAAATATCCCAAAATATGCTTGTGTTTGTTCATTGTGTATTTTATGTACGGATATCGTGAAATCAACAAAAGATCACAAGAATGAAGCAAAAACGAACACGGGAAACGAAGCTGCACAATGAACCGGACCCGAATCATGATTTTTCATTGAAGTCCTTGAAGTTTTGAAGATTGGCAAGATTAGTCCCTCAACAATTGAAGACATGTCATATTATACCCTTGTAAAACTTTTTCCCTTTCATTCCTATTGCTCATTTAATTGCGCTTATTTGATTCAGCTTATTGTGTTTATTAGTTTATTCTTACTGATTGATTTATGCTTATTTTCTTTGTATTTGTTTACTTATATGTTTATATGCTTGTTCCTCTTTCGGCTTCAGTCGCTTTGTTGATTTTTCATGTCACTTGTTTAACTAGTGTGTGGGTTAACTTAGATTTCTGCTATAGCCTTAGGTTTGTGATTTAAGATTGATTGAATCTATGTTTTGAGGTTAGGATAAGTAGATATAAGCTTTGGTTCTGTTCTAAAAAAAATAAAAATAATAAAAAAATTAGTTGTTGTTCACCTTTTTGTATAGCTAGAGCAGTAGGATCTTAAATCCTCTTTCTTCTTGTTAGTGGTTTATGAATCTGCGTTGTTTGAGTGTTTTTATGTGTTTTTAGTGGATGCTAGTGTTTTTGCTTAGCTTAACTTCTAGTTGTAATTTCACTGAGGTGCACCGAGGTTTAGAAACCCTCCAAGTTTCTGTCTGCTATTAATTAGTAGGGGTATTTCTGTAGCTTGAATATTGAAATTTTTGTTACGATTTGGTGTTAACCGATAGGTCATAGGATAGTGTAGGATTTCCCTATTCTACTATAGGTATTGGTATATTTTATTTTCAAGATTTGGTAGACGAAAATCCTTTTTTTTGTCAAACAAATCAGCAAACAAGCATGCTGTCTGCACAGTAGGTAAGTTTGATCATGTTTGAGAGTTCTGTGAATTGGAATCTTGTTAATGGAATAGTCACAAGTTAGTTTAGAGGTTGATTAGTAATTTTTCTAGAATTAGTTAACATTTGGTTAAGAATTGAGCTGCCTGATTCTCATCCCATTGCACGTAATCTCAACAGGTATTCACATTTCTGTCGTAGTCCGTATCAGCAAGGGTTTGGGTTGTTGCTGGTGATTGTGGGTTCAATTTTTGTTAAAAATATAGGTTTAGGTTAGGAGTTAGTGTGCACTATCTATCATAGGTATTGTGGCTTTTGGTGGTTTAAACATAGCCGTAGACATCACTGTTTTGCCCCAAACCTATCAGACCTCATATTTCTGAAATTTTGTGATTTTGTGTTACTTTGGTGTGCAATCCGAGATTACTTGGTTGTTTATTGTGTTATATTTGACTCCCCACAACTCCATGGTTGTGGGGGTGCCGTTTGTGCCCAAAAACAACGTCAAACAAGCCTAAAACAAACAAAAACGAGCCCAAAACGAGCCGAAAAACCATACAGTAAGTTTTTTCTTTGTTGTCCGAGAACGCTGTAAATATTTTATTTTTTTAGTGTTGTCGATATCGGACAACACTGATCTTGGACAAGCCTGTTGTCTGGTAGGATCTTGGACAACACAGAAGTACTCCACCTTGGAGTACTTTGGGGTACTTTTGTTTTTAGCCATTTTTTTAGTTTTTTTTAAACTTTTTCATTTTTCCCTTGTTAATTTAGTTAAAATATAATTTTTAGAAAAATAAAATTTATTTTTAGCATTATTTTATTATTTTTATGATTATTTTAGTTTAAAAAGTGTTTTTAGCCTTTTAAAAATAGAAAAATAGTTTTAAAAATTTAGGAAAAATATTTTTTAGTCTTTAAATAATATAAGTGAGTTATTAGTTCAATAAAATAATATATTGGGCTTTTTCTTAATTATATTAAATTTTAGGGCTTTAATTAGCATTTAAAATTGAATATTTAATTAATAAAAGGTTTTAAAATCTTATTTATTGAATTTTTATTCTTATTCATATTATTTTTGACTTATTTTTCATTTTTAATTAAGTTTTAGCTAAAATTTTTAATCTTGTCACGTTTTACGTATTTACGTTCGCGTTTTACGTTAATTCGTCGTAGTGTAATCGTAATCGTAGCTCGTCTTTAATTTTTCTCTCTCAACCCAAAAACGTCACTAATCCAAACTTTGATTTTACATATTGGCACACTTAATTCACACACCTCCTTCGAGAACGAACTTGGAATCTATTCGACTTGTCGATTTTCCTAAATCGCCGAGTTTAATACTTGCCCATTATACGTTGTTTTCCTAAACACGTATTTTTACCACAATCATTTTGGCGCCACTGCCGGGGAGGTGTTTTTAGTGTGCCATTATTATTATCGTGTTTGTGTGAGTAGTGCGTTTTTGCTTTTCAAATTTTGGAAAGCGTATATAACGTACATACTCATTTTTGTTATTTTTCTCTATTATACTATAGTATCCAAATAAATCGTGTTTAGTTTTCCTAAACTAAACACAAACCAATCATTTTACTATATTGTAGATATCCCATTATTGTTTTCGTTTTTTTTGTAAATATATTACTATATTGTACTTACGTAGAACAATAAATATACAAGTACCCCAAAAGCGTGAAAACGCAACCTTAATTAGGATTTCATCACTATATTATTTTATTCGAATATAAAGCAAAAATCAAAAAGGCAAAATAGATAAATACTTTCGTGAGGCTTAATTTTGATTAACACAAACTATAAGGTGGGTATAAGGCGGTTATATTTCACGACCTAAGGGAAAAAGGCTCTTAAGTGCTTAGCGCCGCCTCGTTTCCCCCGCTTGCTTGTGCGTGTTTTGAGAAAGAAGGCTAATCGAGGGTTTGCCAACCGAAGTATTATCTACGTATACTATATTTTCTTGTGTTTCAAAGATTAAACCCTCTTGAACGTTTTGGTGTTCCACCAACGTTCTAAAGTCATCGAAGGGGTTCACCCCACGTGATCGTTTTCATTCCTTGAGGCTCCTTTAATCGAGAAATTGATTCGAGGAGAGATTTGTAGATTTGAGTCTACGTAATACACCAAAAAACCAAAAAACCTAAAAAAACAATCAAAAATAAAAAATATTTTTCTTACCCATTATCAATTAATTCTTTTTCTAACCCTCTAGTGTTTATTTCTCGTAACACCATTCTCGTTTCGTCATGTCCAACGATGAATATTACTCTTCTCCATATTGTGGAGGTCCGCCCGACGGTGGTAATTGCTTCAATTGCGAGATTTATGAAGGAAGGAAGGGGTATATCTCCAACTCTCCTCAAAACGACCATGGTTACGGATTTCAATCCTATGACCAAGCTCCACAACCGCCTTCGCCTTATTCGTGTGATTTTTGCGGTTTGGAGCACGACTTCGGATTTGGTTATACGAATTATAATGACCCCGAACCGAATCCTAATTTCTTTGACCAATAATCACAGTATCCATCGTCGTATTCATGTGAGTCTTGTGGAAACGCACCTCATTATGGGTATGATTGTCAACCGATGAACCATGATACGTCTTTCGATAACCAATTCTCCGGTTTTGACCAATCACCTCCACAAAATGTTTTCGATGATGATCTCGGTGCAAGCCGCGTCGACAAGGGATTTGAAGAAATTAAATTGCTTTTTCAACAAATTATGGAGAAAAAGGAACTTTCAATCGTCAAAGTGATCGAAGAAATCATCAAAGATATGAAAGAGGAGAAACGACGAATCAATCAAGAAATAAACGATATCACTAATGAACTCGGCATTAGGAGATATCATAAAGAAGAAATAAGTGACGAGTTTAAAAGAGAGTGTGAGATTAGAACTAAACAACTTTTACAAGATTACAATGGTTTAAGCATCGAAATTCGTCATAAGAGAGAAGAACAAGAGAGAGAGGAGTATCAAGCTAATTGTGATCTCACGTCTCCTATTTATGATGACGACAACGATGGCGACATTTTTAATCTCAACCCATCTTGTGAAACCATTACTCTCATGCTCCCAACGAAACCCGATGCCTCTCTAAGTATGGGGGAGACGAATCTTAGCACTAATCCTAGTGTTGAGATCCCTATTCCAATCCAAAGTGAGCCTACGGTTGTCTTCAATGACGAGTTAAGTGATTTTTCTCTTGATGAATTTTTCCACGAGGATTCTAACGAGGCAAATTACGATAGTGAGTGTGATACGACTTCATGTGATGATGTCTCTCCCAATGACACTTCGGGTAGCGAATCATTGACTTTTTCGAACCCACTTTTCGATGATGATTTTTCCACTAGTGATGACGAGTCACTAATCGACGAGGACGTTCAAAATACCGATTTTAAAATCTTTTCGAACCCTTTATTCGAATTTAATGACGCGTTCATTTTTGGTGACGTAAATCCTCTCTTTGATGAGACGTTCGAGGACATCGAGAGTGAGGATTTTAAGGATCTTAAACTCGATGAGCCAGATTTGCTAGTCACCCACCCGACGTCTCATAGGATGAGACTTTTCTCTCTTCTACTCATGATGTTTCCATTCTCGAGGGGTTCACCGATGGACCGCCTCTCGATGAGAATGAGGATTTTAGTGAGGCTTTTGCCTTTGATCCGGGGGGAAATTTTGAAACTCCTATTTTGAGCGATTCTCTTTCAATTTTACCTTCGTTTCAAAGTATCCCTACCCGCCCCCTCGGAAATGATGAGTTTTCATATGTTGTAAGGAGTTTTCTTCCTTACAAGACGTATCCTCACGCTTTGCGTATTTTATTTTCAACAAAATGTGAGGATACGATCTTTGATCCCGGTATAAAGGCTTTGCCTTTATTATCGGTTCCTTTTGGGCCTTGATTACATGTAAGCCTCACAAAAATGACCGAACCAAGATAATCCCTAAATGATCACATTTATGGGGATTCGAGTCGAGCTCTTGACTCGGTTATCAAAAACGAGGTGCCTCGTGGGGGAATCTCATGCCTATCATTTTTATCATTTCTGTTTTATTTTTCTAATAGTGTAATGTGAGGGGACTTGTGCTCTTCCAATCTTTGTTCTGTGGTTGTTTGTGATTGTGATTCTTTAGGTTCATCGTCATCATTGAAGCCTCTCGTGTTCGTTTTACGGATCACTCGAGCTTCGATCGTTGCCTTTGGAGATTCTGATATTCGATGATATCATTTTATGTTCTACGTTTATCTTATTAGCATAATTCATAAACGGCTTTTAGGTTATTCGTTTTACCCTTTCCATGCTCGAGATTAAGCATTCGACTCTCTAGTATGAGGGTGTTTTCACCCCTAGACTCGAAACATTGAGGACAATGTTTAGTTTTAGTATGGTGGGGGGGGGGGGTGGGGTTGAGTAGATACTTCACCTTACTTACATCACCATGCAATCCCAATTTCATCTTTTTGTTATCGTTTTGTTGCAAATAAGGCTAAAAATGGACAAATTTTAAAATGTTTCTAGTTTTTCGTAAGTGTTTAAGACACGAATGTAGTTTTTCTGATGGTGAGAATAAGAGTAATTTTTGACTCGACCGTGCGTGTTGAGCACTTATCTTCGATTCTTTAACTTTTTAGGCTAAGTCTCTTAGATGAGGACGAGAAATGATAGAGTTATTTATAAGTCTCGTAATCGTCACAATCTCATGTGTAGTAATTATTAGCTTATTCTCCCCACACTTTTATATAATAAATTGTTAATAAATATTGATTTAGCGGTTTAGTCACTATTGTTGGTTTCTAATTTGTTTTAGTAGCTTCCATGTAATTAAATAGGGAAAACGTTAAGGTATCGCCAGCGTCACGGTTTTGAAGTATTGGCACCCGAATAATCGAAAGCTTCACCTAATAATAAGATTTCAAGTGCTCAGCTAAATTAAGCAAAAATTTGAAGCTCACAAGGCCGAAAAATCTATGCCCAAATTGAAAGTGAATCAAGCCTTAATCTTTGAAGCTTTAAAGATCCAAAATTCGCTTTAGCGTGAGGATATACGTCAAGTCATAATAAAACCACCGATGATGGCGGATAATAAAAGACAAGGGCAAGACCAAAGTCATAATAAAAGCTTCATGGCGAAGTTGAATAAAAGATGGAGGTAAACCATGATAATAAAACCACCGATGATGAGGCGGATAATAAAAGTCATGGTAATAAGTCTCATGTTCAAAACAGTTATAAAACCGTGTTTATCGATCCTTCTTGTTGACTTAATTTTTTGACATCGTTGTCTATTAGGGTGAATTATTAATTCGATGATTTTGGTTACACCGTTAAGACTCTATTTTTAGACCTAATCTCTATTCACGCATAAGTCAATGATGTATCCTCGTGATCATTAAGACAAAATAAAATATAAGAGATACCAAGTAGGAATAAGGGAGTTTAGGTTCATAACTAACACTCATGAGATATGATCGCGTTGCTAACTTATAATAACAATGATCTCGTTACACGCTTAGCATAGAATTGGGTGAAAATCGAGGAAAAATTATTTCTAACGAAGCATTCACGTGTTCTTGTTCTATGATCCTAAAAGTCACTTTATCGTGATGAAAACAATACATTATGTCTAAAACACGTGTAGTAGTTTACTTAAGTTTATGTCTTCAATAAAAGTCATCATAAAATGAATTTTGGAAGTGCTATGATACTTAGTTATAGCATTGCGTGGGGACACGACAATGGTTTAGTATGGGAGAGTGATGAGACTGCAGTTATACATAGTCTCATCGTCCAAATCAGGCTTAAAACGCTTAAAATATCATCAAAATACCCCAAAATATGCTTGTGTTTGTTCATTGTGTATTTTAGGTACGAATATCGTGAAATCAACAAAAGATCACAAGAATGAAGCAAAAACGAACACGGGAAACGAATCCGCACAATGAACCGGACCCGAATCATGATTTTTCATTGAAGTCCTTGAAGTTTTGAAGATTGGTAAGATTAGTCCCTCAACAATTGAAGACATGTCATATTATACCCTTGTAAAACTCAAATATTACATGTGGGTTCCTAATATTTCAAGATTATACAAAAATATCCCTTGAAGAATGCCATATTTGCACAAAAGGCCCTTGTTATAAGTTTGTAAAATGATTGTTCCAAAAATGACAAGATGATGAAAGTTATAATAAAGGGATATGAAGAAATGGCTATTCAAACTTTTTGTGCATACTTTTGGATATTACAGGGGGCAAACTTGGATAAACCAACCCCAAAACCACCACAACCCGTTTTTTAACCCAATTTTTAAAATAGCTAAGTACCTAGTTAACATACACTGTTATACCCAAAACAGATTAACTCTCATACTATTCACTCATCCCCTCCTCATAAACCCTTGGTACTAATCTTTATCAAAACAAAGGGTTTTGTTATAATTCTGTCCAGATACACGATTGAGGGTGTCAACATCATTTCCCAACCCTCAAAACCAACACCAGCTCATCAATATGGTCCCCCCCACATGTCCTGCACACAAGAAAACAAGAAGATCCCAGAGAATCAACGGCTATAGAGGATTTCGTGTTCTCCAATGGTTCATGGACGTCCAAGATCAACAAGTACAACAGCAGGCATCACATGATACCATCCTTGACCAAGATTTCAAGACTTACAAGGGCATATTCGGAATCACTGCTATTAGGGTTTTTATTTTCTTTAGCTTCTAGTAATTTCCACCTCATTGTATAAATATGGGTGTCCTGTACCCATATTAG
Source organism: Glebionis coronaria (assembly GCA_025667525.1). Lineage (NCBI taxonomy): Eukaryota > Viridiplantae > Streptophyta > Magnoliopsida > Asterales > Asteraceae > Glebionis > Glebionis coronaria. The sequence goes on along the minus strand of CM046880.1, from coordinate 505,522,784 downwards.
TTGTTCCAGTTTTAATTTTATAAACCTTCTATATGAATTAGTTAAAGAAAATATTGAAGCCTTACAAGATCAATTCTGTGTCCCACTTTAAATTTCTGCCACTTTAAATTCTTGCAAATTTACCTTACTTGCATTGTCTTTTAATTTCTCAAAATCTCAAATCCTACCCAATCATTGTAGCATAAGCCCTTTAATAAGTTGTATGACAAACGGCTTTTATTAAGGTATCGTGGTTCATGGTTAGGAGGTGATAGGTTGTTGGTGGCCTATTCAGTTATCTGCTTTTTATTTGAAGAAAGTTCTTTGGTTCTCAAAAAGTTCACAAGCTGAAGCAATAAGCTCTCTGACAAGGAGCTTATTGAAAGAATTTTATGTGCTTTGGTTGATATTGTTGAAGATGTTGGAAGCTTCCGAGTTGTAGTTGCTACTGGTTCGAGGTTTTGATTATTTGGTTAAAAATTTTTGAGGTAGTGATCACTTGTGGATAAGTTGTGGTATGATAAGCTGATACTTGGGTGTAATAAGAAAGAAAAAGGTGCTAGTTCTCTTATAGCAAGATTGGTCAGGGTGGATTGTGCCTGGACCCAATGTAAGTTAACTTTTCCCCTTTCATTCTTATTGCTCATTTAATTGCGCTTATTTGATTCAGCTTATTGTGTTTATTAGTTTATTCTTACTGATTGATTTATGCTTATTTTCTTTGTATTTGTTTACTTATATGTTTATATGCTTGTTCCTCTTTCAGCTTCAGTCGCTTTGTTGATTTTTCATGTCACTTGTTTAACTAGTGTGTGGGTTAACTTAGATTTCTGCTATAGCCTTAGGTTTGTGATTTAAGATTGATTGAATCTATGTTTTGAGGTTAGGATAAGTATATATAAGCTTTGGTTCTGTTCTAAAAAAAATAAAAAAATTAAAAAATTAGTTGTTGTTCACCTTTCTGTATAGCTAGAGCAGTAGGATCTTAAATCCTCTTTCTTCTTGTTATTGGTTTATGAATCTGTGTTGTTTGAGTGTTTTTATGTGTTTTTAGTAGATGCTAGTGGTTTTGCTTAGCTTAACTTCTAGTTGTAATTTCACTTAGGTGCACCGAGGTTTAGAAACCCTCCAAGTTTCTGTCTGCTATTAATCAGTAGGGGTATTTCTGTAGCTTGAATATTTGAAATTTTAGTTACGATTTGGTGTTAACCGATAGGTCATAGGATAGTGTAGGATTTCCCTATTCTAGTATAGGTATTGGTATATTTCATTTTCAAGATTTGGTAGATGAAAATCCCTTTTTCTGTCAAACTAATCAGCAAACAAGCATGCTGTCTGCACAGTAGGTAAGTTTGATCATGTTTGAGAGTTCTGTGAATTGGAATCTTGTTAATGGAATAGTCACAAGTTAGTTTGGAGGTTGATTAGTAATTTTTCTAGAATTAGTTAACATTTGGTTAAGAATTGAGCTGCCTAATTCTCATCCCATTGCACGTAATCTCAACAGGTATTCACATTTCTGTCGTAGTCCGTATCAGCAAGGGTTTGGGTTGTTGCTGGTGATTGTGGGTTTAGTTTTTGGTTAAAAATATAGGTTTAGGGTAGGAGTTAGTGTGCACTATCTATCATAGGTATTGTGGCTTTTGGTGGTTTAAACATAGCCGTAGACATCACTTGAGCAAAATTTGACTATTGCTAGTGACCCTACTGATTCTGATTCTGTGCTTGATAATATTACTGAGTATCAAAAACTTATTGGCAAACTTATCTATCTTACTCACACTAGGCCTGATATCTCTAATGCTGTTCATTGCCTTAACGAGTTTATGCATAAACCTCTTAAGTCTCATCTTAAAATTGCTCTTAAAGTTTTAAGATACTTAAAAGGTTCTCCTGTTAAAGGAATTCATATTGTTAGGTGTACAAATGTTTCTCTTGAAACTTTTGTAGATGCAGATTGGGCCAAGTGTTTAGTAACTAGAAAGTCTGTTACTGGTTTTTGTTTACTTTTAAATGGGTCATTAGTATCTTGGAAAAGGAAAAAGCAAAATACCATTTCTAAGTCTAGTGCTGAAGCTGAATATAGAGCTATGGATTCAACTACTTCAGAAATTGTTTGGGTCCTAAAAATGTTAAAGGACTTAAACTGGGAACATTTTTTGCCAGTTAAACTGTTTTGTGATAGTCAAGCTGCTATTAAAATAGCTGTTAATCCTGTCTTTCATGAGAGAGCAAAATATCTTGAGATAGATCTTCATTTATGAGAGATAAGATTTTGGCTGGTGTGATAAAGACTTGTAAAGTTAATACTGCAAATCAGACTACAGATATTCTTACTAAGGGTCTAGACAAGTTGCAACATGATAAACTTGTTGGTCAGTTGGGATTGTATGATTGTTTCCAGGTTCAGATCAAGGAGGGGTGTTGAAAGTATTGATCTTATTCTGGTTTGCAGGAAGTTGTTAATTTGGTTGTTATTGTGTGCAGAGACTAAAGTTGTAACTGGAAGAAAGATAAAGGGCCATTATGTCAAGATAAGGAAAACTGAAGGATTACATGTGCCAAAGTGGAAAAGTTGTTGGAGTGGAGTATATAAGCTGGTCAAACCCCAGCTCACCTTCATATCTTGCAATCATAATCTCTCTCTCGTTTTTAATAAAGTTGATTTGAGAATCATACTTGAATTTTATAAATCTTAACAGAATGTTTTCTTGAAGAATGGGTGTACGAATTCATAAACGTATATTTATGTTAGTAGTAGAAAACAACATTACGTATATTTATCTTACTAGTAGAAGAAATGATTGTAAGAAAAGCACCAAACACAACCGGGCCATTGATCTTCATAGCCCGGTGCTAAACCTGAAAAAAGAGCTCATCTGAAAAGAATAATAATAATCGGTTTATCAAAGTTTTAACGACTACAGTATTATTTTGGACAAGTTTTCTAAAATTATTATTTATTATTAAAATTCTTGTTTATTACTACTTTTGTTTAAATTTTTTATTACAAAGTTCAAATAATATTTTAAAACTAAATATAAAACTGTCATTATATTAACTAATAAAAGAAAAAAGTCATAATAAATATATTTTTTAAACAATGTGTTTTTTAAGTAATAATTTTAAGACAGAAGAAATAGTATAAAAAGGAAATTTTTTTTATTATTATCTTCTAAAGTTATTTGTAGTTATTGTTGCCATTGCAATAAAAGTTTTTTGAAATGATCTTTTACAAAAAGAGAAGTGCAAATTATAAGAGAGTTAGGAGCGGTTGATATTAGAATATGGTGTTAAATTCGTTATGTAGGATTTTGGGGTTTTGACATCAGAATTTCTTTTAGCACCACATTTCAGGGTAACTGTTGACATCAGAAAAAGTGGTGCCAAAGAAAATAAATATTTTTTTTAACACAAAATAACTTAAATAAAATTTCATTAAATTAAAAAAACATTAAATAAAAAAACATTACAATAAAAAAACACATTACACCGGTTTCTTGATTATACATAACCACAAATGTCTCATATTCCGTTAAGCCTCGCATATAACGTTCTTGAGCGCCACTAAAATATTTTCGTATTCGTTGACGGTATTTTGATAAGGATTTATGTGGTGAAAAAAATAAAAGTAGTAGAGAAATATGAGATAAAAAATGTAAGAATTTAGTGTATAAAATTTGGTTAAAAAAGGTAGTATTTATAAATTTTGTTGAGGTTTAAGTTTTGAAAAAAAAGTATTTTTGTTCAAAAATAACGACTAGTATGCCCTTCTAACTAAAAAACAGAAAAAAGAAAGTAGCTAACAGCCAGCTGGTAAGTTTGGCGCCAACCGGGGAGCGAGCCGCCAACGACTGACTGCCGCCAAAGGCCTAACAGCCACACCACCAACTCCCGTTCCCTTGCACTAAGTATGAATTACATCGCTCGTTTACACTTAACGCATATTATATCCTGATAAGTATAAATGAGAGTTTAAAAAGAAAAGTATTTTTGTATATTTGCTTTTACAAGGATTTATTTTGTACTCTACTCTACTTGAAAAAACTAATTCTTTTTTCGAAAAAAAGTTTTAATTAAAAATATTTTTTGAAAGTTTTAAAGTTGTAAACTTTTTACGTCTTTTTTCAAAAAAAATTTAAGAATTTAAAATAACAAAATGTTTTTCTTTCAAAACAAGTTTAATTTTTTAAAAATGCTTTTAACCATTTCTTACGTCTCTTAATATAACAAGTATATATTTTTTGAAAGTTAAAAAGGTTTATGCGCGCCAAGTGTTTGTGGAAACACCTGACTGAAAAACTCAACTTTTTAAATAGTACAGTAGTTTATTCATTTGATTCAACTTAGAAAGCTTTTCAAATACTTTTATGCGTTGGAGGGAAAACTTTTTTATACAAAAAATGTCTTCATCCTGTATTATTCCAGCTTTGTTTTGTAAAACCCGGTTTTCTTCAGCTTAATTTTCAAATTTAGGACCTTATATAAGTTTTCAACTCTTAAAATAAGCCAAACAAAATGGACTCACCAAACATAGTCTGAAACCACGTTAGCTCATAAGCCTAAAAGTACGCTCAACAAAACACCCTCAAGTTTGTTTTAATATGTGTTTAACTGTTTATAGGTGTGATGATGATTACTGAATAACTGTGTGTTTTTGAATGAAAGTGTTGCATTAGTTAACATATTTGATTTATGATTGGGTGATATTGTGTTTGGTTTGCAGATACGAGGTTGGAAAAGGTGGTATTATAGAGAATGAGTTTGTGTTGGCCAGTCTACTCCAATTCACTTAAACCTTGTGGTATGTCCGCATTTTGTTATCTGGTTTGTTGTTGGTACCATGTCGTGTCAAATTGTTTGTTAGCCTTGGTTCGTGTTATGACTGCGTAATAGTTTGTTACAATGTTTGGAAAAAACTTACTTGTTGACTTACTTTGATAAAATTAGCACTTTAAATGGAGAGGTGCTTATACGCCATAAGTATAAGCAGGGGCCGCCTCATGTATTTAGGTGGCCCCGTGCCACTAGTGTTTGTAGGCCATTGAAACAACTGTGGAAGTGTCCTTGTCCTAGTTCCTCAAATAATAATTTGTATATATCTTATTTCAACTTTAATAAATAAAGGAGAAATGGTTTGAGGAATCATTGTCTACACATTTGTTGGATCTGTAAAAGCAAAAAACTAAATCTAACTAGTAATGCCAGCGTATTATCAACAAGTAATCCTTATCCGATATAGTTCAGCAAATTAGACCTTCAAGTGTTCCATCATTATATATGCCAGTCGCCCAGAGATATGCTTACCTGCCGGGACACGTTCAAGATATGCTTCCTAAGTTGAGTTGTTAACCGTTGGTAAATAATGTAGCTTAATTAGTTTAGTCTAAATATGTTTTACCGTGAGTCTGGGTCCCATAAATAGTGGAGGCGCTGGACACCATCATCGCCTGCACTTGTCTATGGCCGCGCCTTATCATTAATTATCACTAGCAATGAGCCATTTTATGTTACATATATGCTGTTAAACTTAGAACCACTTTGAATTCCTTGCCATTAATAAAAAAAGCATTGATAGTGCAGGCAAGACATTGAACACGCCTACTAAGAAAAGGATTCGAGACTTAGATACTTTGCCAAATAGATTGAAAGAGCTTCTGCAACATGCAAAAGAAACAGGGTCATCTTTGGAGAAAGTCCCTTCGTGGTTTCCAAAATGGAGTTGTGCTTGGAAGGGGAAAATCAGAGGTGTAGAATTAATTAGCCAAGGAAAAGAGGATATGTGTCATCTTGGAAAAAGAATCATGGAGCGGTTTAAGGGACTGTTTACTGATGTATATCACCCTGACATATATCAGATAAGAGCAACCCAGGTTCGTGCTCTTACTCTTTAGGCATATAGATCACAGTAAAGGATACTTCCACAAATTGCCTCAAAAGGATACTTCCACACTTAAGATCATAGGAGCACGCGATGGCCTTAAGATCACAGTAAAGGATACTTCCACACTTTGTTTTTTGTGCAACCAGGTAATAACTGTCAGCTGTTTCTATAGTAGCAGGGGAAAACCCCGTTTCTTCTATTTGTTAGACAGACCGTGTCTTGTATTCAAATTACAGGAAGCATCTTTGCTGGGCATAACTGATCCAGCTTGTGGTCTTTTCAGTCAGGATGAGGTACATGTTTACGACAATGTTATTTAGATTATGTAGATCCATTTTTCTATTTCCTGGACAAATCTTTATGTTTGTTATGATCTGAACCGATACCATTATATTCAGAAAACTGATGTAACATGCGCATACGTAGGTTAAGCTATTAAAATGGACCGATGATCTGGAGATGTTCATACTAAAAGGTTATTGTAGTTCACTAAATTATCGAATGGGGGTGCCACTATTGGAGGGTTATTGTGTTGGTAACTTTGACCATATTGACTTTTTTTTTCTGATGTGGCACTTTTATAGCAAATGAAAACTGATAACCCCAAGTCAATGGTATAAAAAAGTCGAATCCTATAGTGACAAAATACTATGTCCCTTTAAAACGAAATTGCATCAAACTATGTGATACGACCCAGTTCATATTACATGCTACTTATTATTCGCAAATTCTCCATTCTGGGGTATTCTTGAACCGTCACATGTGCACTGTCTTTCACGGCTAAAAATGATCATAGGCTCGTAATGTAGATTACACATGTAAAAATAGATGCATAAGACAAGGCTTTCGTATCATCATACTGTTTGAGGGAGTTACCTTCATGAACAGTCACATGTAAGTGCCTATTTAGACTAATTCCACATCATTGCCTCGGATCATATATTAAAATTTACTTTGATCTCATTTACGAATTCATAGCGAAAGACTCGCATTCTCCTCCTTTCTAGATTTTCTTCGCTGTAGGAATCATATAGAAACTTAAGATATGTAAATAACTAACAAAGATAAACTTCTTCTAATAATTAAAGATAAAAATCACATAGAAGGTTTAGTTCCTCTTAAATCGAAATTGTTGGTTGCATAGTCGGCGGATAAGATTCTTTCCTGCATAGTAATCTCACATACTGGCATAGTTCTGTTTAGAGGTGGCATAGTCGGTGGATTGGGTAACTAGACAAAATAGGTAATTTTTAAGCACTGGCAATGTTGGGTCGAGTGGTGTTGTCCTGCAAGCCCTTTTTGTCAATTTTCTCATGTAAATGTTTAGTTTTTTTAAATATGGTCTAAAAACTATATTAAATTTCTGAATCAACAGATTAGACAGTTGTGTGAGCTAACATTATCAACAGATTAAATATGGTTTATAACAGACTTATAGGAAACATCAAGAACATGCTGTTGATAAGCTTAAAGAACCTGTTTTAAATCAGATTACCAGTTCATTAGGAGACGCTATGGACTTTAATTTCACAGTAAAGGATACTTCCACACTTTGGTTTTTGTGCAAGCAGGTAATAACTGTCAGCTGGTTCTAAAGTAGCAGGGGAAAACCCCGTTTCTTCTATTTATTAAACAGACCGTGTCTTGTACTCAAATTGAAGGAAGCATCTTTGCTGGGTATGTATCTGAATAATATTTCGCACACTTCTTCCCTTCTAATCATCAAATATAGAAGACCAGCAGATTATTTATATCAAACAATATGTTTTTTCAGCACATGGGTGGCAGCATACGTTCCATAAAGATTGCCAGACTCATGGATCTTCCTCCAGTTTCTCTAGTTTGTGGTTTGGTAACAAATGGAATTCCGGATATTTATTATCCCCTCCCTCTATTACAACAGTGGATGAAAATCACTAAGGCTGTTCATGATTCTCCTTCAGGTATGAGCTTTTGCAACAATAAGATACTTTTGATCTGATCCTATAATTATTAACTTACCACTGTCTTTTATTGCACTAAGGAGGTGAAAGTTTATGGACTTTAAAATCGATAGTCGTGTGATAGGATCGAACTCGAGATCACGGGATTGCACACATTACGTGAAGAGTTAATTTATTTATTAAATATATTTATTATATTTATTAAATCAAACTGTAGCTAACGATCGTTAAGTAATTAAAAGTTAAGTATTAAACGATCGTTATAGAATATTAAAGAAGCTAAAAGAAGGTGTCAGAAAGTTCTGGAAACCCCCTTTTAGCACATAATATATCCGGCCTAAATAGAGGAGACAAGAGAGAAGGGAAAAGATTTTGTTGCTTTATCTTGTTTAACCTTGGAAGAGAAGTTTTCCAAGGTGTATATAAACAAACCTAAAGCCTCATAATTTTTCACTCCATTCTCTCTTTTCTTTGCTCTAACCGCCGGCCAAACACACCCTTATTAGGGTTCTTCTTTGATTTTCTATAAGCTATTTTAGATCTAGTCCTAGCCCCTCTCTAGGGTTGTTGGGTAGATCTTCCATAGGCTTGGAAGGCTCGGTTCTGTTCGTGCTAGACTCATGATTAGCTCATCGTATCACGTGTGTACAAGATCGTGGTGTGATCTTATTTTAGATTACATCCTGGTGGTGTTCTTGATCTATTTTTACCGGTGATCATTCTGCTAAGGAAAAGGTATGTAACCCTAGCCTTGATTAATTATAATTGTGTTATTTAAAGATCTTGTTAATCTGCTTCCGCTGTATGCTCTTTGATCTATGTTAGGGTTTTTATAATTGTTATGATAATCATAAACCTTCAGTGGCATCGAGAGCCGTTTTAACATGATTATAATTATCAAGATCTAAAGTTTTTTTTAACTAATATTGATTTGTGTTAAAATTACATGTTGTTTTTAGGTTTTATAAAAATTAGGGGTTTTGTTTTTATTGTTTAAAAATGGCTTTGCCGTTTTTTTATATAAAAAAAAAAAAAAAATTTTTGTAAACCCTAAAATTACATGGTAATTAACTTTAGATTTATGCATGAATTAATTGTTATGTCATGTGTGGTTACGATCCGTAGTAGTTTTTTAATTGTTAAGAGAATATGGAAGATCCGTAATAAACATGCATGTCTTTACGGATCATATAATTTTGATTGCTATTTGCTTTATTTGATTCAAAGTTTTAAAATTAGGGAAGACTTTTTATGTTAATAAAAACCCTAGATTTGATGTTCTTTGAATAAATTGTTATGCATGTGGCTATTTGATTTAGTTTTTTTTGTACTACTTGTTTTCATGCGTTTTTAACATTGTATGTTGTAAACAAGGGTAATTTTTTTTAAGAAAAAATAATATGGACTAAATCCTATCAAAATTAATGAATTGTTTTGAGATCTAAATTACATATGATTTGTGTTGATTAGAATTGCAATAGCAACTTAACGGCCTACTCAATTTTGACAAACTATAAAGTGGGGTATAACGCACCGCTGGTCAAGTACCCGGTTAAGGAAGGAGGTGCTATGCTTTTACGCTGACCAAATTCCCGGCTCGCCTGTGCGTCAAAATTGGAATTACCTACGGTTGTTATTGGTATAATTCTTTAAGGTTGTTTGGTTTAACCAATACCTCAACTTGCAAATATATGATGAACTTTTAGTCTCACCAAAAAGTTTACTAAACGTTTTATTAAACTTATGCTATGGAGATGTATGCATGCTTCTCCATACATGATTTTGACACCAAAATCTATACCCTAAAAATTTAAGTCATATGCCCTCTAATTGACGAACACTTGAAGTTACAATTGTCGTCATATAAGATATCGGACGATGTTGTAATGGAGAGAAAACTTCATGACTGAATAAGATTGCACATGAAGGTTTTACGTTCTTTAGATTAGTCGACTTAATTGAGTTACTCAGTGAGAACTGGAAACTTAAGGCATAAAGAAGGGATAAAACATGTTTACAATGCAAAAGGTTTTGGCAATGTAAATCTCTGACATAATCTAGAAATTGCAATATGATTTGGCAATTATTGTTCGACAAGTTACTATGTTGAATACATTTGTCACTAGCAGATCAACTGATGTGATAAATCTATGTCAATATGGATTCTAGTTTTTCAAGGAAATACTATGGTTTTATTACCGGGGTAATTTTATTTTCTTGAATTTTATTATCGAAAATACTAATGTTTGAACTTATTTCTGTAGAAATGGCTCAACCCGAAAACAATCTGACAATAAGCTCGGCGTTCAAAGCATTTTTTGAACGGCCTGAACTTACTGGCCCTAATTTCAATGATTGGTACCGCTCACTAAGAATTGTTCTGAGAGCAGCGGGTACCATCAATATCTTGGAAACTCCTTTTCCGGAGGATCTTGCTGAAGGAGCAACTGATGCGGAAAGGCTTCAACACGCTGCTAACGTTAAGAAGCACCATGAGGTGGCTGCTGTAATGTTAGGGAGAATGGCTCCATCACTTCAAAGGAAGTATGAGCTATTTCATCCGAAGCAGATGCTTGATGAACTCAAGGCAGTGTATGAAACGCCACAAGCTGTAGAGATCTATGATCTGGTTGATGCTCTACATAGTTGCAAGCAAGCTCCTAGAAAGTCCGTAAGTGCACATTACATGGAGATGAGGGGTTATATGGAACAACTCATCGCACTAGGACAACCCTTCGATCATAATATGGCTATTAACTTGATCAATAGGTCCCTTAATAAGGACTTCGGTGATTTTGTTCGTAACTATAATATGCATTGCACGGGGAAGACAGTAAATGATTTGCATGCAATGCTCATTGACTTCGAAAAGGGTTTGAAAGATAAGGCACCCACTGCTACTCCTCAAGTACTTTATGTACAAAAGGGTAGAGTGTCGAAACCAAAACCGCAAGGGAATAAGAAGCAGAAAGGCAAAGGCAAGGTTGATAAGAGCAAGCAAGTTGCGACTACATCAAAACCGAAGCATAACTTTGCTAAGAAATCTCTGAAAGATGAGACTTGTCACCACTGCAAGATGACTGGACACTGGAAGAGGAATTGCTCTCTCTATCTCCATGAAATGGCAGAACATAAGAAGAAGGCTGAGCAAGTTGCTGCAGCACCATCTTCAGGTAACTTATTTATGATAGAGTTATTTAATCTTTCATATAAATCAAACTCCTGGGTATATGATACGGGATGTTGTATTAACATTTGTAATACCCTGCAGGGATTTGAGTTGAAGAGGAGACTATCCTATGGGGAACAATCTCTGCAAGTGGGCAATAGCGCACAAGCACCGGTTGAAGCTATAGGAATATTTAAATTAGTTTTACCTTCGGGTTTAGTACTGTTTTTAAATAATTGTCATTATGCACCTACAATTGTTAGGGGTGTTATTTCCTTTTCTTGTATGTTGGATCTTGGATTTACTCACACGATTGATAATAATAGAATTTCTGTTTTCAAAGATGGTCTATTCTATTTTGATGCAATTTCTGTGAATGGTGTTTTTGAAATTAACATGCATGATGAAAATTCCAAGAGAAAAAATAATTCTGTTTTTAGCATGAATAAGAAGAGAAAGTTAGACAAGAACTCTTCTTATCTTTGGCATTGTAGGCTTGCCTATATTGGGAAGACTCGCATACAAAAGCTTCAACGTGATGGGCTTTTGGAAAGTATCAATGATGAATCATTTGATAAATGTGAATCTTGTATCTCTGGGAAGATGACCAAGAAACCTTTTAATAGCAATATTGAAAGGGCTACTGAACTACTTGGTTTGATACATACTGATGTGTGTGGACCACTTAGACATGTGTCGAGGACAGGTGCTAGCTACTTCTTGACGTTTACGGATGATTATAGCCGTTATGGTTATGTTTATTTACTTAAGCATAAACATGAGGTATTTGAAACATTCAAAACGTTTAAAGCCGAAGTAGAGTTACAACTGGGAAAGAAGATTAAAGCTCTTCGTTCTGACCGTGGTGGTGAATATTTAAGTCAAGAGTTTAAAGATTATTTAAGTGAGAATGGAATTGTTCAGAAACTTACTTCTCCGTATACTCCACAACAAAATGGTGTATCTGAAAGGAGAAATCGTACTTTATTGGATATGGTACGATCTATGTTTAATCTTACAACTTTACCATTATCTTTTTGGGATTATGCTCTTGAAACTGCTGTTCGTATTCTGAATATGGTTCCCACAAAGAAGGTTGATAAGACACCATATGAACTATGGCATGGCAAGAAGCCATATTTGTCTTATTTGAAAGTCTGGGGTTGTGAGGCGTATGTGAAACGTGACTCTGGAGATAAACTCCAACAACGCTCAGTAAAATGTATCTTTGTAGGTTACCCTAAGGAAACTATGGGTTACTACTTTTATTATCCGGCTGAGAACAAGATAGTTGTGGCTCGGTATGGAGACTTCCTTGAAAATGATCTTGTAAATCAAGAATTCAGTGGGAGAAATTATGATCTTGAAGAAATTCAAGAAGATACATTGCCTTCTGAAAATACTAGCGATGAAATTCCTGTAGAACCAGAAAGTCTGAGTGTTCCACCGGAATTAATTCCTCCACGTAGGTCACAAAGGACTATACGTGCGCCGGACAAACTATGTCTTTACATAGAGGATGATGAGGAGGAAGTAGGGGATCTTGGTGAACCTGCTAACTATCGATCCGCAATGTCTGATCCAGAAAAGTCAAAATGGATGGTTGCGATGAATGAGGAAATGAAATCCATGGAAATCAATGATGTTTGGATTCTTGTGGACGCACCTAAAAATGCTAAAGTAGTGAAAAATAGGTGGATCTATAAGAAGAAAACTGACATGGATGGCGATGTACAATCCTACAAAGCACGTTTAGTGGCTAAAGGTTTTACTCAAACTTTTGGCATAGACTACGAGGAGACATTTTCTCCTGTAGCAGACTTACGAGCTATTAGGATTCTCATAGCTATAGCAGCATACTATGACTATGAGATATGGCAAATGGATGTTAAAACTGCCTTCTTGAACGGTCGCTTAGATGAAGACATCTATATGCAACAACCGGAAGGGTATGTTGATCCTAAATTTCCAAAACGCGTGTGCAAACTTCAAAGGTCTATTTATGGTTTGAAGCAAGCATCACGTCAATGGAATAAGCGATTTGATGAAGAAATCAAAAAGTTTGGATTTATTCAAAATCGTGATGAGCCATGTGTATACCGCAAAGCTAGTGGGAGTAATGTAGTGTTCCTAATTCTATATGTCGATGACATATTGATCATGGGAAGTAACATTCCAAGACTTAAGGAAGTTAAGGATTATCTTGGTAAATGCTTCTCTATGAAAGATTTGGGAGATGCTGCATATATTCTGGGAATTAAGATCTATCGAGATAGGAGTAGACGGTTAATTGGTCTTAGCCAAGATGCTTATATTGATAAGATATTGAAGAAATATAACATGCATAACTCTAAGAAAGGTTTCTTACCGATGGAGGTTAAGCATGAGTTAAGTCATGAGAAAGATGCATCATCACCTGAAGAGGTGGCTTACATGAAGAAGGTGCCTTATGCTTCGGCTGTAGGATCTATTATGTATGCTGTAAGATGCACAAGGCCCGATGTGGCGTTTGCTCAGAACTTGGTCAGTAGATACCAACAGAATCCAGGGAAGTCCCACTGGACTGCTGTTAAGCATATTTTGAAGTATTTGAGAAGTACGAAAGATATGTTTTTGGTATTCGGGGGTAAACCAGACACAGAATACGAAGTCTCAGACGGGTTACGTGTTTGTCATCAATGGAGGAGCAGTTGACTGGAAGAGCAGTAAGCAGAAAACCATTGCTATGCATGCGACTCAATCTGAGTACATGGCCGCTTCAGAAGCTGCAATGGAAGCTGTTTGGATTAGGAAGTTTATTGGAGATCTTGGAGTGATGCCTTCAATTAAAGAACCTATTGATATATATTGCGACAATTCTGCGGCAATAATATTCGCCAATGACCCTGGAGTCATGAAGGGCGCCAGACACTTTAAACGTAGATATCACTACGTTCGAGAACAAGTGGAAGCTCGAGAAATAAAATTGATAAAAGTTCACACAGATGATAACGTAGCTGATCCTTTTACTAAGGCTTTATCTAGGCCAAAGGTAGTTAAGCATGCCAAGGCAATTGGGCTGCAACTAGCTAGCGAATTCATGCAATAAATCTGTTGATTAGTATTTGGATAAAAGATGTAAGACATTATTGAATTGATGAAATAAAGATTGGATTTCGTTTATTTGTCTGTTATTTGTTTTTGTATCCTATTTTACATGTTTTAATCCATGAGCATTTTGATGTTTCTAAATGTCCGTTGTCGATTAATAATATGGGAGTATTATTAAATTAAGACAATTCAAAATAGTGACAGAGTATACTTGAAAGTATATTGGTCAATTTTGGATGATATTTGATGGATCAAATATTGGACTTATCCCAACTATGTGATTTTACTTTATGGATCTTTGTCATTAAGTAAATCATAAACAGTTATCCTTAGACCTGAGATGCCAGAAAACTGCATTGAATATAGTGCATTTCTGTAAGGTAACCTAACGCTAAACGTAACTGGTAGTCATAAGGGTTATTTTCAGAAGTGTTGCGAAGTTCATGTGTTTTGCTTGTAGTCGAAATGGGATTCGTTTCCTTCAAATTATTATTTGAAGTATAAATACAACTGGGCCCCTCGGGGAATAGTAAGCTGTTTGTGTGGCCACACCCAAATGTGTTTTGGTAATCTTGCTATATCCGTAAACGAGAAACAAAATAGTTAATGAAGGAATGACTAAGATCCATATCCTTATTAACAATGTATTTGAAATGAGAGGATAATAATAATGATTATATATCATTAAAAGGTTTTGTCCAGGAAGCCTTACTCGAGTTGTACTAGTGACATTGTTAGTGTAACTAGACGCTAATCAATGTGATCACGACATTCAAATTTTGTCCAAGTGGGAGCTGAAAGTTTATGGACTTTAAAATCGATAGTCGTGTGATAGGATCGAACTCGAGATCACGGGATTGCAACACATTACGTGAAGAGTTAATTTATTTATTAAATATATTTATTATATTTATTAAATCAAACTGTAGCTAACGATCGTTAAGTAATTAAAAGTTAAGTATTAAACGATCGTTATAGAATATTAAAGAAGCTAAAAGAAGGTGTCAGAAAGTTCTGGAAACCCCCTTTTAGCACATAATATATCCGGCCTAAATAGAGGAGACAAGAGAGAAGGGAAAAGATTTTGTTGCTTTATCTTGTTTAACCTTGGAAGAGAAGTTTTCCAAGGTGTATATAAACAAACCTAAAGCCTCATAATTTTTCACTCCATTCTCTCTTTTCTTTGCTCTAACCGCCGGCCAAACACACCCTTATTAGGGTTCTTCTTTGATTTTCTATAAGCTATTTTAGATCTAGTCCTAGCCCCTCTCTAGGGTTGTTGGGTAGATCTTCCATAGGCTTGGAAGGCTCGGTTCTGTTCGTGCTAGACTAACGATTAGCTCATCGTATCACGTGTGTACAAGATCGTGGTGTGATCTTATTTTAGATTACATCCTGGTGGTGTTCTTGATCTATTTTTACCGGTGATCATTCTGCTAAGGAAAAGGTATGTAACCCTAGCCTTGATTAATTATAATTGTGTTATTTAAAGATCTTGTTAATCTGCTTCCGCTGTATGCTCTTTGATCTATGTTAGGGTTTTTATAATTGTTATGATAATCATAAACCATCAGGAGGTACCTCACCACCACATCCACCAGCGCCCTCATCATCAGCATCACCACCAGCACCAGCACCACCACCACCGGTAACAAACAATTATGATGACCCAACAACAGTTGTAAGAGAAATCATCTCATGTATTTTCATTCATATGATTAGTGGACATATATACTAGCAAGTCCTCATCGTGTATTTCAATCTTTTAGCCTTTTGAAGATCATCACAGTGGAGTTGCTTCTGGATCATCGGTACCATCCATACATAAGTTTAGAGCTGAGAGTTCTACTGAAATCCTAAGAAGAGAGCTCGAAACCGATCTTATGAACAATGGAATATATGTACCTGAGGCTAATGGTAGGACAGGACCTGAAGCTGACTTGATAGTAACGCCCGGAAATTCTGGTGAATTTTGTTTCTTCTCTATGCAGGCATATGTCATTTAGTCATGATTATACAGTTTCACACTTACTAATGCTATTAGAAGTGGCGATATTGACCCATTTACTTATAAATGGGTTGCCTTGGGCTGTGGTTTATCGTAAATGGGTCAGATAAAGTGGTTTTGCTAAATGAGAATGGGTCAAATGGGTCGAATCAAAGTCACGTAAATCTGTTTTGTAAGAATGCAACCTCCTTAAGTATCCTTTTTCTATGATCATAAAGTGTTTGTTGGTCAACCCGTACCAAATTGACCCATTTTAACATGAATCCTGTTTGACCAGTTACTAACCGACTCGACCCATCCACATTAGCATAAAGAAGCATATATCAATGTTGGAGTTCTTATTGTTTTTTTATTAAAACTAACAGGTGATAGAGGAAAAAACGTAGCTAGCTCAGGATCTGATATTGGGTTTGTGTCACATGGCACAGATCTCAATTCTGAAAGGTTAGTGAATTTGTACATAATCCATCATATTTTAGTACATAAAATCACACGTAATTTTATGCTATTGATATTTCACTTTTTCAGGCCCAACAAGAAGAGACTTTTCTCATCATCTAGACAAAGCGGAAGTAGCCTTCTACCAGTGGCAGAGGATTTTGCATGGGATCACCCTGATCCAAATTTCAAGTTAAATGATGTATATGAAAACGACTTACCCGAGAATGGTGAATTAACTTTTTCCTTTCCACTAAAGTTTTTTAATTAAAAATATGGCAATATCTCAACGCCCAGTTCTTTGATTTTTCTCAGATCTGATGGTAGAAACTGGACCTACACAAACCCAAAAATTCCCATCATCTGATCAGCCATTGGAGCACATAACTGATTCTATCCGCATGTAATACTACGATATCTTTTCTTTTAATTTCTGTAATCAATCAGTTGTTATCAGCTGCTTTTAGTTTATCCATTTTCTCAGTTATTCTAATGACGCACTTGCGTCATAATATGCAATGTGCATTCATATGTTGCCGTATCTTGATAAGTTGTACGTGATATCAGACCTTCAATGTTATAATTCAAGATCAGTGATTATAATCTGGTTTATTTTCTTCAGACAGCGGTTTCATTTTTCTTTTTTTGAAAAGCAAAGATATTATTAGCGGTTTCATTTTTCATTAGTTTACTAGTCACATAATATGTATGGCTATTGTTATGCGCCTATGCGGACAGGCTTCTTGATTCATGCTTATTGCTTAATAATGAACCATTACAAGTTTTACTAGTCACATAACTCACAAACTCATATAAATGTATAATACAGTAGTAGTACTTGATTAAAAAACAAAAACATAAGCCCAAAAGCTATAAGCGTATGTCATAATTCATTAAAAAAAGTCTACATAAACACGATTACATGTCAAAAACACCTGGCTGAGAGCATCAGCATCTTAGGGTCTTTAGTCAATTCACTTTACACATAACCCACTTTTCTTCATTTAACTACATAAGTCGCGGTTCAATAGGATCGATACAATAATTCTCGAGTCTGAAGTTCCAGTCTTGTTCCAAGCCGAAGTCAAAATCAAAATCAAAGTGATCATCCGGTTGGTTCTCAAACCAAGCATCGTACCTAGGTTCATCAGATGACTCTGCCTCATTGATTGATTCGCCGAGAAGCTTGTCCATGTCGTACGTATCAGGTGGATTATTCACGACTTCACTTGCAAATGTTTCGCATACATTCTGATGACCAGATGACCCGTGATCATGAAGAAGCTCCTCCATATGAATCTTATCTGCTGGTTGATCATGAAGAAGCTCCTCCATATGAATCTTATCTGCTGGTTGATCGTTAAGCTCGTACCTAGGTTGAACAGATGACCCTGCCTCGTCATCACCAAAAAGCTCACGATACATGTCTGGTTGATCATTCACGTCTTCGCTTTCACAATCCTTAAAAAGGTCTTCGAGATCTAGCAGGTCATCAAAACCATCCTCATTAGAGATACCCGTAACATGATGATCAACTTGTTCTTCACTTGCATGTGCAATCTTTGGCTTTTTTGAGTCACGAACTTCACTGCACTCAGAAGTAATAGTGGATTCGCAAGTTAACTGCGATGCATCACTCTGGGAGGAATAGTCTGGTAAATTTATGCATGCAAGTGAGCCGTATAACTTGAGTGCAGCTTTATCATAAGCCCTAGCAGCTTCGACGGCAGTAGGGAAAGTTCCAAGCCACAACCTGCTTTTACCCTTTGGTACTCGTATCTCAGCAATCCATTTGCCCCAGGTTCGTTGCCTGACGCCTCGGAAAGTGCACTTTGCATTATCGGGTCCGCCTTTACCTTTCATGCAGCCCTTGGTAGAACCCTTAGCAGGAGGTTTACGGATTTTGGTTTTAGGATCACTGTTAGTTGCTTCCCACTTGGCAAGTGTTTCTGCAAGGAACTTGGGAGCTTCGGATCTTTTTCGTTTTTGCTTCTTGGTGGTATCCATTAATGTTGTCGTTCGTTCTTTTGATGATCAAATATGTGCCACAACTTGTTCACTAAGGAATGTTGTGTTACGTTTTTGGAGAGATCGACTCGATGCGATTAAACTTGTTTGATATGAAACCAGTCGGCCTTCTTTTTCTATATATAAGCCCGTTAACCAACTTCCCTCGTCAAATACAAGGAAACTTTCTCTTGGGCTTATGGGCTTATAAGCCGTTAACCGACTTCCTAGTCAAGTTTAAGGAAAGTTGTATACATAAAAAAGGAATGTGTTTCGACTCGATCAAGTTCGCATTGTGTAATCTTTCTTTTTGTATATTTAAGGATCTAACTGATTTCCCTAATCAAATATAAGGAAACTTTACTTAAGTTTTTTTTCTTTTTTTTTTCTTTTTCTTGATTACTAAAGGAAACTAATTAATATATCACGCAAACCAACTCTACGTTTTTTCCCTTTTTTACCTTTTCGCTAGTTTTTTATGCTTTTTTTAGCCGTCTTCAGTTTTTTACGTTTTCATTTGTTTTTTATGTTTCGGACTCGGTTCGGTTCGGGACTAGAGATTAAATCGGGATCGCACAAAGAAAACCACACAAACCGGGTACGGGACCCACGGGTATCCATTATGTATGGATCACAAATAGACAACGCTAAGGCCCACGAGGCCCATTAAGCCGATGTCGCACACGGTTCTATCTCAACCGTGTCCTGGTCGCATGCGGACATGATCAAATAGAATATAATCTAAGTTAGGTTATGATTCGCCTAAAGCTAAGAGATATACACTGTTAGTGCAAACATTACGATGTATAATCAATATGATCTCTTTGTGTTTTTGTGACGACAAACATATAACTCGTAATATATTATGTAAAATGTGTAAGATACTCGTAATCACTCAAGCATACATTTGTATACTTCTCTCGACACCTCTAAGATCGCATTCGGCATGAATCACTCTAGGTATGAATAAACAAATCATTAACCTAACTAAGTGATCCAGGATTTAGTTTTTCTTAAAACTCACTATTTATTAAGTGTGACAAAAGTTTTTATTAAATTTTGTTTTAAGAAAATGTTTTATTAAAAAGAAATTAGAAATTTGAATTTGACATATTCCAAAGAATATTCCCTAAGGTATATCCAAAGGATATTCCTTAATTTGAATTTAGGATATTCCAAATGGTCTAAGAATATACCCCTGAGGTATAAATTTCACCAGATGGCATTTTCCCACTAAAGGACAAAAGAGCACAGACTCCAAAGCCCGATGTTCCTTAAATATACCCGCGGTTCGTTATTGATAAGGAACCGCGGGGGAAATTAAGGAACCGCGAGGTAAAAGAGTCGTTGCTCCCTTGGCTTATAAATAGTGGACCATTTCCAGCTTTTTAATCAACCCTTTTTGCATAAATCTTTCTGTTTTCTCACACACCTTAATCCTTGATTAGTAGTTTGGTTAATCTTGTTTTAAGATGTGATTCTCTACTTCAATCCTCTCATCCTCTCAAGTGCAAAGTGAAGAACACTTTCATCACTATGAAGTGTTGGGTTCACAACATGATGAAGATCTCTCCTTCTAGATCAAGTCATTGTTTTCCTACTATGTATATGTAGAAGATCCAAGTTGTGGGTACACTTGGATGTATTTGTAAGGGTAGTAGATCCAAGGGATGGGTATCCTTGGACTAGGTGTTATTTGTGTAGATCCAAGTTTATTAATACTTGGATATAGTGTTAGAGTCATAGATCTAAGTGTTGTTGTACTTAGATCTATATGGTTTATGTGTTTAGGCCATAAAACACAAGGTTTGTTATGTTGGGCCATAAAAGATAACTAGTGTGAATATTGGTGTAGATGGGTGTAGATTGGTTCTACCTAAGATTAGAACTCGATATCTAGCCTTGCGTGGGAAAATAGTAAAGTAGACGACGTGTGTAGATTGGTCCTACCTAAGATTAGGACTCGACATCTAGCTTAGTGTCGGAAATGTGTAAGAGGCGTGTATGGTTTTCTCCGCCTTGAAAGGAGCTTATTGACTAGTTAAGTAACTCTCGAGTTAGGTACTCGAGGAGTAGAGTAGGGCGAAGAGGAGCTTCGTGACCGAACCACTATAAATCATCGTGTCGATACTTTCCTTTACATTTATGTCTTTACTGTTATAGATGCATTTATATGTTTTATGTTGTGTGCATCTTAGAATCTAAACATATAAGTTGTGGAAAAGCTAAGGCTTAGTACGTGTGTGCTTAATGTTTAGACTATTGCTTGATGTACTATTGATTTAATGTGTTTGTGTGTTTACTTTCTTGTAGTATATATCTTTCAACAAACACATCTCATACTTAGTCAAACTTGATCAGGAATTTGATACAAATGATTGTTTAAGTTTAACATGTATCAAATGGGTTATCCCACTGTCGGCGGTTCCTTAAAGAACCGGCGGTTCTTTATTGATAAGGAACCGCGGTCACAATAAAGAACCGCGATCAGTGGATTAAACGAAAATGTTTTGAAAAGTAATGAGAAACTATTCAATTCCCCCCCCCCCCCCTTCTAGTTTCTACAATTGGTATCAGAGAGAGGCTATTCAAGATCTTTGAAGTATATTGTGCTTTAAAGCGTGGATCAATCTTTGCTCTCGTTTTCAAAACAAATGGTTTTTAAAATAAGAGACGATCTTTGTGTCAAACTGTTCATGAAGAGTGATTACATATGAAATGTGTTTTGTTTTTTCATTCTTACAGGTTTTGGTATTAAATAAACGTTGTATAATAGCTTGAATTAAATCTTTTCATGTTTGGAAGTATAAAAATCTTTTATGTCAAAATTAACTCTAAAATACGAGTTCTATGTGTCTAAAATGATTTTCTAGAGTCCTAAGTCCTTCCAAAAAGTTACCAAATGTTTTTGGTCAAAAACTCTGTTAATGCAAAGCAACGCCTAAAAACATTATTAGTGTTAACTAATCTTTCTTGGTTTTGATCACGACAAATTAAAAAGACATTTATCGTCAAATACAATCATAAGACGAATTATTTGACAAACACTATCATCAAGGTAATAATCATTAAAGTATTGCACTAACATATCTTAATCATGGTTAGTGATCATAAAAGTATTAATCCTAAACTTACATTTTGTTAAATGTGACAAAAGATTTTTTTAATAAACTTTCTTTTTAAGAAAATATTTTATTAAAATGGAAAATGTAAATTTAAATATGGCATATTCCAAATGCCATAGGAATATCCTTTGAATGTAAAAACTTACCTCAGATATTACTTTCCCACTAAAAGACAAAAGGGAGCGGAGTCTATGAGCACGGTCCCTTAAAGGGCTATGCGGATCCTTATCAATAAGGGACCGCAGGCATATTTAAGTCACCACGCTCAGAGAGCCGTTGGCCTTTGTCTCCTATAAATAGTGGATCAAACCTGCATTTTCCACAACCCTTTTTGGACACTCTTTCTTCCATCTTTCTCTTTTCTAATTCCTAATCATTTGTAAATGATCACTTAATGTGTTAAGTATGTTTACTTATGATTATCCCCTTGATCTCCTTCTTTACCTTGTCCAATGAGAAGATCACTCACACACTTGTTATGTGATTAAAGATGAAGCCTTGATGAAGATCCTCTCCTAAAGATCTAGTCATGTTCATCATTTGTTTTTATTTGAGTCTTGTGTAGATCTAATGTGTAGAAACTAGAAGGGGGTGGGGGGGGGGGGGGGGGGGGGGAGGGTTGAATAGTTTCTAGTTCATTTTAAAAACATTTCAGCTTAATCCACTGTGCGCGGTTCTTTATTGTACCCGCGGTTCTTTATCAATAAAGAACCGCCAGTCCATTTAGGGAACCACCGACAGTGGACAAAACCATTTATTGAATGTTTAAACTTAAACAATCCTTGGTATCAAATTCTCGATCAAGCTTGACTAGATATGAGATGTGTTTGATTGAAAGATAAATATTACAAGAAGAAAACACACAAACACATCAAATCAAGAGTACATCAAGCAATAGTTTAAACACTAAGCACATACGTACTAAGCATAAGCTTTTCCGCAACTAAGATGTTTAGACTAATTGATGTACACTTGACCATAATCTAAACATGAAGCACACACATACTAATCCTTAACTTTTCTGCAACTTAGATGTTTAGATTATGAGATGCACACAACACACAAAAACATATAAATGCAACAATAAGAGGAAATACATAAATGTAAAGGAAAGTACCGACACGATGATTTATAGTGGTTCAGTCACGAAGCTCCTCCTCGCCCAACTCCACTCCTCGAGTACCCAACTCGAGAGTTACTTCACTAGTCAACAAGACTCCTTTCAAGGCGAAGAAAACCATACACGTCGCTTACAAATTTCCGACACTAAGCTAGATGTCGAGTCTTAATCTTAGGTTGGACCAATCTACACAACGTCGACTACTTAACCATTTTCCGACACAAGGCTAAATGTCGAGTCCTAATCTTAGGTAGGACCAATCTACACCAATATTCACACTAGTTATGTTTTATGGCCTAACATAACAAACCTTGTGTTTTATGGCCTAAACACATAAACCATATAGATCTAAGTACACAACACTTAGATCTATGACTCTAACACTATATCCAAGTATTAACAAACTTGGATCTACACAACTAACACCTAATCCAAGGATACCCATCACTTGGATATTCTACCCTTACAACACATCCAAGTGTACCCACAACTTGGATCTTTTACATATACATAGTAGGAAGACTATAATCATGACTTGATCTAGAAGGAGAGATCTTCATCATGTTATGAACCCAACACTTCATAGTGATGAATGTGTTCTTCTGTTTGAACTTGAGAGGATTGAGGATAGAATCACATCTTAAACAAGATTAATCAAAACTAACTAATCAAGGATCTAAGATAATTTTGAAAGAAACTGTGCAAAAAGGGTTGAAAGAAAAGCTGGAAATGATCCACTATTTATAGGGCTAAAATGCAACGGTCATAAATACCCGCAGTTCCTTAATTGTCACCGCGGTTCCTTATCAATAAAGAAACGCGGGATCATTTAAGGAACCTCAGGCTTAGAGTCCGTGCATTTTTGTCCTTTAGTGGGGAAATTCCATTTATACCCTCAAAGGATATTCTTTTGGCATATGGAATATGCCAAATGCAAATTTCCATTTTCTTTTTAATAAAACATTTTCTTAAAAATAAAGTTTATTAAAATCTTTTATCACATTTGATTGAATGTGAGTTTTAAGAAAATATTAATCTTTGATCACTTAGTTAGGTTAATGACATGTTTTATTCATACCTTGATTGATTCATGCCGAATGCGATCTTGGAGGTGTCGAGAGAAGTATACAAATGTATTCTTGAGTGATTACGAGTACCTTAACATTTTACATAATGTATTGCGAATTACACGTTTGTCATCAACAAAACACAAAGATATTATATTGACAAAACATCGTAATGTTTGCACTAACAATATCCCCCTTTTGATAAGGACAAACAAATTAACCGCAACGCATATTTAAATGTATAAGTTACTCGTTTACACTTACTTCTCCCCCTTTTATCGAATCAAAAAGGTAGTCAACGTCTTTGAAGAAGAGAAGAATCAAGGTCGAGAGAGCACACATCCAAAGTGGTAGTCATGTTGATCCCAAACTTAGATCGATTTAGCTTTATGTATACGAAGTTAGATCAAGTAATACACTTAGAGAAACCTTTGTATATGCTTATGAATTTAAGTGTTATGCGGAATTTAACACTTAAACAAGAACACACAATGATATAAACAAACTTTCACTTTGATTATCAATATCAAACTTGCTTACAATGAAAGTAGTTTACGAATGAAAACTTATATAAAACTTATATCAAACATTAACCTAAAGGTCTTCTTTTATAGATATAAGAAGCCTTGTACAATAATCTACGTATCAGCTATTCTAGGTAAAGATAAATATAGAAAATACATTGTTGTTCCTATCTTTACTAGAAGTAATCTAGAATATATTACACGCGTAGAATATATCTTCCATCAGTGCTTGTCTTCAATGTGTCAATGCTTGACTTTATCTTGTCAACGCTTGAGCTGTCAGCGCTTGTTTTGTTCTTGTCAACGCTTGTTTTGTTCTTGTCAGCGCTCAAGTGATCTGGCCTTAATTTATTCCCAACAATCCTCCCCTAAACTTGATATCCACTCTTATGATCAAGTTTCTGAATAAGCATTAAGGACTAGGAGGAATCTTACAAACCTTCTCATATTGATAGTGAATAAATTTGATCAAATCTTTTGCCACGTCACTTGAATAATCTATTTCCAGCTGAGTGTCCTTCATCTTCTCCAAAATAGCTTTGGATATGAAATACTGACCATCCACAAGTAGATACTCAGCAAACTTTGTAGAACTCAAATGGTAAACACCAGCAGCTGAATATAACCTCCATTGAAGACCACTGAGGTCATCTTCAAGATCCTTCCAAATTGCAGGATCCTCATCTTTTGGTCCACACATTCTTTTGAATGTGGTCCAAAGTTTTATTCCATTAGCTGAAGTAGGTGTTTCAGCCTCATACTTGGTCTCCAGCAACCTCCAAAGGTCCACCAAGTCTTCTCTATCACAACTTGCAAACAAAGATATGAGAGTGGTAAAAGTGTGTACCTCTTTGCCAAATCTGCCAATCTTCCAAAACCCACATTCATCTTCTTCATAGCTCACAATTGGGTTCCTGGAATCTAATGGTAACACTTGCACCATATCTGAAGCTTCTAAAGGTGAGAGCTTGAGGCTCTTTCTAATGACAGCTTCACTTGGATATAGTGGATCCATATCTTTGGGAAACTCAAATGAAATTCCCTTCTTCACTGGCCTGGGAACAACCATAGCTTTCTTGAGTTCCATTTCTTCTGCAAGTTCCTCCTTTCTTTCATCTAAAAGAAGTCTGAGAGTGTTTGCTTCCTGCACTCTCAGCCAAATGGGATAAGCCCTGTTTTCCAACTCATCAAATGTCAAAGCCTTCAACTTCTGATATGTCCATCCAACTCCATGACATCTGAGCAACATAAAGTATAGCTCCCTTCTATCCCTTTTCAACTCTGAGAGAATATTACTTGCCTTATGTTTCAAAATTACCTGGCAATCCTTCTGAACTCTAAGAAGAATCTCCAAACCCCATATTTGATCTGAAATGGTCAAGTCTGGATTCTCCATGCATCTTTCTTCCCAAGCATTGTACATTTGAACCACCTCTGGCATGTCAAAGTCAACCTGCAATTTCAATTCTCTCAACTTATCCTTGGCCAAATCATCCCCATACTCAAGTCTTTCTGGTTCTATATCATCACACTTGAGTCTGAGCTAGCTCCATCACTTTCTTCTTCAGAAGTCACAACAAATGGTGACTTTTCCTTTTCATCCTATTCCATGATTTGTGCAGCCAATCTTCTATCAAATTCAACTTGAGCTGCATCCTTTGGAACAATCTCCTCTACCATTATACCCTTACCCTTATCTGTTGGTGCAATGGTTGATAAGGTAGATGGTAATACCTGAGTAGAAACCTCCTTGATGATAGATGATGACTGGGATACATCACCTTCATGTGCAGGTCTGTCAACGCCCAAATTTGTCCTATCAGTGCCCAAAATATTTCTGTCAGCGTCCAATTCTTCCTTGTCAACGCCCAAATATCTTCCCTCAGCGCCTTGTGTAACCTCTCTCAACATAGCTGTAAATGATAAATTTAAGTTTGTAGGAGAGACTAAGGACGTATCAAAACCTGTTTGTTTCTTCAAAGTTGTAAGGGCCTCAGCAACATCCATTGATTGACCATCATGGCTGCCCTTATCACTCAGATTTATTGGATCTTCCTCCCCTTTGGAAGATTCCTCCATACCCCTCCTTGCACCAACACTCTCCAAAACAACAATCCTCTCCCTCAATTGCTTGAGTTCAAGGCCTTGTGAGCTGACAACTTGTACTAAGTCTGCATTTTGCTTTTGCAAGCTAATGCAGACTGCCGTCAATTCCATAAGAGTCATTGGTTCCAGTCTGCCCTCTTCTAAAATGGGGATTTGACCTCCCAAGTCAGATTCATCGGGCATGGATGAGGAATTAATGATGGTGGGACTGCCTTGGCCAGCTTCTAAGCCAGAACCAATAGTCCCAGCCTCATCTAGGTCACCAGCCACACTTATGGTGGTGGTTCTCTCTGCTACATGGCTAGGACCACCAGAGGAGAACACTCCAGTAGTCCTTTGGCGTTTCATCAACCTATATTCAGGGGGTGTGGAAGATGGTGTAGAAGAATGGGTGGATGTGGGTTGGTTAAGGGGTGTTTGGGTTTGTGAAGGTTGTGTGTCAGCGTTGGAAATAGGCACATCAACGCCAGCATTTAGTATGTCAGCGTTGAAGGATTCTGAGTCAATTTGCATATGTTCAGGTGAAGGTAAAGGTTCATGAATTGGTTCAAGTTGTGGTTGAGGGTCAATTTGTGGTTGGGGGTCTGGTTGGGGTTGTGCTGCTGCAATAACAGCAAGCATAGGTTGGGTTAAAGGTAGGTCACGATGGGGTGGTGAATTCATCTTCATAAAGATAGCTTTCTTTTGCTCAGGGATCTTATAAAAATCATTGCGATCCCTTGAGCAGTAACCTTGGACATGAAAAACCATTTGTAGAAAACGGGGATAAGCTAAAGTCATTTTTGTCCCCTTGTTTTTACACATCTCCTCAAAAATCATTTTAGAATAATTAAATTTTTGCCCTGTTGCAATGCACACAATAGCACTGGCAATGGATCTATTGATCTCATTATGTGCAGTGCATTTGGGACTCAAACATTGAAGGAGGACATGTATGAGGTACTTCCAGGCTGGGGGAAATTCCTGCTTATGATACTTGTTTAGAGTACCTTCATCAGGAAAAGGATATCCCAAAGCCCTAAGCCCTTGTTCTATTTCATTTATGGGAAGGGTGGCTATACCATCAGCATCATCAAGATGCAAGGCTTGGCGTACCAAAGCCTCAGTAACCACCCAAGGTCTCCCATGAACAATAGAAGTCAATGTAGTCACTCTATTAACTGTTGAGGAACTGACAGTGTTCCAAAACTGTTTAATATGTGTGACTGGAATGAGTGGTGCATGAGAAAGAGCATACCTTAATGGGGATGCATTCAAATACGCCACCATTTGTATGTATTGAGGAAACAGAGTATCATCAGCTTCAAGATATGCAATCATGTTGTGTTGAGATCTGAACCCCAATTCCAATTCAGATGGTCTAAAGTTTGGTGCCATTGATGAAAGCTGTTAATTTTAAGTGAAGAAGATGAAGTTGATAAGAGAAAATTTTGTTAGACAAGAAATATAGATACCCTGTTTAAAAATAGGAGCCAAATTTATAGGAGAAGAAATTGCATGTGATAGGCCCAAAAATAGGCAAGTATTTTCAAAAATCAATCATGAAAATATTGAAAAAGTTATAAGTTATCTCATACATTAAATGAAAAGTAACAACTCCCAAAATTACGGCCTAAAAATATGTCAAAAAGTAACAACTGGGTAGGTCCCATTGAGTGTCAACGGTCAAAAATAACCTATCAACGCCCAACGGCTATAATCTTGTCAACGTTTGCCTATAGCCATGTCAGCGTCCAATTTGGTCACAACAACGCTTAGAAAATTCTTGTCAGCGTCCAAAAATAAAAATGTTTTTAAAATGAAAAATGACCTTAACAAGTAATTTATCCTAGAGAAGATAACCAAAAGCTGATAATTATTATAGGGCGGCAAGCACTGTCCAATTATGCACACTTGCATAAGCAAGATAGCCATAACAGTCCTCTAGTGTCCCTTGCTAACCAAAATTCTTAACAACCAAGTTACCTTACAAAATTCCTTGTTACTCCAAGGTAAATCCCATAACAAAATTATTCCCAAGTCTCCCAACAGACCACAACCAATTCTAGGCCAAAAATGTCTTGGCAGCATGCATAGTATATCAACTTTGCAGGCTACAGTGCCTCATGATTTAGTAAAACTAACTCATACTCACCTGTGGACACAATCTAGAATTGTGATAAGAGTATCATATGGATACCCAAACATCCTAAAGGTTCCTAAAACCTCCCCTTAAACTATGATACAAAAGTTTGCTAAAATCATGCATGAACATAAAAAATTTATGTCAAGATAGGAATGAAACATTCCAACCATCATCCATAAATAAAAACTTGTCCAAATGCTTCTCCAGTGATCCATAAGCAACTCTGTATCCAATGGTATACTACTAACACCATCTGCACATTTAGATTGAAAACCACAAAACTAACATTGTTGCTGACAACGCCCCGATAACACATGACAGCGTTGAGGGAAGCTTTGTCAGCGTTAGACAATTATATTGCTGACAACGTTGCAAAAACACTTATCAGCGTTCAAGCAACCTTTGTCAGTGTTAGAAAAATATAGTGGAAAATCTAAATCATCAATAAGACCAATAACAATGCATCATCCTGTACATACTTTTACAAAAATACTCCAAAACACATATTATGTGAGGTTGACCATTCCAATACTTGTTACCAAGTGTTGAAATCTCCCAGCATCAAAAGGTTTAGTTAGTAAATCTGACACATTTTCCTCAGTGTCAACCCTATCTGGTTGTATTAAACCTTTCTCAAAGCAATCTCTTATAAAATGGTGTCTAATTTCTATGTGTTTAGTTTTAGAATGATGTACAGGATTCTTAATGATGCATAAAGTAAACAAATATCTTAGTATGCATGAAATTATACCCATAGTCCAACAGCTGGTTCTGAATCCACAAAACTTGTCCACAACAAGCAACTGCAGCAACATACTCTGCTTCAGTTGTAGAATTAGCCACCACTGTTTGTTTCTTGCATTGCCAAGATATCAACCTGCTCCCAAGAAACTAATATCCACCAGTTGTGGAGTTTCTATCAAATTTGTCACCTCCATAATCACTATCTGAATATGCAATCAGCTCCAATGGTGAATCCTTTGGGTACCACAAACCAAGACCAGGATAGCATCTTAGGTACCTAAAGATCCTCTTCACAGCATAAAGGTGACATTCTTTGGGAGTCACTTGATGGCGTGCACAAGCACACACAGCAAACATGATGTCAGGTCTGGAGGCAGTAAGATACATCAAGGATCCAATCATGGATCTATAGTGCCTGATATCAACATCTTTCCCATCTCCAATCTTTCCCCAAGGGTGTTCTCTATCCATAGGAGTAGTAGCCCTCTTTTTATGTGGAGAAAAGCCAAACTTCTTCAAGATCTCAGCAACATATTTATCCTGGGAGATGAAGATACCATCTTCTTTCTGCTGAACTTGTAAACCATGAAAGAAGTTCATCTCCCCCATAGCACTCATCTTGAATTTGTCTGTCATAAGCTTGGAGAAATCCTCACTCATCTTTGGATCAGTAGACCCAAAAATGATATCATCAACATAGACCTGCACAAGCAACACATCCTTGCCTTTCTTCTTTGTAAATAGTGTCTGATCTATGGTGCCCCTCTTGAATCCATTGTCCACCAAATAGGTAGACAAAGTACCATACCATGCTCTTGCGGCTTGATGAAGGCCATACATAGCCTTTTTGACTCTATACACTTTATTTGGATGCTCTGGATCCTCAAAACCAGGAGGTTGCATTACATATACTTCCTCAACAATGGTTCCATAGAGAAAGGCACTCTTGACATCCATTAGATAGACAGTGAAGCCCATGCAGGATGCATAGGCTAGAAAGATCCTTATAGCTTCAATCCTTGCAACTGGTGCAAAGACTTCCTCATAGTCTATCCCCTCCTCTTGTGTATAACCTTGAGCCACTAACCTTGCCTTGTTTCTGATCACAATGCCTCTTTCATCTCTTTTGTTCCTGAGAACCCATCTTGTCCCTATAGGTCTGACATATCTGGGACAATCAACCAGCTCCCAAACATCATGAATTGCAAATTGGTGAAGCTCATCCTGCATTGCTTCCACCCAACTTGGTTCTTTGAGAGCATCAAATATTTTCTTGGGTTCCTCTTGTGACAGAAAACATGCAAACAAACATGCTTGCACAAGAGGGGTATCAACCTTCTTGTGTATATTAGCAATAAACCCACCAAGACCTTGATGAGATCTTCTAGTCTGAACTGGAGTCATAACATCACCAATGATTTGGGAAGGGGGGTGATTCTTCATTGTGGAAGTGAGAACTCCTCCTTCAAAAAGTCTGGTGTCCTCAACCTCATTCTCCATGTTGTTAATATCTTCTTCATCAGACTCTCTTACATCAACATGAGGATGAACCTCTTCATATATATTGGAAGGTTCACCTTGTTCAAAATTGGAAGAGAAAAGATGGGCAGAATTGTTGTCAACGTCTGAACCTTGTTTGTCAGCGCTTGGGCTAACAACGCTTGAACTGTTGTTGTCAACGTCTGAGCCATCAACGTCTGAATTGGTCTTGTCAGCGCTAGATTTGCCTTTGTCAGCGCCTGAAGGACCATGCATGTTTGTATCTGGTGGTATTTGGAAACCACCATTATCTTGCCCAACAGCAGCAGCAGCAGCAAAAGCATCTGTCCAAATGGGAATGGTAACATATTCTTGAATAGGAGATGTCTTTTTTGCTTGTGATCCAACCTTTTCATGAACCTGAGTACCTGAAACATCAACAACTTGTTCCTCCATAACATTTGAAGTTACCTTCACAATGTCTGGATTAGTGACAGGCATATAATTTAAAGTTCTAGATAAAGGTTCCAAGTCAAATAACCAATTAGGACCACTTTCAGGATCACTAGGTTTATTCTCTAAAAACCTAACATGTACTCTTTCAACTATACGTTTGTCCTCTTTAAGATAAACCCTATAACCCTTGCTCTGCACTGAATACCCCATGAAGTAACCCTCATCACCTTTTGCACTAAATTTCCCTAAGGCATCACTAGTGTCTAGAACTACTACATGACAACCAAAAGGTCTGAGAAAACCAATATTAGGTTTTCTACCCCAAAGTAACTCATAAGGTGTTTTGTTCTGAATTTTGTTAACCAATGCTCTATTTTGCACATAGCAAGCTGTATTAACAGCCTCAGCCCAAAAGGCTATGGGAAAGTGAGCATCAGCCAACATTGTTCTGGCTGCTTCAATTAGGGTTCTATTTTTCCTCTCAGCAACCCCATTTTGTTGTGGGGTTCTAGCAATACTAATTGCCTTGTAACTCCTTTCCTGGCACAGAAATCATCTAGCTTTTTATTCCTAAATTCTCCACCATTATCACTCCTAAGCATTTTAACCTCATTGCCAGACCTTTTCTCAATCTGAGTGATAAAATCAATTAGAATATCAGCTGTGTCACTCTTCATAGCTAGAAAGAATGTCCAAGTAAACCTAGAAAAGTCATCTGTGATAACAAAGCAATATGACTTACCATTCAAACTTTCTATATTTGTTGGACCAAAGAGGTCCATGTGAAGCATATGAAGAGGTCTAGAACTAGTGTGCACCTGTTTGGACTTGAATGAGACCTTGTGCTGCTTGCCTTTAAGACATGCAACACAAGAGTGGTCATTGTGGAAGACCTTCTCAGGCAAACCATCAACTAAACCAAGTCTCACAAGTCTATTTATATTTTTAAAATTTATGTGCCCTAGTCTCCTGTGCCACAAATTACTCTCATCAACTAAGGCCTTAGCATAAAAACAAGACATATTATTATTCATTTTAATCCCATTTAAATTAACATTATATATGTCCTTATGCCTAGGTGTTCTATACTCAATATATTTCTCATCAGGGATATTAAAATCCTTGCTTAACACCAAACACTCAGTATCAGTAAAAAGAACTTTATTTTTGTTATCACAAACTTGTGATACACTAAACAGGTTGTAATCAAGTTCTTTTACCAGGAAGACGTTCTCAAAACACAGATTCTTGGTGATAAGGGTTCCTTTGCCTGTGATAGTACCATATCCGCCTCCAAAGTAAACCTTATCACCATCTTTAATAGGAGTGAAGTTTGTCAGATAGTCTTCCTTCCATGTCATGTGCCTTGAGCATCCACTATCCTAATATCCATAATCATTGATCTGTCGTTGAATGCCCTGCACATAAAGAAAACAAATTAGTTTTCTTTGGGAACCCTAGTCTTAAAAGACTTGGATTCATCTGGTTGTTCAATAAGAACAGACTTAGTTCTCACAACAACCCCATTCTCATCCTTCTTAGGATGAAATACCCAGTTAACCCCAATAGGTTTTGTAATGACCTTTGAAATGTAATTAAATCTATTGCAAGTCATTGAAATCCCATTATCATTAGGGTTCTGATCTTTCTTGGGTCTCCATGTTAAGCTTGAAGAAGCTTTAGACCCCTTACCTTGTGGTTGCAAATATTTAGGTCTGGTCACGTTTCTGTCAGCGCTAGAATTTGTCCTGTCAACGCTGAAATTACCCTTGTCAGCGTTAAACCAAGGGTTTGCTACAGAAACCCATTGCCTATTTGACCAGGTGTTTGTCTTTTGAAATGGTCTTTGTCCATGAGTGTTAGACCCTCTAGTAAAGAATGGGACAGGCCGAATCACTTGTGGACTTTGCTGCACACAAAGTTTGGGTCTGACAACGTTTGAATTCCTAACAACGTTGACTTTGTTCCTGACAGCGCTGAAATTGTTCCTGTCAGCGCTGGCTTTGGGAGCGCTGACACACTTGTATGCCAAGTGTGAAAATCTACCACATGTGTAACAAGCTTTTCTAGACACAACCTTATGTCTAGAAGAGAAGAAGCCTGTTCCATGATTGCTAACTTGGCTCTTGGGAGACCTAGTATTCCTATACATCTCTGCATATTTAATGGTAGGTCTTCTAACAGTGTTTGAGCCTAGGTCAACAGCTTTACCAGTGATTGGGTTAGTAACCTTAATGGGTGTTGACTCATTTGGACTTTCACATAGCAAGCCCCCCTTGACAAACAAAGTAGGGTCAGCTTTCTTCCATTCATTCAGGTCAGTCAACTTTTGTTGATACTCTTCATCTGGAGTGACAACTCTTGGTGGAGGAATGAATTCCTCCTCTTGGAGCTCTGGCAAACCAGTCCAAGATAAGTCCCTTTGTTGGACACCATAGAAGTCACCAGCTGGTGGTGGAACCAAAGAGTAATCATTCATCCCAATCCCAGTCATGTCCTTAGGATCCCTTTGTTTAGCTACACAGTCTCCTAGGGTTTGGGTGGCTCTATCAAATCTTTGAATTTTGAGGCCAACATTATCTTTATTCTTAATGGCCTCATCTAACTTAGCCTGTAATTCACCATGAACCCTTGCCATGATGTTTCTAATATCCATACTACCCTCTAACTCATGTTTTAAGATATTGATTTTATCTTTTAAGTCAAATTCCATTTTCTTGTATTCAGAAACGGTTTTCTCAGTTTCAGTAAGAGCTAGTTGGTAATTAGACAATTTACATCTTTCAGTACTCATATCATCTTTTAATCTTAACACCTCTTTGTTAAGTCTTTCAGTATTTAACCTACAACCTTTGCTACAAAAAGCGTCATCATATACCTCATTATCAGATGAAGAGGAGGAGTGTGCCATGAGAGCATATTCAACATGCTATTCTTCTTCAATATCAGCAACCAAAGCTTTATCCTCTTCAACATTCTTAGCCAGATAGCTCCAATCCCATCCCATACCATCAATTCCTTGAACTGCAACCATGGCTTTGGAATCCTGAGCTTTAACAACCTGACTTGAGGGTTTACCAGCATCAGATCTTCTAGGAGATCTGCATTCCCTCATGAAGTGCCCCATACGATGGCAGTTGTAGCATTCAACTTTGGATTTGTCAAATCCAGCTGTGTCTTTAGCATTGAAGGTCATTTTCTTCTTAAACCTTCTGTTCCACCTATTTGCTCTTATACTAGCAAGAGCCATGTTCCACTTGATGTCCATCTCTTCCAAGTGCTCATCACTTATCTGCTCAAGGTCCTCATATGTAATCACTGAACCATTGGGCAAAGAAGCAATGTAAGCACAAACAGTATCCAAATCTAAACCAGCAGGTTTAACTCTTGGGGAGTCATTCTTGTATGTGTCAGCGTCTGAAAAGGAGATGTTGACAGGACTTGTTCCAGCGCTGACATATGATGATCCAGTAACTGGATGCATGTAAGAGTCCTTCTGATTGAATTGACCTTCACTATGAGAGAAGAAGGCCATGTTGTTGTTGGTAGATTTGCTTCCATGTTCTAAAAGAGTTTCATCTTCCAACAGCCTTAGTTTGTTGTAGATGTCATCAAATGAGGAGCTCTTGTAAGTATTGTTGGCAAGAATAGATCTTGCCTCAATCTTCCATGCCTCACCAAGACTTTTAAGAAAGGTAGCATTAATGTCAACATCACCAACTTGTGTCCCCATGAAGGACAACTTGCTTGTAATGTCAAGCAATCTGCTTCTCACACTACTGAGTTTCTCATTGGGTTTAGCTTTGAAGACAGCATAATCATGTAGAAGTTGATTTTTCTTTTCCTCCTTAGTGTCTGCATTGCCACCATATGCAACTTCAAGAGATTCCCAAAGATCCTTAGCAGATTCATAGCCTCTATATTTATGCTGGTTTTCTTGTCCCAAAGAGACTTTCAGAATATTTAGGGCTTTCATGTCAACCCTTTTCTTTGCTATGTCATCAGCAGCCATAACTCTACCATCTCCAGGTTTTTCTCTCTTATCCTCTTCATAACATCCAGCAACAGCTGATCTTTGAGCAATGCCATCAAGAATCTTTTGAGCCTTATTGAATGTGTTTCCATATTCAATAATCTCCCAGAGTGTGTAGTTATAGATCCCCAGATATTGTTCAAAGTTGAACTTCCATAAGTCAAAGTTGGTTGCATCAAGCATGGGAATCTTGATGTTTGGTAAAGCTGAGGACGAGGAGGTTATTGCTTCAGACATGATGTTGTTAGGGTTTCTGAGAAAATTAGGGTTTTGGTGATTTTTAGGGTTCTGGTGTTCTTTAAGATCAAAATTTCCTCAACAAGCTCTGATACCACTTGTTGATCCCAAACTTAGATCGATTTAGCTTTATGTATACGAGATTAGATCAAGTAATACACTTAGAGAAACCTTTGTATATGCTTATGAATTTAAGTGTTATGCGGAATTTAACACTTAAACAAGAACACACAATGATATAAACAAACTTTCACTTTTATTATCAATATCAAACTTGCTTACAATGAAAGTAGTTTACGAATGAAAACTTATATAAAAGTTATATCAAACATTAACCTAAAGGTCTTCTTTTATAGACATAAGAAGCCTTGTACAATAATCTACGTATTAGCTATTCTAGGTAAAGATAAATATATAAAATACATTGTTGTTCCTATCTTTACTAGAAGTAATCTATAATATAATACACGCGTAGAATATATCTTCCATCAGTGCTTGTCTTCAATGTGTCAACGCTTGACTTTGTCTTGTCAACGCTTGAGCTGTCAGCGCTTGTTTTGTTCTTGTCAACGCTTGTTTTGTTCTTGTCAGCGCTCAAGTGATCTGGCCTTAATTTATTCCCAACAAGTCATCGATAGCACGTCATTTGAAGAAGAGAAGAATTGACTTCACGAGATCTTGCATCCGAAAGGTAATCTTTATTTGTAGAAAAGGAGTATCGACTTTGAAAGAGCTTGCATCCAAAAAGCTGGTCGTCCCTTGTAGTCGTCGGTTGAGAGGCGAGAATCCAAACCGTAGACCCATCATCTAAAGATATTTAGCTTGCGTCATCCTAGTGAAGTCTTCAATCAACATAGGTTAACCAACTCCATGCATAATAAAATGCTTATCTTCGAGATTCCAAAATTCATTACTTGCAAGAAGTTCGATGAATGCAATTTAAGTGAGTCAACGATCGCAAATGTAATGACTAGAAATCTTGCAAATGATCCCCTTTGATATTAGCTCCCCATTGCTTGAGGCACCAATGAAGCATGGATAGTAACAAGGTACAAAGAAGGGTTAGAAAAGTCCTACACAACAAAGTTAGTGGACAAGAGCATATATGTATAACAATGTCACTTAAGCGGAATTAGCTTTAAACATCTCGAGTACAAAGAGAGGGACTCAAGAGAAAGCTAAAACAATCTTAACTTTTAGAAGTGTAAAAAATATGACAAGTTAAGAAAAATAAGAGGGCTATTAGATAGAAAAGAGAACCCAACTTATTTTGGTGACACCAAAAAATATATAAAGAGGACTAAAAGAGAAAAGAGATGTCCAATTTATAAGAAAAATATTGTCGAGGGAACATACTCCACTTTAATATATTGGCACGAATACCGAACTAAAGAGAGTATGCTTGAGGAATCCTAGAATTCCGGATCTTTAAGCTACTAGGAATGCATCATGTTCATATGATTGGATAATCAAAGCGGAATTAGAACACGACACATTAACAAGGTGTTTAGGTACAAAAACACATGAATTAATCAAAAGGGTTGCTCATTATATTGATAATAAACAACCACTAGACGTGTATACATTAATCCCACGTCTAGTGCAACACACGCTTTAGGTTTACATTGTGAACGAAAGTTATGAATAAACCTAATACCCTTGGTTCCTTTTATAGTGTAAGGATTAGGGTTTACAAGAGATAATATCAAATAAACATGTAAATCTTCTATTTAAATAAACATATACAAATGCCTTCATGTTTTCTTCGTTTTTGAGTTTCTGCCACATCAACTTTTTGACCCAACAATGCCAAGGACAATAAAAGAATTCCACAAATTCGAAAAAAGAGAGGAATAATGATTATGAGGAAAAACAAAAACGAGGCTGATAAACAAGTCGTTTGCACAAACAATGACAAGCATTGGAGAAAGAAGTGTGCACGCGATGCTATCAATCCAAAGATAAGTCAAATGAGAGGATCTTGATAAGATCAAATCACAATTGTTGAAATAG
This sequence comes from Glebionis coronaria, assembly GCA_025667525.1. Lineage (NCBI taxonomy): Eukaryota > Viridiplantae > Streptophyta > Magnoliopsida > Asterales > Asteraceae > Glebionis > Glebionis coronaria. The sequence continues at coordinate 505,485,237 of CM046880.1, read as the reverse complement.
AGGTAGAGAAGAAACATCCATACCAATTGTAATGATAATATGTCAAAGGGTAAAAAGCTTAGAATTTTTTTTATTTTTTTTGGAATCACCCAAGAAAATTCAAGATTTAACCAAAATCCTCTCAAAAGGTTAAAAACTTAGAATTGTTGGAATCACCCAATCCAATTGTAAATTTTAACCGCAATCAACTCTCAACAACGAGAAAGCCAAAAAATGTCAAATCAAAGACATTTTTGACCTTAATAATAATTCCTTTAGAAAGCTCCAAAAGCTTTAAGTCGGGAATCAAGGTACAAAAATAAAGAAAACCCAAAAGCGAGGATAAATCGACGCTTAAGAAAATACTAGATATAAGACATTATAGGCAAGGATGCTTATGAATGTCGAAACCAAAAAGATGACACAATGATATATAGAGAGAGATCAAATGAGCCAAATAAAAGAAAAACCAAGATGGGTAATGTTTAGCATACGCTAAACTACATGCTCAAAGTTTTGTAGCTCTTCTCAATGATTGTGAATGTTCAAAGAACAATTACATGACGAGGAAAGGGTGAGGCTCGACTCGACTAGTTTAGAAAGGATAGAAGAGAGAGACTCAACTTAGAGAGGCATGATTAAAATAAATCGAAAGAGACTCAACAAAGAAGTTAAGGATAACTTCACAAAATAATTCAAGAATACTATACCTTATAATGTGATAGTGAAGTCTTGAAGGAAAATGAGAGAAGAAACTCAAAAGAGAGGAAAAGAAGGAATCTTCAAGAAAACTCGTCAAAGATAGAGATAGACCAAAAACAAACAAAGGGACTCACTGGTCGCGGTTCGTTAAATAGGTCCACGGTTCATTATCAATAATGAGCCGCTAGGTTATTTGAGGAACAGTGGACAGTGGGTGTCCAAAAATGATTATCGACTCAAAAGAAAATCACTTGGTCAAACAACTTAACATAAGTTGCTAAATGGATTGAAAGTCAATGCTTCGGATATGACTTTTAACAATTACAATTGCACGTTAAAAGTACTTGAATATTTCGAAAGAAATATTTAAGTTGTCAATCTTACTAGGAGAGGAACTAGATTTAAATCTAACATTACTTGACAACCAAGTGAGAAAATAAAGAAGAAAAGGAAGATCAAAAGGACAACGAGATCCAAGATCCAAATGCAAATCATGTTGAAAAACATGAACGGAAATACAAGAAAATAAAAGATCATACAAAGATATATGAAACACAAGCCTAAAACTTAAGCATGATTTTAATGTTAGTTACACTAGAATTCTAGGATTTGCTTAAATTGTATGTCTTAGCAATAAGCAATCCACATGCTTAAATGAAAGACAAGGTGGTGGCGGAATTTGGTGGAGAAGGCTTGGATAATCTTGTAATTAAACTCATCATAGATATAAGACATGACAAGATGTTGATATTGACAACAAAGAAAATATGTTCCATGATGCATGACATAATCATGTGATGGAGGAAGAACACAAAAGGGAAGTGGTGGAAAAGGAGAGTTTCCAATATCAGTTTTCTTAAAATGAGAAAAGATTTGATAAGGGGTGTTCTTTGGTGAATTTGGGTTGAAAGAGATTTGAGAAAATTGTGGATAATCAAGGCTATCATTTTGTGAAAAATACATTTTGCTTTGGGAAAGAAATACAAAATGCTTAGGGTTAAGTGGAGAAAGCACAAGATATTTTGGGAGTGATCAAAGGGTTGAAACAAATATTCGAAAGGGTGTTGGAACAATTTGGAAGTTTTAGAAAACCCATTTTTGGTTGCTTCTGCCCGCGGTATTTTGGTGTCACCAAAATAAGTTGGGTTCTCTTTTCTATCTAATAGCCCTCTTATTTTTCTTAACTTGTCATATTTTTTACACTTCTAATTGTTTTAGCTTTTTCTTGAGTCCCTCTCTTTGTACTCGAGATGTTTAAAGCTTATTTCGCTTGGGTGACATTGCTTTACATATATGCTCTTGTCCACTAACTTTGTTTTCTAGGACTTTTCTAACCTTTCTTTGTAGCTTGTTACTATCCTTGCTTCATTGGTGCCTCAAGCAAGGTGGAGCTCATATCAAGGGGGAGCATTTGCAAGATTCCTAGTCATTACATTTGCGATCGTTGACTCACTTAAATTGCATTCATCGAACTTCTTGCAAGTAATGAATTTTGGAATCTCGAAGATAAGCATTTTATTATGCATGGAGTTGGTTAACCTATGTTGATTGAAGACTTCACTAGGATGACGCAAGCTCAATATCTTTAGATGATGGGTCTAAGGTTTGGATTCTCGCTTCTCAACCGAGAACCACAATGTATGATTATCTTTTTGGATGCATGTTCTCTCGAAGACGATCCTCCTCTTCTACTAATGAAGACTACCTTTCGGATGCAAGCTCTCGTGACGTTGGTTCTTCTCTTCTTCAAAGACGTTGACTACCTTTTTGATTCGATAAAAAGGGGGAGAAGTAAGTGTAAACGAGTAACTTATACATTTTAATATGTGTAATGGTTTACTTGTTTGTCATCATCAAAAAGGGGGAGATTGTTAGTGCAAACATTACGATGTTTTGTCGATATAATCTCTTTGTGTTTTGTTGATGACAAACATATAATTCGCAATGCATTATATAAAATGTTAAGGTACTCGTAATCACTCAAGAATACATTTGTATACTTCTCTCGACATCTCTAAGATCACATTCGGCATGAATCACTCAAGGTATGAATAAACATGTCATTAACCAAACTAAGTGATCAAGGATTAATATTTTCTTAAAACTCACATTTAATCAAATGTGACAACAGATTTTAATAAACTTTATTTTTAAGAAAATGTTTTAATAAAAAGAAAATGGAAATTTGAATTTGGAATATTCCTTAAGGCATATTCCAAAAAATATTCTCTAATATGAATTTGGCATATTTCGTATGCCAAAGGAATATTTTTTGAGGGTATAAACTACCCCAGATGGCATATCCCCACTAAAGGACAAAAATGCAAGGACTCAAAGCCGGAGGTTCCTTAAAGGAACCCGCGGTTCCTTATTGATAAGGAACCGCGGGGGCACTTAAGGAACCGCGGGTCTTTATAGCCGTTGTATTGTTGCCCTATAAATAGTGGATCATTTCCAGCTTTTCTTTCAACCCTTTTTGCACAGTTTCTTCAAAAATATCTTTAAACTCCTTGATTAGTTAGTTTAGATTAATCTTGTTTAAGATGTGATTCTCTCCTTCAATCCTCTCATCGTCTCAAGTGCAAAGAGAAGAACACTTTTATTACTATGAAGTTTTGGGTTCATAACATGATGAAGATCTCTCCTTCTAGATCAAGTCATTCTTTTCCTACTATGTATATGTAGAAGATCCAAGTGTTGGGTTCACTTGGATGTGTTTGTAAGGGTGGTAGATCCAAGAGATGGGTATCCTTGGATTAGGTGTTAGTTGTGTAGATCTAAGTTTGTTAATACTTGGATATAGTGTTAGAGTGATAGATCTAAGTGGTGCGTACTTAAATCTATATGGTTTATGTGTTTAGGCCATAAAACACAAGGTTTGTTATGTTGGGCCATAAAACATAACTAGGGTGAAGAGTGGGGTAGTTGCGAAGAGTGGTGTAGTTGTGTAGATCCAAATTGGTGTGTCAATTTGGAAGTTGTGTAGATGGGTGTAGATTGGTCCTACCTAAGATTAGGACTCGACACCTAGCATTGTGTCGGAAAATGGTGAAATAGGCGACGTTGTGTAGATTGGTCCTACCTAAGATTAGGACTCGACATCTAGCTTAGTGTCGGAAATGTGTAAGCGACGTGTATGGTTTTCTCCGCTTTGAAAGGAGTTTTGTTGACTAATGAAGTAACTCTCGAGTAAGGTGTACTTGAGGAGTGGAGTAGGGCGAAGAGGAGCTTCGTGACCGAACCACTATAAATCATCGTATCGGTACTTTCATTTCCATTTATGTCTTTACCTATTTAGATGTATTTATAGTTGCATACTTGTTGTTGTGTGTTGTGTGCATCTCATAATCTAAACATCTAAGTGGGGGAAAAGCTAAGGCTTAGTACGTGTGTGCTTCATGTTTAGATTATGGTCAAGTTTACATCACTTAATCTGGACATCCTAGTTGCGGAAAAGCTTATGCTTAGTACGTGTGTGCTTAGTGTTTAGACTATTGCTTGATGTACTCTTGATTTGATGTGTTTTGGTGTTTACTTACTTGTAGTATTTATCTTTCAATCAAACACATCTCATATATAGTCAAGCTTGATCGAGAATTTGATACAAAGGATTGTTAAAGTTTAACACAAATGGCATCGTCCACTGTAGGCGGTTCCTTAAAGGGACACGCGGTTCGTTATTGATAAGGAACCGCGGATATATTTAAAGAACCGCGCACAGTGGGTTTATGCGAAATGTTTTGAAAATGAACTAGAAACTATTTAACCCCCCCCCCCCCCCCTTCTAGTTTCTACAGGTCCGTTAAGCCAAAGACCAGAGTATGGTTGATCCGAAGGAAAGAGCCCTAAACCCAGAACAGTGGGACTGGTCCAAAGAATACCCAGAGACTCCCCTGGAGAAGGATCCTAGGCAGGAATCCCGGGGAAGAAAGCGCAAGACAAATAGTCGCAGCAAATCCAAATGAGGAAACCAATCACCAAGCGGTGACTCCTCTTGCTCCAACTCAGAAGACCGCCACCCCATACATCGTAGATCCAGGTACTCCTCTTCAGATACATCAGACAGCAAAGACGGTCAGATAAAAGACTCTCAATGCGCCTCCGGACACGAGTAAAGGGATTTTCCCTACCATGGAGACGCGGAGAGATAATGCCTTCACAAAATGCATCCGACATTATGCAGAAAGCAAAAGGCGACGAATGCCGTCAAATGTCAATACATATGACGATACCAAATATCCAGATGATCACTTAAAAGTATTCGAATCACAAGCGGGAATTGAACAATGGCCAAAACCCACATGGTGTAACATGTTCAATTCCACCTTAGTTGGTAATGCGCGAAACTGGTTTGATAAACTTTCGCGCCGAACCATTGACGGGTTCGAGGAACTGCGGAAGGCCTTCAGAAGAAACTATACGCAACAAAAGAAATGTGACAACGACTCTGTATCACTCGCACGAGTCAAGCAGTAGGAGGGGGAATATTTGGAAGACTTTGTAGAACGCTTCGAAAGCGAGTGCAATAAAATTAAGGAATGCCCCGAGATCTTGAAAGTAGTGTCCTGTTTCATGGATGGAATAACTAACCAGTATTTGATACGAAGGCTGAATGAAAAAACTCCAGAAACTTTCGACGGAGGAGTAATGCGATGAGTCAGATCTTTCATACAAGGGGAAGTTGCAGCCGCAGACAGTCAGAGAATGGGTGTACGAATTCATAAACGTATATTTGTGTTAGTAGTAGAAAACAACATTACGTATATTTATCTTAGTAGTAGAAGAAACGATTGTAAGAAAAATACCATAAAAGACAAAAAGAGATGCATACCGTAAAGTTATATTTCCAAATTAAAAGAAAGAGGTGAAAAAGGGACAAAAAGACAATTTAATAAGATACCACCTACCTGAATCTCATTTATTTTCACCGGTTTCGATAAAAGCAAGTCATCGGAAAAATTCCGATCACTATAACTCCATTAACATTTTAAAAGTCTTTTACAAAGTGTTTGCCACAATGCTTTAAACTACAATAATAACTTTTTAAAATAATAATAAGTAATCTAAAAACCAATGCATTATGAATGTTCAAACCTCATATTCAAATAGTACTTGTCGCAAACTTTTGTAAACAAGACCTCTCAAAAATACAAGAAACAGTACCCAACCAAATACAGCCGACCCATTGATCTTGATAGCCCGATGCTAAATTCGAAAAAAGAGCCCATATGAAAAGAATAATAATAATCGGTTTATCAAAGTTTTAACGACTACAGTATTATTTTGGACAAGTCTTCTAAAATTATTGTTTATTATTAAAATTCTTGTTTATTACTTTTGTTTAAATTTTTTATTACAAATTTTAAATAAGATTTTAAAGGTAAATATAAACTATCATTATATTAAATAATAAAAGAAAAAAGTCATAATAAATGTATCTTTTAAATAATGTGTTTTTTAAGTAATAATTTTAGGACATAAGAAATAGTATAAAAAGGAATTTTTTTTATTAGTATCTTCTAAAGTTATTTGTAATTTTTTTTGCCATTGCAATAAAAGTTTTTTGAAATGATCTTTTACAAAGAGAGAAGTGCAAATTATAAGAGTTTGGAGCGGTTGATATTAGAATATGATGTCAAAGTCGTTACGTAGGATTTTGAGGCTTTAACATCAGAATCCTTTTAGCACAACATTTCAGGGGTAACCGTTGGCACCAGAAGAAATGGTGTCAAAGAAAATAATTTTTATTTTAACACAAAATAAATTATATAAAATTTTATTAAATTAAAAAGAACATTAAATAAAAAAAACATTACAATAAAAAAACACATTACACCGGCTTCTTGATTATACATAACACAAATGTCTCATATTCCGTTAAGCCTCGCATATAACGTTCTTGAGCGTGACCAAAATATTTTCGTATTCGTTGATGGTGTTTTGGTAAAGATCTATGTGATGAAAAAATTAAAAGTAGTAGAGATATATGAGATAAAAAATGTAAGAATTGAGTGTATAAAATTTGGTAAAAAGAAATAATATTTATAAATTTTTTTTGGGGTTCAAGTTTTGAAAAAAATGTATTTTTATTAAAAATAACGGCCAGTATACCCTTCTAACTAAAAAAAGGAAGGTAGCTAACAGCCGCCGGTGAGTTTGACGCGAGCCTCTTTGGCGTCAGCCGGAGGAGCGAGCCGCCAACGGCTGACTGCCGCCAAAAGCCTAACAGCCACACCATCAGCTCCCGTTCCCTTTGCTCTAAGTATGAATTAAATAGCTCGTTTATACTTAACACATATTATATCCCGATTAGTATAAATGAGAGTTTAAAAAGAAAAGTATTTTTGTAGATTTGCTATTACAAGGATTTATTTTGTACTCTACTTGAAAAAAAATTAATTTTTATTTTCGAAAAAAAAAAGTTTTAATTAAAAATATTTTTTGAAGGTTTTAAAGTTGTAAACTTTTTACGTCTTTTTAAATTTTTTTTTAAGAATTTAGAAAATAATAAAATGTTTTTCTTTCAAAACAAGTTTAATTTTTTTTTAAAGTTTTTAACCATTTCTAATATAAAAACTTAAAAAGTAGTAAATATTTTGAAAGTTTAAAAGGTTTATGCGCGCCAAGTGTTTGTGGAAACACTTGACTGAAAAACTGAACTTTTTTAGTAGTAGTAGTTTAGTTGTTTGAGCAAGCTATGCTGTAACTAGATAGTGTGTTCATCGATGAGTATTCTCTAATTTGTTGTTTAGTTGTCTCTTTCCGAACCACCAGGAGCTGTTTCGACAGGAACACGTTTAAGAATGGAGTCGCAAGTGCTCACAAACACTATGATACATACGTGATAATGGTTTTGTAAGCTTTTGTTATTCATGCGATTCAACATAAAAAGTTTTTCAAATACTTTTATGCGTTGGCGGGAAACCCTTTTTATGCAAAAAGTGTCTTGATCCTGTATTATTCCAGCTTTTGTTTTCTAAAAGCCGGTTTTCTTCAGCTTAATTTTCAAACTTAGGACCTTATATAAGTATTCAACTCTTAAAATAAGCCGAACAAAATGGACTCACCAAACATAATCTGAAACCACCAGGGGCGGAACTACTTTGATCTTGCGGGGGGGTGGCGCCCCCCATGGCTCGCCAGATAAAATCAAATTTTAGTGTAAATTTTTTTTTAAGACCATTTTATTAAAGTGCACCCCATTGTAAAATCGGATTGCCCCCCACTCGGAAACAAAACAATGCAAAAACTTTCAAATTGCCCCAAATAATTTTTTTTTCTAAAAGTCTTATATTTGTATGTTCATTTTTGTGTATACAACGATATTTATTCAAATAATTTTTTTTTTTGTAAAAGTCTTATATTTGTATGTTCATTTTTGTGTATACAACGATATTTATTCAAAAAAATTTTTTTTGCCCCCACTCCGCCAACTTCCTAGTTCCGCCAACCACATTAGCTCATAAGCCTAAAAGTACGCTCAACCAAACACCCTCAAGTTTATTTTAATATGTTTTTGACTGTTTATAGATGTGATGATGATTAGTGAATAACTGTGTGTTTTTGAATGAAAGTGTTGCATTAGTTAACGTATTTGATTTATGATTGGGTGATATTGTGTTTGGTTTGCAGATACAAGGTTGGAAAAGGTGGTATTAAAGAGAACGAGTTTGTGTTGGCCAGTCTACTCCAATTAACTTAAACCTTGTGGTATGTCCGCATTTTGTTATCTGGTTTGTTGTTGGTACCATGTCGTGTCAAATTGTTTGTTAGCCTTGGTTCGTATTATGACTGCTTAATAGTTTGTTACAATGTTTGGAAAAAACGTACTTGTTGACTTACTTTGATAAAATTAGCACTTTAATGGAGAGGTGCTTATTCGCCATAAGTATAAGAAGGGGCCGCCACATGTATTTAGGTGGCCCCGTGCCACTAGTGTTTGTAGGCCATTGAAACAACTGTGTTGAAGTGTCCTTGTCCTAGTTCGTCAAATAATAATTTGTATATATCTTATTTCAACTTCAATAAATAAAGGAGAAATGGTTTGAGGAATCGTTGTCTACACATTTGTTGGATCTGTAAAAGGAAAAAACTAAATCTAACTAGTAATGCCAGCTATTATCAACAAGTAAACCTTATCCGACATAGTTCAGCAAATTAGACCTTCAAGTGTTCCATCATTATATATGCCAGACGCCCAGAGATATGCTTACCTGCCGGGACACGATCAAGATATGCTTCCTAAGTTGAGTTGTTAACCGTTGGTAAATAATGTAGCTTAATTAGTTTAGTCTAAATATGTTTTACCGTGAGTTTGGGTCCCATAAATAGTGGAGGCGCTGGACACCATCATCGCCTGCACTTGTCTATGGCCGCGCCTTATCATTAATTATCACTAGCAATGAGCCATTTTATGTTACATGTATGCTGTTAAACTTAGAACCACTTTGAATTCCTTGCCATTAATAAAAAAAGCATTGATAGTGCAGGCAAGACATGGAACACGCCTACTAAGAAAAGGATTCGAGACTTAGATACTTTGCCAAATAGATTGAAAGAGCTTCTGCAACATGCAAAAGAAACAGGGTCATCTTTGGAGAAAGTCCCTTCGTGGTTTCCAAAATGGAGTTGTGCTTGGAAGGGGAAAATCAGAGGTGTAGAATTAATTAGCCAAGGAAAAGAGGATATGTGTCATCTTGGAAAAAGAATCATGGAGCGGTTTAAGGGACTGTTTACTGATGTATATCACCCTGACATATATCAGATAAGAGCAACCCAGGTTCGTGCTCTTACTCTTTAGGCATATAGATCACAGTAAAGGATACTTCCACAAATTGCCTCAAAAGGATACTTCCACACTTAAGATCATAGGAGCACGCGATGGCCTTAAGATCACAGTAAAGGATACTTCCACACTTTGTTTTTTGTGCAACCAGGTAATAACTGTCAGCTGTTTCTAAAGTAGCAGGGGAAAACCCCGTTTCTTCTATTTGTTAGACAGACCGTGTCTTGTATTCAAATTACAGGAAGCATCTTTGCTGGGCATAACTGATCCAGCTTGTGGTCTTTTCAGTCAGGATGAGGTACATGTTTACGACAATGTTATTTAGATTATGTAGATCCATTTTTCTATTTCCTGGACAAATCTTTATGTTTGTTATGATCTGAACCGATACCATTATATTCAGAAAACTGATGTAACATGCGCATACGTAGGTTAAGCTATTAAAATGGACCGATGATCTGGAGATGTTCATACTAAAAGGTTATTGTAGTTCACTAAATTATCGAATGGGGGTGCCACTATTGGAGGGTTATTGTGTTGGTAACTTTGACCATATTGACTTTTTTTTTCTGATGTGGCACTTTTATAGCAAATGAAAACTGATAACCCCAAGTCAATGGTATAAAAAAGTCGAATCCTATAGTGACAAAATACTATGTCCCTTTAAAACGAAATTGCATCAAACTATGTGACACGACCCAGTTCATATTACTATGCTACTTATTATTCGCAAATTCTCCATTCTGGGGTATTCTTAAACCGTTACATGTGCACTGTCTTTCACGGCTAAAAATGATCATAGGCTCGTAATGTAGATTACACATGTAAAAATAGATGCATAAGACAAGGCTTTCGTATCATCATACTGTTTGAGGGAGTTACCTTCATGAACAGTCACATGTAAGTGCCTATTTAGACTAATTCCACATCATTGCCTCGGATCATATATTAAAATTTACTTTGATCTCATTTACGAATTCATAGCGAAAGACTCGCATTCTCCTCCTTTCTAGAGTTTCTTTGCTGTAGGAATCATATAGAAACTTGTTGGATAATCTTGATTAGCTACCTGGTCTTTAGGATAGTTTACATAGTCAGTTTTACTAGTTCTCAGTTTAGCTATTATTTAGGAGGTCATGGGAGTGTGTATACCCACGTTCCCTGTATACATGTTATGTGTATTCATAGTCTATAAATAGGGAGTAGGTTTGACATTGTATGGAAGTATTCAGTTTCCCTTTTATAAACAAAGCAAGTACTGAAACCCATTTGCTGTTTTGATTGGTGTGTTACCGAGTTGCGTTTCTCGGGGCAAAGGGGCTGAATCCCACATTTGGTATCAGAGCGAGGTTGGGCTCATACCTGGTGGTTGGAAAGAAAGAAAGGGACGATTGCAGTTATGTAATCACGGACCAAAAGATGAAGGCAATCAGCAAGTTTCTGATCAGCAGATGACCGCAACAGCAAGGACTCTTTTGGAAAGCAGAAAATTAGCATGAAGAAGAGTGAAAGAACGCTTCACTATAGCATGGGAATGACAGCAAGATGACAACAAGAAGACAAGAAAAGGACAACACGAGAACGCACCAAGAAACGCAACAAGAACGCAGCAAGAAACTCAACAAGAACCCAGCAAGAAAGCAAGCAGCAAGGTTGATCATTTGGTGATCAAAAGCAAGAAATCAACAGCAAGTTAGAAAGCATGAAGGTTGTCGTATAATCTGTAGCAAGTAGCAGGTAGGACAACCATAGCAAGCAGAACGTTTCGTGTTTGTAGCAAGTAGCAAACAAGAAACAGTCGACAAGCAAGGGTCGACAAGCAAGGGTTGATAAGCAAGGATCGACAAGCAAGGGTCGATAACAAGGGTTGACAAGCAAGGGTCGGCAAGCAAGGGTCGGCAAGCAAGAGTCGACAAGCAAGAGTCTCGACAAGAAAGAGTCGAGAAAGACAAGCAAGAATGATAGCAAGAACTGGTTTCTGGTTTCTTAGAGCAGGAAACTAAAGAAAGGAATCGATTAGCATGTAGCAAGAACGAGAAAGACACCATGTAGATTAAAGACGAGCAGCAGGAGCAGGAAAACACACAAATCGAGTTTTGTCTCGAAGGGGTGCTGGAGAACAAGCTAGTGAGCATCGTCGTGTTGGAAGCTTAAACTGAGATGGTTTTGACGTGACCGGGAAAGAGAACCGTGGAAGTGGCACGAGTGCAGATGATCAAGATTATGGGGGTGAATGTTGGATAATCTTGATTAGCTACCTGGTCTTTAGGATAGTTTACATAGTCAGTTTTACTAGTTCTCAGTTTAGCTATTATTTAGGAGGTCATGGGAGTGTGTATACCCACGTTCCCTGTATACATGTTATGTGTATTCATAGTCTATAAATAGGGAGTAGGTTTGACATTGTATGGAAGTATTCAGTTTCCCTTTTATAAACAAAGCAAGTACTGAAACCCATTTGCTGTTTTGATTGGTGTGTTACCGAGTTGCGTTTCTCGGGGCAAAGGGGCTGAATCCCACAAAACTTAAGATATGTAAATAACTAACAAAGATAAACTTCTTCTAATAATTAAAGATAAAAATCACATAGAAGGTTTAGTTCCTCTTAAATCGAAATTGTTGGTTGCATAGTCGGCGGATAAGATTCTTTCCTGCATAGTAATCTCACATACTGGCATAGTTCTGTTTAGAGGTGGCATAGTCGGTGGATTGGGTAACTAGACAAAATAGGTAATTTTTAAGCACTGGCAATGTTGGGTCGAGTGGTGTTGTCCTGCAAGCCCTTTTTGTCAATTTTCTCATGTAAATGTTTAGTTTTTTTAAATATGGTCTAAAAACTATATTAAATTTCTGAATCAACAGATTAGACAGTTGTGTGAGCTAACATTATCAACAGATTAAATATGGTTTATAACAGACTTATAGGAAACATCAAGAACCTGCTGTTGATAAGCTTAAAGAACCTGTTTTAAATCAGATTACCAGTTCATTAGGAGACGCTATGGACTTTAATTTCACAGTAAAGGATACTTCCACACTTTGGTTTTTGTGCAAGCAGGTAATAACTGTCAGCTGGTTCTAAAGTAGCAGGGGAAAACCCCGTTTCTTCTATTTATTAAACAGACCGTGTCTTGTACTCAAATTGAAGGAAGCATCTTTGCTGGGTATGTATCTGAATAATATTTCGCACACTTCTTCCCTTCTAATCATCAAATATAGAAGACCAGCAGATTATTTATATCAAACAATATGTTTTTTCAGCACATGGGTGGCAGCATACGTTCCATAAAGATTGCCAGACTCATGGATCTTCCTCCAGTTTCTCTAGTTTGTGGTTTGGTAACAAATGGAATTCCGGATATCTATTATCCCCTCCCTCTATTACAACAGTGGATGAAAATCACTAAGGCTGTTCATGATTCTCCTTCAGGTATGAGCTTTTGCAACAATAAGATACTTTTGATCTGATCCTATAATTATTAACTTACCACTGTCTTTTATTGCACTAAGGAGGTACCTCACCACCACATCCACCAGCGGCCTCATCATCAGCATCACCACCAGCACCAGCACCACCACCACCACCACCGGTAACAAACAATTATGATGACCCAACAACAGTTGTAAGAGAAATCATCTCATGTATTTTCATTCATATGATTAGTGGACATATATACTAGCAAGTCCTCATCGTGTATTTCAATCTTTTAGCCTTTTGAAGATCATCACAGTGGAGTTGCTTCTGGATCATCGGTACCATCCATACATAAGTTTAGAGCTGAGAGTTCTACTGAAATCCTAAGAAGAGAGCTCGAAACCGATCTTATGAACAATGGAATATATGTACCTGAGGCTAATGGTAGGACAGGACCTGAAGCTGACTTGATAGTAACGCCCGGAAATTCTGGTAAATTTTGTTTCTTCTCTATGCAGGCATATGTCATTTAGTCATGATTATACAGTTTCACACTTACTAATGCTATTAGAAGTGGCGATATTGACCCATTTACTTATAAATGGGTTGCCTTGGGCTGTGGTTTATCGTAAATGGGTCAGATAAAGTGGTTTTGCTAAATGAGAATGGGTCAAATGGGTCGAATCAAAGTCACGTAAATCTGTTTTGTAAGAATGCAACCTCCTTAAGTATCCTTTTTCTATGATCATAAAGTGTTTGTTGGTCAACCCGTACCAAATTGACCCATTTTAACATGAATCCTGTTTGACCAGTTACTAACCGACTCGACCCATCCACATTAGCATAAAGAAGCATATATCAATGTTGGAGTTCTTATTGTTTTTTTATTAAAACTAACAGGTGATAGAGGAAAAAACGTAGCTAGCTCAGGATCTGATATTGGGTTTGTGTCACATGGCACAGATCTCAATTCTGAAAGGTTAGTGAATTTGTACATAATCCATCATATTTTAGTACATAAAATCACACGTAATTTTATGCTATTGATATTTCACTTTTTCAGGCCCAACAAGAAGAGACTTTTCTCATCATCTAGACAAAGCGGAAGTAGCCTTCTACCAGTGGCAGAGGATTTTGCATGGGATCACCCTGATCCAAATTTCAAGTTAAATGATGTATATGAAAACGACTTACCCGAGAATGGTGAATTAACTTTTTCCTTTCCACTAAAGTTTTTTAATTAAAAATATGGCAATATCTCAACGCCCAGTTCTTTGATTTTTCTCAGATCTGATGGTAGAAACTGGACCTACACAAACCCAAAAATTCCCATCATCTGATCAGCCATTGGAGCACATAACTGATTCTATCCGCATGTAATACTACGATATCTTTTCTTTTAATTTCTGTAATCAATCAGTTGTTATCAGCTGCTTTTAGTTTATCCATTTTCTCAGTTATTCTAATGACGCACTTGCGTCATAATATGCAATGTGCATTCATATGTTGCCGTATCTTGATAAGTTGTACGTGATATCAGACCTTCAATGTTATAATTCAAGATCAGTGATTATAATCTGGTTTATTTTCTTCAGACAGCGGTTTCATTTTTCTTTTTTTGAAAAGCAAAGATATTATTAGCGGTTTCATTTTTCATTAGTTTACTAGTCACATAATATGTATGGCTATTGTTATGCGCCTATGCGGACAGGCTTCTTGATTCATGCTTATTGCTTAATAATGAACCATTACAAGTTTTACTAGTCACATAACTCACAAACTCATATAAATGTATAATACAGTAGTAGTACTTGATTAAAAAACAAAAACATAAGCCCAAAAGCTATAAGCGTATGTCATAATTCATTAAAAAAAGTCTACATAAACACGATTACATGTCAAAAACACCTGGCTGAGAGCATCAGCATCTTAGGGTCTTTAGTCAATTCACTTTACACATAACCCACTTTTCTTCATTTAACTACATAAGTCGCGGTTCAATAGGATCGATACAATAATTCTCGAGTCTGAAGTTCCAGTCTTGTTCCAAGCCGAAGTCAAAATCAAAATCAAAGTGATCATCCGGTTGGTTCTCAAACCAAGCATCGTACCTAGGTTCATCAGATGACTCTGCCTCATTGATTGATTCGCCGAGAAGCTTGTCCATGTCGTACGTATCAGGTGGATTATTCACGACTTCACTTGCAAATGTTTCGCATACATTCTGATGACCAGATGACCCGTGATCATGAAGAAGCTCCTCCATATGAATCTTATCTGCTGGTTGATCATGAAGAAGCTCCTCCATATGAATCTTATCTGCTGGTTGATCGTTAAGCTCGTACCTAGGTTGAACAGATGACCCTGCCTCGTCATCACCAAAAAGCTCACGATACATGTCTGGTTGATCATTCACGTCTTCGCTTTCACAATCCTTAAAAAGGTCTTCGAGATCTAGCAGGTCATCAAAACCATCCTCATTAGAGATACCCGTAACATGATGATCAACTTGTTCTTCACTTGCATGTGCAATCTTTGGCTTTTTTGAGTCACGAACTTCACTGCACTCAGAAGTAATAGTGGATTCGCAAGTTAACTGCGATGCATCACTCTGGGAGGAATAGTCTGGTAAATTTATGCATGCAAGTGAGCCGTATAACTTGAGTGCAGCTTTATCATAAGCCCTAGCAGCTTCGACGGCAGTAGGGAAAGTTCCAAGCCACAACCTGCTTTTACCCTTTGGTACTCGTATCTCAGCAATCCATTTGCCCCAGGTTCGTTGCCTGACGCCTCGGAAAGTGCACTTTGCATTATCGGGTCCGCCTTTACCTTTCATGCAGCCCTTGGTAGAACCCTTAGCAGGAGGTTTACGGATTTTGGTTTTAGGATCACTGTTAGTTGCTTCCCACTTGGCAAGTGTTTCTGCAAGGAACTTGGGAGCTTCGGATCTTTTTCGTTTTTGCTTCTTGGTGGTATCCATTAATGTTGTCGTTCGTTCTTTTGATGATCAAATATGTGCCACAACTTGTTCACTAAGGAATGTTGTGTTACGTTTTTGGAGAGATCGACTCGATGCGATTAAACTTGTTTGATATGAAACCAGTCGGCCTTCTTTTTCTATATATAAGCCCGTTAACCAACTTCCCTCGTCAAATACAAGGAAACTTTCTCTTGGGCTTATGGGCTTATAAGCCGTTAACCGACTTCCTAGTCAAGTTTAAGGAAAGTTGTATACATAAAAAAGGAATGTGTTTCGACTCGATCAAGTTCGCATTGTGTAATCTTTCTTTTTGTATATTTAAGGATCTAAACTGATTTCCCTAATCAAATATAAGGAAACTTTACTTAAGTTTTTTTTCTTTTTTTTTCTTTTTCTTGATTACTAAAGGAAACTAATTAATATATCACGCAAACCAACTCTACGTTTTTTCCCTTTTTTACCTTTTCGCTAGTTTTTTATGCTTTTTTTAGCCGTCTTCAGTTTTTTACGTTTTCATTTGTTTTTTATGTTTCGGACTCGGTTCGGTTCGGGACTAGAGATTAAATCGGGATCGCACAAAGAAAACCACACAAACCGGGTACGGGACCCACGGGTATCCATTATGTATGGATCACAAATAGACAACGCTAAGGCCCACGAGGCCCATTAAGCCGCTGTCGCACACGGTTCTATCTCAACCGTGTCCTGGTCGCATGCGGACATGATCAAATAGAATATAATCTAAGTTAGGTTATGATTCGCCTAAAGCTAAGAGATATACACTGTTAGTGCAAACATTACGATGTATAATCAATATGATCTCTTTGTGTTTTTGTGACGACAAACATATAACTCGTAATATATTATGTAAAATGTGTAAGATACTCGTAATCACTCAAGCATACATTTGTATACTTCTCTCGACACCTCTAAGATCGCATTCGCCATGAATCACTCTAGGTATGAATAAACAAATCATTAACCTAACTAAGTGATCCAGGATTTAGTTTTTCTTAAAACTCACTATTTATTAAGTGTGACAAAAGTTTTTATTAAATTTTGTTTTAAGAAAATGTTTTATTAAAAAGAAATTAGAAATTTGAATTTGACATATTCCAAAGAATATTCCCTAAGGTATATCCAAAGGATATTCCTTAATTTGAATTTAGGATATTCCAAATGGTCTAAGAATATACCCCTGAGGTATAAATTTCACCAGATGGCATTTTCCCACTAAAGGACAAAAGAGCACAGACTCCAAAGCCCGATGTTCCTTAAATATACCCGCGGTTCGTTATTGATAAGGAACCGCGGGGGAAATTAAGGAACCGCGAGGTAAAAGAGTCGTTGCTCCCTTGGCTTATAAATAGTGGACCATTTCCAGCTTTTTAATCAACCCTTTTTGCATAAATCTTTCTGTTTTCTCACACACCTTAATCCTTGATTAGTAGTTTGGTTAATCTTGTTTTAAGATGTGATTCTCTACTTCAATCCTCTCATCCTCTCAAGTGCAAAGTGAAGAACACTTTTATCACTATGAAGTGTTGGGTTCACAACATGATGAAGATCTCTCCTTCTAGATCAAGTCACTGTTTTCCTACTATGTATATGTAGAAGATCCAAGTTGTGGGTACACTTGGATGTATTTGTAAGGGTAGTAGATCCAAAGGATGGGTATCCTTGGACTAGGTGTTATTTGTGTAGATCCAAGTTTGTTAATACTTGGATATAGTGTTAGAGTAATAGATCTAAGTGTTGTTGTACTTAGATCTATATGGTTTATGTGTTTAGGCCATAAAACACAAGGTTTGTTATGTTGGGCCATAAAACATAACTAGTGTGAATATTGGTGTAGATGGGTGTAGATTGGTTCTACCTAAGATTAGAACTCGATATCTAGCCTTGCGTGGGAAAATAGTGAAGTAGACGACGTGTGTAGATTGGTCCTACCTAAGATTAGGACTCGACATCTAGCTTAGTGTCGGAAATGTGTAAGAGGCGTGTATGGTTTTCTCCGCCTTGAAAGGAGCTTATTGACTAGTGAAGTAACTCTCGAGTTAGGTACTCGAGGAGTAGAGTAGGGCGAAGAGGAGCTTCGTGACCGAACCACTATAAATCATCGTGTCGATACTTTCCTTTACATTTATGTCTTTACTGTTATAGATGCATTTATATGTTTTATGTTGTGTGCATCTTAGAATCTAAACATATAAGTTGTGGAAAAGCTAAGGCTTAGTACGTGTGTGCTTAATGTTTAGACTATTGCTTGATGTACTATTGATTTAATGTGTTTGTGTGTTTACTTTCTTGTAGTATATATCTTTCAACAAACACATCTCATACTTAGTCAAACTTGATAAGGAATTTGATACAAATGATTGTTTAAGTTTAACATGTATCAAATGGGTTATCCCACTGTCGGCGGTTCCTTAAAGAACCGGCGGTTCTTTATTTATAAGGAACCGCGGTCACAATAAAGAACCGCGATCAGTGGATTAAACGAAAATGTTTTGAAAAGTAATGAGAAACTATTCAATTCCCCCCCCCCCCTTCTAGTTTCTACAATTGGTATCAGAGAGAGGCTATTCAAGATCTTTGAAGTATATTGTGCTTTAAAGCGTGGATCAATCTTTGCTCTCGTTTTCAAAACAAATGGTTTTTAAAATAAGAGACGATCTTTGTGTCAAACTGTTCATGAAGAGTGATTACATATGAAATGTGTTTTGTTATTTCATTCTTACAGGTTTTGGTATTAAATAAACGTTGTATAATAGCTTGAATTAAATCTTTTCATGTTTGGAAGTATAAAAATCTTTTATGTCAAAATTAACTCAAAAATACGAGTTCTATGTGTCTAAAATGATTTTCTAGAGTCCTAAGTCCTTCAAAAAAGTTACCAAATGTTTTTGGTCAAAAACTCTGTTAATGCAAAGCAACGCCTAAAAACATTATTAGTGTTAACTAATCTTTCTTGGTTTTGATCACGACAAATTAAAGACATTTATCGTCAAATACAATCATAAGACGAATTATTTGACAAACACTATCATCAAGGTAATAATCATTAAAGTATTGCACTAACATATCTTAATCATGGTTAGTGATTATAAAAGTATTAATCCTAAACTTACATTTTGTTAAATGTGACAAAAGATTTTTTAATAAACTTTCTTTTTAAGAAAATATTTTATTAAAATGGAAAATGTAAATTTAAATATGGCATATTCCAAATGCCATAGGAATATCCTTTGAATGTAAAAACTTACCTCAGATATTACTTTCCCACTAAAAGACAAAAGGGAGCGGAGTCTATGAGCACGGTCCCTTAAAGGGCTATGCGGATCCTTATCAATAAGGGGCCGCAGGCATATTTAAGTCACCACGCTTAGAGAGCCGTTGGCCTTTGTCTCCTATAAATAGTGGATCAAACCTGCATTTTCCACAACCCTTTTTGGACACTCTTTCTTCCATCTTTCTCTTTTCTAATTCCTAATCATTTGTAAATGATCACTTAATGTGTTAAGTATGTTTACTTATGATTATCCCCTTGATCTCCTTCTTTACCTTATCCAATGAGAAGATCACTCCCACACTTGTTATGTGATTAAAGATGAAGCCTTGATGAAGATCCTCTCCTAAAGATCTAGTCATGTTCATCATTTGTTTTTATTTGAGTCTTGTGTAGATCTAATGTGTAGAAACTAGAAGGGGGGGGGGGTTGAATAGTTTCTAGTTCATTTTAAAAACATTTCATCTTAATCCACTGTGCGCGGTTCTTTATTGTACCCGCGGTTCTTTATCAATAAAGAACCGCCAGTCCATTTAGGGAACCACCGGCAGTGGACAAAACCATTTATTGAATGTTTAAACTTAAACAATCCTTGGTATCAAATTCTCGATCAAGCTTGACTAGATATGAGATGTGTTTGATTGAAAGATAAATATTACAAGAAGAAAACACACAAACACATCAAATCAAGAGTACATCAAGCAATAGTCTAAACACTAAGCACATACGTACTAAGCATAAGCTTTTCCACAACTAAGATGTTTAGACTAAGTGATGTACACTTCACCATAATCTAAACATGAAGCACACACATACTAATCCTTAACTTTTCTGCAACTTAGATGTTTAGATTATGAGATGCACACAACACACAAAAACATATAAATGCAACAATAAGAGGAAATACATAAATGTAAAGGAAAGTACCGACACGATGATTTATTGTGGTTCAGTGACGAAGCTCCTCCTCGCCCTACTCCACTCCTCGAGTACCCAACTCGAGAGTTACTTCACTAGTCAACAAGACTCCTTTCAAGGCGAAGAAAACCATACACGTCGCTTACAAATTTCCGACACTAAGCTAGATGTCGAGTCTTAATCTTAGGTTGGACCAATCTACACAACGTCGCCTACTTCACCACTTTCCGACACAAGGCTAGATGTCGAGTCCTAATCTTAGGTAGGACCAATCTACACCAATCTTCACACTAGTTATGTTTTATGGCCCAACATAACAAACCTTGTGTTTTATGGCCTAAACACATAAACCATATAGATCTAAGTACACAACACTTAGATCTATGACTCTAACACTATATCCAAGTATTAACAAACTTGGATCTACACAACTAACACCTAATCCAAGGATACCCATCACTTGGATCTTCTACCCTTACAACACATCCAAGTGTACCCACAACTTGGATCTTCTACATATACATAGTAGGAAGACTATAATCATGACTTGATCTAGAAGGAGAGATCTTCATCTTGTTATGAACCCAACACTTCATAGTGATGAATGTGTTCTTCTGTTTGCACTTGAGAGGATTGAGGATAGGATCACATCTTAAACAAGATTAATCAAAACTAACTAATCAAGGATCTAAGATGATTTTGAAAGAAACTGTGCAAAAAGGGTTGAAAGAAAAGCTGGAAATGATCCACTATTTATAGGGCTAAAGTGCAACGGTCAAAAATACCCGCAGTTCCTTAATTGTCACCGCGGTTCCTTATCAATAAAGAAACGCGGGATCATTTAAGGAACCTCAGGCTTAGAGTCCGTGCATTTTTGTCCTTTAGTGGGGAAATTCCATTTATACCCTCAAAGGATATTCTTTTGGCATATGGAATATGCCAAATGCAAATTTCCATTTTCTTTTTAATAAAACATTTTCTTAAAAATAAAGTTTATTAAAATCTTTTATCACATTTGATTGAATGTGAGTTTTAAGAAAATATTAATCTTTGATCACTTAGTTAGGTTAATGACATGTTTTATTCATACCTTGATTGATTCATGCCGAATGCGATCTTGGAGGTGTCGAGAGAAGTATACAAATGTATTCTTGAGTGATTACGAGTACCTTAACATTTTACATAATGTATTGTGAATTACACGTTTGTCATCAACAAAACACAAAGATATTATATCGACAAAACATCGTAATGTTTGCACTAACAATATCCCCCTTTTGATAAGGACAAACAAATTAACCGCAACGCATATTTAAATGTATAAGTTACTCGTTTACACTTACTTCTCCCCCTTTTGTCGAATCAAAAAGGTAGTCAACGTCTTTGAAGAAGAGAAGAATCAACGTCGAGAGAGCACACATCCAAAGTGGTAGTCATGTTGATCCCAAACTTAGATCGATTTAGCTTTATGCATACGAGATTAGATCAAGTAATACACTTAGAGAAACCTTTGTATATGCTTATGAATTTAAGTGTTATGCAGAATTTAACACTTAAACAAGAACACACAATGATATAAACAAACTTTCACTTTGATTATCAATATCAAACTTGCTTACAATGAAAGTAGTTTACGAATGAAAACTTATATAAAAATTATATCAAACATTAACCTAAAGGTCTTCTTTTATAGATATAAGAAGCCTTGTACAATAATCTACGTATCAGCTATTCTAGGTAAAGATAAATATAGAAAATACATTGTTGTTCCTATTTTTACTAGAAGTAATCTAGAATATATTACACGCGTAGAATATATCTTCCATCAGTGCTTGTCTTCAATGTGTCAACGCTTGACTTTATCTTGTCAACGCTTGAGCTGTCAGCGCTTGTTTTGTTCTTGTCAACGCTTGTTTTGTTCTTGTCAGCCCTCAAGTGATCTGGCCTTAATTTATTCCCAACAATCCTCCCCTAAACTTGATATCCACTCTTATGATCAAGTTTCTGAATAAGCATTAAGGACTAGGAGGAATCTTACAAACCTTCTCATATTGATAGTGAATAAATCTGATCAAATCTTTTGCCACGTTACTTGAATAATCTATTTCCAGCTGAGTGTCCTTCATCTTCTCCAAAATAGCTTTAGATATGAAATACTGACCATCCACAAGTAGATACTCAACAAACTTTGTAGAACTCAAATGGTAAACACCAGCAGCTGAATATAACCTCCATTGAAGACCACTGAGGTCATCTTCAAGATCCTTCCAAATTGCAGGATCCTCATCTTTTGGTCCACACATTCTTTTGAATGTGGTCCAAAGTTTTATTCCATTACCTGAAGTAGGTGTTTCAGCCTCATACTTGGTCTCCAGCAACCTCTAAAGGTCCACCAAGTCTTCTATCACAACTTGTAAACAAAGATATGAGAGTGGTAAAAGTGTGTACCTCTTTGCCAAATCTGCCAATCTTCCAAAACCCACATTCATCTTCTTCATAGCTCACAATTGGGTTCCTGGAATCTAATGGTAACACTTGCACCATATCTGAAGCTTCTAAAGGTGAGAGCTTGAGGCTCTTTCTGATGACAGCTTCACTTGGATATAGTGGATCCATATCTTTGGGAAACTCAAATGAAATTCCCTTCTTCACTGGCCTGGGAACAACCATAGCTTTCTTGAGTTCCATTTCTTCTGCAAGTTCCTCATTTCTTTCATCTGAAAGAAGTCTGAGAGTGTTTGCTTCCTGCACTCTCACCCAAATGGGATAAGCCCTGTTTTCCAACTCATCAAATGTCAAAGCCTTCAACTTCTGATATGTCCATCCAACTCCATGACATCTGAGCAACATAAAGTATAGCTCCCTTCTATCCCTTTTCAACTCTGAGAGAATATTACTTGCCTTATGTTTCAAAATTACCTGTCAATCCTTCTGAACTCTAAGAAGAATCTCCAAACCCCATATTTGATCTGAAATGGTCAAGTCTGGATTCTCCATGCATCTTTCTTCCCAAGCATTGTACATTTGAACCACCTCTGGCATGTCAAAGTCAACCTGCAATTTCAATTCTCTCAACTTCTCCTTGGCCAAATCATCCCCATACTCAAGTCTTTCTGTTTCTATTATCATCACACTTGAGTCTGAGCTAGCTCCATCACTTTCTTCTTCAGAAGTCACAACAAATGGTGACTTTTCCTTTTCATCCTGTTCCATGATTTGTGCAGCCAATCTTCTATCAAATTCAACTTGAGCTGCATCCTTTGGAACAATCTCCTCTACCATTATACCCTTACCTTTATCTGTTGGTGCAATGGTTGGTAAGGTAGATGGTAATACCTGAGTAGAAACCTCCTTGATGATAGATGATGACTAGGATACATCACCTTCATGTGCAGGTCTGTCAACGCCCAAATTTGTCCTATCAGCGCCCAAAATATTTCTGTCAGCGTCCAATTCTTCCTTGTCAACGCCCAAATATCTTCCCTCAGCGCCTTGTGTAACCTCTCTCAACATAGCTGTAAATGATAAATTTAAGTTGGTAGGAGAGACTAAGGACGTATCAAAACCTGTTTGTTTCTTCAAAGTTGTAAGGGCCTCAGCAACATCCATTGATTGACCATCATGGCTGCCCTTATCACTCAGATTTATTGGATCTTCCTCCCCTTTGGAAGATTCCTCCATACCCCTCCTTGCACCAGCACTCTCCAAAACAACAATCCTCTCCCTCAATTGCTTGAGTTCAAGGCCTTGTCAGCTGACAACTTGTACTAAGTCTGCATTTTGCTTTTGCAAGCTAATGCAGACTGCCGTCAATTCCATAAGAGTCATTGGTTCCAGTCTGCCCTCTTCTAAAATGGGGATTTGACCTCCCAAGTCAGATTCATCCGGCATGGATGAGGACTTAATGATGGTGGGACTTCCTTGGCCAACTTCTAAGCCAGAACCAATAGTCCCAGCCTCATCCAGGTCACCAGCCACACTTATGGTGGTGGTTCTCTCTGCTACATGGCTAGGACCACCAGAGGAGAACACTCCAGTAGTCCTTTGGTGTTTCATCAACCTATATTCAGGGGTGTGGAAGATGGTGTAGAAGAATGGGTGGATGTGGGTTGGTTAAGGGGTGTTTGGGTTTGTGAAGGTTGTGTGTCAGCGTTGGAAATAGGCACATCAACGCCAGCATTTAGTGTGTCAGCGTTGAAGGATTCTGAGTCAATTTGCATATGTTCAGGTGAAGGTAAAGGTTCAGGAATTGGTTCAAGTTGTGGTTGAGGGTCAATTTGTGGTTGGGGGTCTGGTTGGGGTTGTGCTGCTGCAATAACAGCAAGCATAGGTTGGGTTAAAGGTAGGTCACGATGGGGTGGTGAATTCATCTTCATAAAGATAGCTTTCTTTTGCTCAGGGATCATATAAAAATCATTGTGATCCCTTGAGCAGTAACCTTGGACATGAAAAACCATTTGTAGAAAACGGGGATAAGCTAAAGTCATTTTTTTCCCCTTGTTTTTACACATCCCCTCAAAATCATTTTAGAATAATTAAATTTTTGCCCTGTTGCAATGCACATATTAGCACTGGCAATGGATCTATTGATCTCATTGTGTGCAGTGCATTTGGGACTCAAACATTGAAGGAGGACATGTATGAGGTACTTCCAGGCTGGGGGAAATTCCTGCTTATGATACTTGTTTAGAGTACCTTCATCAGGAAAAGGATATCCCAAAGCCCTAAGCCCTTGTTCTATTTCATTTATGGGAAGGGTGGCTATACCATCAGCATCATCAAGATGCAAGGCTTGGTGTACCAAAGCCTCAGTAACCACCCAAGGTCTCCCATGAACAATTGAAGTCAATGTAGTCACTCTATTAACTGTTGAGGAACTGACAGTGTTCCAAAACTGTTTAATATGCGTGACTGGAATGAGTGGTGCATGAGAAAGAGCATACCTTAATGGGGATGCATTCAAATACGCCACCATTTGTGTGTATTGAGGAAACAGAGTATCATCAACTTCAAGATATGCAATCATGTTGTGTTGAGATCTGAACCCCAATTCCAATTCAGATGGTCTAAACTTTGGTGCCATTGATGAAAGCTGTTAATTTTAAGTGAAGAAGATGAAGTTGATAAGAGAAATTTTTGTTAGACAAGAAATATAGATACCCTGTTTAAAAATAGGAGCCAAATTTATAGGAGAAGAAATTGCATGTGATAGGCCCAAAAATAGGCAAGTATTTTCAAAAATCAATCATGAAAATATGGAAAAAGTTATAAGTTATCTCATGCATTAAATGAAAAGTAACAACTCCCAAAATTACTGCCTAAAAATATGTCAAAAAGTAACAACTGGGTAGGTCCCATTGATTGTCAACGGTCAAAAATAACCTATCAACGCCCAACGGCTATAATCTTGTCAACGTTTGCCTATAGCCATGTCAGCGTCCAATTTGGTCACAACAACGCTTGGAAAATTCTTGTCAGCGTCCAAAAATAAAAATGTTTTTAAAATGAAAAATGACCTTAACAAGTAATTTATCCTAGAGAAGATAACCAAAAGCTGATAATTATTATAGGGCGGCAAGCACTGTCCAGTTATGCACACTTGCATAAGCAAGATAGACATAACAGTCCTCTAGTGTCCCTTGCTAACCAAAATTCTTAACAACCAAGTTACCTTACAAAATTCCTTGTTACTCCAAGGTAAATCCCATAACAAAATTATTCCCAAGTCTCCCAACAGAACACAACCAATTCTAGGCCAAAAATGTCTTGGCAGCATGCATAGTATATCAACTTTGCAGGCAACAGTGCCTCATGATTTAGTAAAACTAACTCATACTCACATGTGGACACAATCTAGAATTGTGATAAGAGTATCATATGGATACCCAAACATCCTAAAGGTTCCTAAAACCTCCCCTTAAACTATGATACAAAAGTTTGCTAAAATCATGCATGAACATAAAAAATTTATGTCAAGATAGGAATGAAACATTCCAACCATCATCCATAAATAAAAACTTGTCCAAATGCTTCTCCAGTGATCCATAAGCAACTCTGTATCCAATGGTATACTACTAATACCATCTGCACATTTAGATTGAAAACCACAAAACTAACATTGTTGCTGACAACGCCCCGATAACACATGACATCGTTGAGGGAAGCTTTGTCAGCGTTAGACAATTATATTGCTGACAACGTTGCAAAAACACTTATCAGCGTTCAAGCAACCTTTGTCAGTGTTAGAAAAATATAGTAGAAAATCTAAATCATCAATAAGACTAATAACAATGCATCATCCTGTACATACTTTTACAAAAAGACTCCAAAACACATATTATGTGAGATTGACCATTCCAATACTTGTTACCAAGTGTTGAAATCTCCCAGCATCAAAAGGTTTAGTTAGTAAATCTGACACATTTTCCTCAGTTCTGGTTGTATTAAACCTTTCTCAAAGCAATCTCTTATAAAATGGTGTCTAATTTCTATGTGTTTAGTTTTAGAATGATGTATAGGATTCTTAATGATGCATAAAGTACTATTATTGTCAACAAATATCTTAGTATTCATGAAATTATACCCATAGTCCAACAGCTGGTTCTGAATCCACAAAACTTGTCCACAACAAGCAGCTGCAGCAACATACTCTGCTTCAGTTGTAGAATTAGCCACCACTGTTTGTTTCTTGCATTGCCAAGATATCAACCTGCTCCCAAGAAACTGACATCCACCAGTTGTGGAATTTCTATCAAATTTGTCACCTCCATAATCACTATCTGAATATGCAATCAGCTCCAATTGTGAATCCTTTGGGTACCACAAACCAAGACCAGGATAGCATCTTAGGTACCTAAAGATCCTCTTCACAGCATAAAGGTGACATTCTTTGGGAGTCACTTGATGGCGTGCACAAGCACACACAACAAACATGATGTCAGGTCTGGAGGCAGTAAGATACATCAAGGATCTAATCATGGATCTATAGTGCCTGACATCAACATCTTTCCCATCTCCAATCTTCCCCCAAGGGTGTTCTCTATCCATAGGAGTAGTAGCCCTCTTTTCATGTGGAGAAAAGCCAAACTTCTTCAAGATCTCAGCAACATATTTATCCTGGGAGATGAAGATACCATCTTCTTTCTGCTGAACTTGTAAACCAAGAAAGAAGTTCATCTCCCCCATAGCACTCATCTTGAATTTGTCTGTCATAAGCTTGGAGAAATCCTCACTCATCTTTGGATCAGTAGACCCAAAAATGATATCATCAACATAGACCTGCACAAGCAACACATCCTTGCCTTTATTCTTTGTAAATAGTGTCTGATCTATGGTGCCCCTCTTGAATCCATTGTCCACCAAATAGGTAGACAAAGTACCATACCATGCTCTTGCGGCTTAATGAAGGCCATACATAGCTTTTTTGACTCTATACACTTTATCTGGATGCTCTGGATCCTCAAAACCAGGAGGTTGCATTACATATACTTCCTCAACAATGGTGCCATAGAGAAAGGCACTCTTGACATCAATTTGATAGACAGTGAAGCCCATGCAGGATGCATAGGCTAGAAAGATCCTTATAGCTTCAATCCTTGTAACTGGTGCAAAGACTTCCTCATAGTCTATCCCCTCCTCTTGTGTATAACCTTGAGCCACTAACCTTGCCTTGTTTCTGACCACAATGCCTCTTTCATCTCTTTTGTTCCTGAGAACCCATCTTGTCCCTATAGGTCTGACATATCTGGGACAATCAACCAGCTCCCAAACATCATGAATTGCAAATTGGTGAAGCTCATCCTGCATTGCTTCCACCCAACTTGGTTCTTTGAGAGCATCAAATATTTTCTTGGGTTCCTCTTGTGACAGAAAACATGCAAACAAACATGCTTGCACAAGAGGGGTATCAACCTTCTTGTGTATATTAGCAATAAACCCACCAAGACCTTGATGAGATCTTCTAGTCTGAACTGGAGTCATAACATCACCAATGATCTGGGAAGGGGGGTGATTCTTCATTGTGGAAGTGAGAACTCCTCCTTTAAAAAGTCTGGTGTCCTCAACCTCATTCTCCATGTTGCTAATATCTTCTTCATCAGACTCTCTTACATCAACATGAGGATGAACCTCTTCATATATATTGGAAGGTTCACCTTGTTCAAAATTGGAAGAGAAAAGATGGGCAGAATTGTTGTCAACGTCTGAACCTTGTTTGTCAGCGCTTGGGCTAACAACGCTTGAACTGTTGTTGCCAACGTCTGAGCCATCAACGTCTGAATTGGTCTTGTCAGCGCTAGATTTGCCTTTGTCAGCGCCTGAAGGACCATGCATGTTTGTATCTGGTGGTATTTGGAAACAACCATTATCTTGCCCAGCAGCAGCAGCAGCAGCAAAAGCATCTGTCCAAATGGGAATGGTAACATATTCTTGAATAGGAGATGTCTTTTCTGCTTGTGATCCAACCTTTTCATGAACCTGAGTACCTGAAACATCAACAACTTGTTCCTCCATAACATTTGAAGTTACCTTCACAATGTTTGGATTAGTGACAGGCATATAATTTAAAGTTCTAGATAAAGGTTCCAAGTCAAATAACCAATTAGGACCACTTTCAGGATCACTAGGTTTATTCTCTAAAAACCTAACATGTACTCTTTCAACTATACGTTTGTCCTCTTTAAGATAAACCCTATAACCCTTGCTCTGCACTGAATACCCCATGAAGTAACCCTCATCACCTTTTGCACTAAATTTCCCTAAGGCATCACTAGTGTCTAGAACTACTACATGACAACCAAAAGGTCTGAGAAAACCAATATTAGGTTTTCTACCCCAAAGTAACTCATAAGGTGTTTTGTTCTGAATTTTGTTAACCAATGCTCTATTTTGCACATAGAAAGCTGTATTAACAGCCTCAGCCCAAAAGGCTATGGGAAAGTGAGCATCAGCCAACATTGTTCTGGCTGCTTCAATTAGGGTTCTATTTTTCCTCTCAGCAACCCCATTTTGTTGTGGGGGTTCTAGCAATACTAAATTGCCTTGTAATTCCTTTCCTGGCACAGAAATCATCTAGCTTTTTATTCCTAAATTCTCCACCATTATCACTCCTAAGCATTTTAACCTCATTGCCAGACCTTTTCTCAATCTGAGTGATAAAATCAATTAGAATATCAGCTGTGTCACTCTTCATAGCTAGAAAGAATGTCCAAGTAAACCTAGAAAAGTCATCTGTGATAACAAATCAATATGACTTACCATTCAAACTTTCTATATTTGTTGGACCAAAGAGGTCCATGTGAAGCATATGAAGAGGTCTAGAACTAGTGTGCACCTGTTTGGACTTGAATGAGACCTTGTGCTGCTTGCCTTTAAGACATGAAACACAAGAGTGGTCATTGTGGAAGACCTTCTTAGGCAAACCATCAACTAAACCAAGTCTCACAAGTCTATTTATATTTTTAAAATTTTTGTGCCCTAGTCTCCTGTGCCACAAATTAATCTCATCAACTGAGGCCTTAGCATAAAAACAAGACATATTATTATTCATTTTAATCCCATTTAAATTAACATTATATATGTCCTTATGCCTAGGTGTTCTATACTCAATATATTTCTCATTAGGGATATTAAAATCCTTGCTTAACACCAAACACTCAGTATCAGTAAAAAGAACTTTATTTTTGTTATCACAAACTTGTGATACACTAAACAGGTTGTAATCAAGTTCTTTTACCAGGAAGACGTTCTCAAAACGCAGATTCTTGGTGATAAGGGTTCCTTTGCCTGTGATAGTACCATATCCGCCTCCAAAGTAAACCTTATCACCATCTTTAATAGGAGTGAAGTTTGTCAGATAGTCTTCCTTCCCTGTCATGTGCCTTGAGCATCCACTATCCCAATATCCATAATCATTGATCTGTCGTTGAATGCCCTGCACATAAAGAAAACAAATTAGTTTTCTTTGGGAACCCAAGTCTTAAAAGACTTGGATTCATCTGGTTGTTCAATAAGAACAGACTTAGTTCTCACAACAACCCCATTCTCATCCTTCTTAGGATGAAATACCCAGTTAACCCCAATAGGTTTTGTAATGACCTTTGAAATGTAATTAAATCTATTGCAAGTCATTGAAATCCCATTATCATTAGGGTTCTGGTCTTTCTTGGGTCTCCATGTTAAGCTTGAAGAAGCTTTAGACCCCTTACCTTGTGGTTGCAAATATTTAGGTCTGGTCACGTTTCTGTCAGTGCTAGAATTTGTCCTGTCAACGCTGAAATTACCCTTGTCAGCGTTGAACCTAGGGTTTGCTACAGAAACCCATTGCCTATTTGACCAGGTGTTTGTCTTTTGAAATGGTCTTTGTCCATGAGTGTTAGACCCTCTAGTAAAGAATGGGGCAGGTCGAATCACTTGTGGACTTTGGTGCACACAAAGTTTGGGTCTGACAACGTTTGACTTCCTAACAACGTTGACTTTGTTCCTGACAGCGCTAAAATTGTTCCTGTCAGCGCTGGCTTTGGGAGCGTTGACACACTTGTATGCCAAGTGTGAAAAGCCACCACATGTGTAACAAGCTTTTCTAGACACAACCTTAGGTCTAGAAGAGAAGAAGCCTGTTCCATGATTGCTAACTTAGCTCTTGGGAGACCTAGTATTCCTATACATCTCTGCATATTTAATGGTAGGTCTTCTAACAGTGTTTGAGCCTAGGTTAACAGCTTTACCAGTGATTGGGTTAGTAACCTTAATGGGTGTTGACTCATTTGGACTTTCACATAGCAAGCCCCCTTGACAAACAAAGTAGGGTTAGCTTTCTTCCATTCATTCAGGTCAGTCAACTTTTGTTGATACTCTTCAACTGGAGTGACAACTCTTGGTGGAGGAATGAATTCCTCCTCTTGGAGCTCTGGCAAACCAGTCCAAGATAAGTCCCTTTGTTGGACACCATAGAAGTCACCAGCTGGTGGTGGAACCAAAGAGTAATCATTCATCCCAATCCCAGTCATGTCCTTAGGATCCCTTTGTTTAGCTACACAGTCTCCTAGGGTTTGGGTGGCTCTATCAAATCTTTGAATTTTGAGGCCAACATTATCTTTATTCTTAATGGCCTCATCTAACTTAGCCTGTAATTCACCATTAACCCTTGCCATGATGTTTCTAATATCCATACTACCCTCTAACTCATGTTTTAAGATATTGATTTTATCTTTTAAGTCAAATTCCATTTTCTTGTATTCAGAAACGGTTTTCTCAGTTTCAGTAAGAGCTAGTTGGTAATTAGACAATTTACATCTTTCAGTACTCATATCATCTTTTAATCTTAACACCTCTTTGTTAAGTCTTTCAGTATTTAACCTACAACCTTTGCTACAAAAAGCGTCATCATATACCTCATTATCAGATGAAGAGGAGGAGTGTGCCATGAGAGCATATTCAACATGCTCTTCTTCTTCAGTATCAGCAACCAAAGCTTTATTCTCTTCAACATTCTTAGCCAGATAGCTCCAATCCCATCCCATACCATCAATTCCTTGAACTGCAACCATGGCTTTGGAATCCTGAGCTTTAACAACCTGACTTGAGGGTTTACCAACATCAGATCTTCTAGGAGATCTGCATTCCCCCATGAAGTGCCCCATACGATGGCAGTTATAGCATTCAACTTTGGATTTGTCAAATCCAGCTGTGTCTTTAGCATTGAAGGTCATTTTCTTCTTAAACCTTCTGTTCCACCTATTTGCTCTTATACTAGCAAGAGCCATGTTCCACTTGATGTCCATCTCTTCCAAGTGCTCATCACTTATCTGCTCAAGGTCCTCATATGTAATCACTGAACCATTGGGCAAAGAAGCAATGTAAGCACAAACAGTATCTAAATCTAAACCAGCAGGTTTAACTCTTGGGGAGTCATTCTTGTATGTGTCAGCGTCTGAAAAGGAGATGTTGACAGGACTTGTTCCAGCGTTGACATATGATGATCCAGTAACTGGATGCATGTAAGAGTCCTTCTGATTGAATTGACCTTCACTATGAGAGAAGAAGGCCATGTTGCTGTTGGTAGATTTGCTTCCATGTTCTAAAAGAGTTTCATCTTCCAACAGCCTTAGTTTGTTGTAGATGTCATCAAACGAGGAGCTCTTGTAAGTATTGTTGGCAAGAATAGATCTTGCCTCAATCTTCCATGCCTCACCAAGACTTTTAAGAAAGGTAGCATTAATATCAACATCACCAACTTGTGTCCCCATGAAGGACAACTTGCTTGTAATGTCAAGCAATCTGCTTCTCACACTACTGAGTTTCTCATTGGGTTGAGCTTTGAAGGCAGCATAATCATACAGAAGTTGCTTTTTCTTTTCCTCCTTAGTGTCTGCATTGCCACCATATGCAACTTCAAGAGCTTCCCAAAGATCTTTAGCAGATTCATAGCCTCTATATTTATGCTGGTTTTCTTGTCCCAAAGAGACTTTCAGAATATTTAGGGCTTTCATGTCAACCCTTTTCTTTGCTATGTCATCAGCAGCCACAACTCTACCATCTCCAGGTTTTTCTCTCTTATCCTCTTCAGAACATCCAGCAACAGCTGATCTTTGAGCAATGACATCAAGAATCTTTTGAGCCTTATTGAATGTGTTTCCATATTCAATAATCTCCCAGAGTGTGTAGTCATAGATCCCCAGATATTGTTCAGAGTTGAACTTCCATAAGTCAAAGTTGGTTGCATCAAGCATGTGAATCTTGATGTTTGGTAAAGCTGAGGACGAGGAGGTTATTGCTTCAGACATGATGTTGTTAGGGTTTCTGAGAAAATTAGGGTTTTGGTGATTTTTAGGGTTCTGGTGTTCTTTAAGATCAAAATTTCCTCCACAAGCTCTGATACCACTTGTTGATCCCAAACTTAGATCGATTTAGCTTTATGTATACGAGATTAGATCAAGTATACACTTAGAGAAACCTTTGTATATGCTTATGAATTTAAGTGTTATGCGGAATTTAACACTTAAACAAGAACACACAATGATATAAACAAACTTTCACTTTGATTATCAATATCAAACTTGCTTACAATGAAAGTAGTTTACGAATGAAAACTTATATAAAACTTATATCAAACATTAACCTAAAGGTCTTCTTTTATAGACATAAGAAGCCTTGTACAATAATCTACGTATCAGCTATTCTAGGTAAAGATAAATATAGAAAATACATTGTTGTTCCTATCTTTACTAGAAGTAATCTAGAATATAATACACGCGTAGAATATATCTTCCATCAGTGCTTGTCTTCAATGTGTCAACGCTTGACTTTATCTTGTCAACGCTTGAGCTGTCAACGCTTGTTTTGTTCTTGTCAACGCTTGTTTTGTTCTTGTCAGCGCTCAAGTGATCTGGCCTTAATTTATTCCCAACAAGTCATCGATAGCACGTCATTTGAAGAAGAGAAGAATTGACTTCACGAGATCTTGTATCCGAAAGGTAATCTTTATTTGTAGAAAAGGAGTATCGACTTTGAAAGAGCTTGCATCCAAAAAGCTGGTTGTCCCTTGTAGTCGTCGGTTGAGAGGCGAGAATCCAAACCGTAGACCCATCATCTAAAGATATTAAGCTTGCGTCATCCTAGTGAAGTCTTCAATCAACATAGGTTAACCAACTCCATGCATAATAAAATGCTTATCTTCGAGATTCCAAAATTCATTACTTGCAAGAAGTTCGATGAATGCAATTTAAGTGAGTCAACGATCGCAAATGTAATGACTAGAAATCTTGCAAATGATCCCCCTTGATATTAGCTCCCCCTTGCTTGAGGCACCAATGAAGCATGGATAGTAACAAGGTACAAAGAAGGGTTAGAAAAGTCCTACACAACAAAGTTAGTGGACAAGAGCATATATGTATAACAATGTCACTTAAGCGGAATTAGCTTTAAACATCTCGAGTACAAAGAGAGGGACTCAAGAGAAAGCTAAAACAATCTTAACTTTTAGAAGTGTAAAAAATATGACAAGTTAAGAAAAATAAGAGGGCTATTAGATAGAAAAGAGAACCCAACTTATTTTGGTGACACCAAAAAATATATAAAGAGGACTAAAAGAGAAAAGAGATGTCCAATTTATAAGAAAAATATTGTCGAGAGAACATACTCCACTTTAATATATTGGCACGAATACCGAACTAAAGAGAGTATGCCTGAGGAATCCTAGAATTTCGGA
This sequence comes from Glebionis coronaria, assembly GCA_025667525.1. Lineage (NCBI taxonomy): Eukaryota > Viridiplantae > Streptophyta > Magnoliopsida > Asterales > Asteraceae > Glebionis > Glebionis coronaria. The sequence continues at coordinate 505,450,963 of CM046880.1, read as the reverse complement.
TCTTTAAGCTACTAGGAATGCATCATGTTCATATGATTGGATAATCAAAGCGGAATTAGAACACGACACATTAACAAGGTGTTTAGGTACAAAAACACATGAATTAATCAAAAGGGTTACTCATTATATTGATAATAAACAACCACTAGACGTGTATACATTAATCCCACGTCTAGTGCAACACACGCTTTAGGTTTACATTGTGAACGAAAGTTATGAATAAACCTGATACAGTGATTTTGTATAGGTTCAATTTTCTCTCGATATCCTCTCGAATTGATCTCAGTTAAAAGTGGAATGATTTGTTCTTGGTGACAAAAAGTGGATTTGGTTTTCTATTCTACTAAACATATAAATGAATAAAATGGTAATGAAATAAACTTAAAACAGGCAACAAACAAATAAAAAGCAAAACTTGAATCAATACTTGGAAAAATACCCTTACAGAAAAATACCCTATGCGGAATGTAAGCCTTATGCGGAATGTTTGGCCGTTCGGAAAGACAGGGCTATTCGGAAAAATGTTCTATGCGGAATAACAGAAACCATGCGGAAAAATTAGTCCATTCGGAAAATATGACCATGCGGAAAAACAAGCTTGTTCGGAAAGCAATGCCTATTCGGAAAATAAGGGCTATTCGGAAAAATTAAAATGTTCCGAATAAGGGAACATAAAACTTGGCTATTCGGAAAATATGGCTCTATTCGGAATATGTGAAAAGTTCCGAATAAGAAAACTATAAAAAGCCTATTCGGAAAAATGTTCCGAATAAGGAAACTGAGAAATGGCTATGCGGAATATCCAGAATATTCCGAGTAATGAAACGAAAACACCCCTATTCGGAATATTTGAAAATGTTCCGAATAAAGGAAACACAAAATGATCAATTCGGAAAGTAAAGGCTATTCGGAATGATCTGGGAGATGAAGAACAGTAGCAGACGACCCAAAACAGGGAACACGAAATTTTAATCAAAATCAAACTAAATACTCAAAAAGGTTTTACCAAATTAAGCACAAATCATTTAAACATCATAAGTAACAAATCCCACAAATAAAAACACTAAATCAACAACTTTTTAAGATCAAACTAGAATCAATAAAAACTTAAGAACTTGCAATAAAAATGGAGATGAACAAGATGAATGAAAAGATGGAATAGATTGATTAATGTAAAAGTAACAAGGTTAATGATTAAGGATTACAAGATTGAAAGAAAAAGATGAAAATCACCAAACTCCCTAATGGAGTTGGTGATGGATCGAACCACAAAGAACTGGAAAAAGAGAAAATGAAGCTAACTCCCTAATTGTGTGAAGGGAGTATCTATTTATACTCCTAGTGGTTGGTTGGTGAGTGGGCTTTCTCCCTTTCTTCTTGTCTTCTCGTCTTTTCAGAAAAGTTGACGTTTTCGATTCTGATTCGGGATTTGTTGTCGATTAAATCCAACTCGTCTTTTAATTTCTTCGTTAAATAGACTCGAGTTTCTTCGACTTATGAAAATCTTCCGTCTTTAGTCCTTTTCTTCGATAAATCTTCGAATAGGCCTAGTGACTTCAAATCTTTTTTGCATCTCTTGGACAATAGACTTTATCTTGAGTCTTTTTCCTTGATAAATCCCGTGCAATCCCATGTTTTCTTTAATATTCGTCCGGTTAGCTCTGAAAACACAATAAACACAAAAACCACGCATAATTCCAAACAAATGATATTTAATACGTGTTTTGGTCTTGTTTTAGCCAGTATTAAGTGGTAAAAGGATGGGTGTTTACACACCTATCAAATCCCCTACACTTAACCATTGCCATGCCCTCATGCAATGCTTAGTGATAAAGCAATTTTACACTTTTCTCATAATTAATCAACCTTGGCCTTATTCAAATACTACTAAATAAGAATCAAATTACTAAGAGAAATAAAAACTTTAAAATAAACAAAAGGATGGGAATAACTTGTAAAGAAATCAAGGACTTACATTAGGGCTTTGGTGTTGCGAAGATTTATCACCCTCAAGTTTCACGTTCCCCAAACTAAGCTTAAAAACGAGATCATTGTTATTATAAGTTAGTAAATCAAACACTTACACACATGGCTTAATTAAATGCTTAAACTCCCTTATTCCTAGTTGTACCTCTTATATTTTATTTTTGTCTTAGAATGATCATGAAGATGCATTTTTGGACTTATTTCGATAGTTTGTTAAGGCTGAAAGCAAAGTAGGACGATTTGATCAATAGTTAGCTAAAGGAAAAAATCTCTTAAAACTGCTTCTCGGGATATCAAAAAGTTCATATCTTGGCATAACTTGGTTCGCGATTTGAGACCTTTCTCGGGCCGATATTTGGCATGTACTTCATACTTCATATCTTGAGAGACGTTCTTGAGATAATGGTCTTCTCATCGTAATAGAGTTTCTTCACTTGGAGACTTTTGAGGGGTACTCCAACTTTGTTGACCACGACTTCATGATTATTCTTCAATCTCTAATTGGGATTTTGAGATACAACGATCCGCCTCCTTTTCGGACTTGGATCTATTTATCCTCATACCTTGTTAGGGTCTTTTCGGATAGACTTCTCCATGATCTTTATGGGAGTTGATTGCTTTTCGTCGTGAGTCTTGATCCTTCATATTGATTTTGGGAATAATGCTTTTCACATCACTTTGGATCTTCAGCAATAAAATTGAATCCTCATGCCTTGTTAGGGCCTTTTCGGACTCGCCAATCTTCGCGCCCCGCTTCATAAGTTATGCCTTGGCTATGAACTCTTATCATTACCGAGCAACTTTTAAATGATCTTGGGCTAGAAGCTAAGTAACTTTTCAAATCGTAAGACCTTACTTATTGCATATAAATTATTAGCAAGTGATGGGAGAATAGGCAAATAATTACACCAAGTGAGCTTGCGCAAGAATACCGACTTATAATTGACTCTATCATTTCTCGTCCTCCACAATTTAAAATCTCAAGTAATGAGACTCGTGGACACTTAGCCTAATAAACCGATTAAGGTCTACATGGTTAAGGATACTAGCTAGAATAAACTTGGATAAGTCTATTCGGGTTGAGTCAAAATAAACGCAACGGGCCTAATATGTCAAAGACTTCTAAACTAGCTACACCAATTTACTAAAATTTTGACTTTATTGCGGGATATATACGTATGAAAGCAACGATAAAAATTTAAAAATTACGACTAAATGGCCAAAGTTAATAAAAAATTTGAAAAATGTTGAAAAATAGGATTTTCTGGTTAAATGAAGGCATTTTCATGGAAAAGTCCACTTAAAACTTCGATAGAAGTCCCCCCTACACTTAAGATAAACATTGTCCTCAATGTTTAAGCATGTGGGAAAAATCTCCCCTACACTTATGACATTGTGCACGTTGGTTAACTCAAGTTAAGGAAGAGACGACTAAAGTGATCAATTTCAAATGTGAGTATGAAGAAAATTGAATCACGATAGTTGAGAGATAGAACCGGATTTCGGATAACACGGGAGCACGGTTCTTCAAAGATTTCCAAGATTGCATTTATCCCTGTAAGCACATCACCACACAAACACAAACGACCAAAATAGGTCCTCCCCTACACTTAGGGGGTTAAAGGGATAGATACTCGGGCTGCCTCCCGAGGAGCGCTTGTTTTTGATAACCGAGTCACGAGCCTGACTCGACCCAAAATTAGTTCATGGGGAACGTGGTGAGGGATGGAATCACCTCCTGAGAGGTGTCCTCACCAAAGTATAACTTCACTCGTTGGCCATTCACCTTAAAATTTGGTCCATTAGGTTGAGCGAGCTCAAGAGTACCATATGGAAAAATTTGGGCGATGGTGAATGGGCCAGACCAACGAGATTTGAGCTTGCCCGAAAAGATTTTCAACCGAGAGTTAAAAAGTAAGACTTTGTCTCCAACATGGAACTCTCGGTTTTTGATCTTGGAGTCGTGAATGAGCTTAGTTCTTTCCTTATAGATCAAAGAATTTTCATAAGCCTCATTCCGAAGTTCATTCAGCTCATTGAGTTGGATCTTGCGTAGGTCACCGGCTTTGTTTATATCAAAATTAGCCCACTTCAAGGCCCAATAAGCCTTGTGCTCCAACTCAATGGGGAGGTGGCATGCTTTCCCGTACACAAGACGATAGGGCGTACAGCCGATCGGGGTCTTGTAAGCAGTATGGAAAGCCCACAAAGCATCATCGAGTTTATCAGCCCATGCGGCACGATGCTCTCCCACGGTTCTTTCCAAAATTCGCTTCAGTCCTCGGTTGGATATTTCAGCCTGGCCATTAGTTTGTGGGTGGTAGGCTGTGGAAAGACGATGATTTACACCGTACTTAGCCATGACTCTAGCAAATTGGTCATTGCAGAAATGAGTCCCACGATCACTAATAATGGCGCGAGGCACACCGAATCTAGCGAATAAAGCTTTCAAAAAGTTACAAACCACCCTTGCGTCATTAGTAGGCAAAGCTTTGGCTTCAACCCACTTGGAAACGTAGTCAACGGCTACAAGGATGTATTTGTTTCCTTTAGATGAAGGGAATGGCCCCATAAAGTCGATACCCCAAACATCAAAAATTTCACACTCTTGAATGAAATTCTGAGGCATCTCGTCTTTATGTGTGATTTTGCCTTGCTTTTGGCAAACATCACATCGTTTGACCATATCGTGAGCGTCACGGTATATGGAGGGCCAATAAAATCCCGAATCAAACACTTTCTTTGCGGTGTAGTTGGGACCAAAGTGACCACCGGTGGGTCCTGTGTGGCAAGCATCAAGGATTTCAGACGCTGCTGGTCCATCAACACATCGACGGATAATCAGGTCGGCACATTGTTTGAATAGGTAAGGGTCGTCCCAAAAGTAAGTCTTAATGTCGGTGAAAAACTTCTTCTTTTGTTGAGACGTCAACCCTTCCTTGAGAATTCCACCCGCCAAGTAGTTTGCAAAGTCCGCAAACCACGGGGTTTCATTCATCTTCGAGTTTATAGACATTAAGGTCTCCAAGGGAAAAGAGTCATTGATTTCTTTGGTCGGATGATCCCCTTGGTAAGGATCCTCAAGTCTGCTGAGATGATCCGCGGCTAAGTTTTCTGCTCCTTTTTTATCGCGAATTTCTATTTTAAATTCCTGGAGCAGCAAAACCCAGCGAAGAAGTCTTGGTTTGGAATCTTGCTTTGTCAACAAGTACTTCAACGCGGAATGATCGGTATACACGATGGTGGTGGAAAGGACAAGATAGGGGCGAAACTTTTCAAAGGCATAGACAACAGCTAAAAGCTCTTTTTCGGTTGTCGTATAATGCAATTGTGCCCCAGTCATTGTCTTGCTAGCGTAATGGATCGGTTGGAAGTGTTTGTTCACTCTTTGTCCAAGAACCGCTCCAATAGCAAAATCACTAGCATCGCACATCAACTCAAAGGGAAGCTCCCAATTAGGGGTAACCAAGACGGGTGCCTTAGTTAGCTTATCCTTAAGCGAGTTGAAGGCTTCAAGGCACTCTTTGGAAAAGATAAAAGGAGTATCTTTTTCCAAGAGGTGGGTCATCGGGCGAGCGATTTGAGAGAAATCTTTAATGAATCGACGATAGAAGCCCGCATGACCCAGGAAACTTCTCACACCTTTTACGGTTGAAGGTGGAGGCAACTTTGCGATAACATCGACTTTAGCACGGTCGACTTCAAGACCGGCTTTCGAGATCTTATGTCCAAGCACGACGCCTTCTTTTACCATAAAATGGCATTTTTCCCAATTCAGAACTAGGCGAGTGTCTTCGCACCGCTTTAGCATACATTCTAAATTGGCAAGGCAAGATGAGAAGGAATCCCCGAAGACCGAGAAATCATCCATGAAGACTTCCATGGTTTGTTCAACCATGTCATGGAAGATAGCTAACATACACCTTTGGAAAGTCCCGGGCGCATTACATAAGCCAAAAGGCATTCTTTTGTAAGCAAAAGTGCCATAGGGACAAGTGAATGTAGTCTTCTCTTGATCTTAGGGATCGATGGGTATTTGAAAATAACCCGAGAAACCATCAAGAAAGCAGTAATATTCATTACCGGCTAATCGTTCAAGCATTTGGTCCATGAAAGGTAGAGGGAAATGATCCTTTCTCGTGGCATCATTGAGTTTGCGGTAGTCTATACAAACTCTCCACCCAGTAACGAGACGAGTGGGAATCAACTCGTTGTGTTCATTGGGAACAACGGTTATTCCGCCCTTCTTGGGCACACAATGGATTGGACTAACCCACGATGAATCCGAAATAGGGTAAATCATACCCGCATCAAGAAGTTTGATAACCTCTGTTTTGATGACTTCATGTATTTTTGGATTCACCCTTCGTTGGCTTTGAATAGTGGGCTTGAAGTCGTCCTCCATGAGAATTTTGTGGGTGCAGAAGTGAGGATCAATTCCACGAATATCCGAGATTTTCCACGCAATAGCCTTCTTGTGAGCTTTCAACACAGCAACGAGGCGAGTCTTCTCTTCATCTTTCAAATCCGTTGCAATAATGACGGGCGACTTCTTGTTGTCGTCAAGGAACACGTACTCGAGATGTGGCGGCAACTCCTTAAGTTCCAAATCCGGAGGATTTTCGACGGGAGGCGTTTTCAAAGTCGGAGTATCGATAGCAATGACCGTGGGAGATGGAGGCGAAGGATTGTCTTCGGTGAGAAGATTGTCAAAGAAACTCATATCTTCATCCCCCTCGGTGGGAGAATCATTAGTAGCTAAATTCGCATCTCCCATGGTCGCTTCAAGATTGTTCCAGAATAAATCACTATCTCCAACTAGAGACAACGATGAATCAATAGAGGACACGGTCTCAACATTGGGAAGAGAGGTAGGAATACTTTTGCAAGCATCATTAAAGTGTTCTTCACAAGCCTCATCGAGAACGTCAATACAATTAACACTCTCATATGAATAAGGCTGTTTAGACAACTTTCCCATGTTGAAGACTACTTTATCGTCACCCACTCTCATGATAAGCTCACCGGCTTCAACATCAATAAGAGTGCGACCGGTCCTTAAGAATGGACGACCAATAATAAGTGGCACACGGGGGTCCATCTCGTAGTCGACGACAACAAAATCAGCAGGGAAGGTGAATTTGTCGACTCCTACAATGACGTCTTCGGCTATCCCCACTGGATAAGCAACCGTACGGTTAGCTAATTCCAAAGTCATTTTGGTGGGGACTAGCTCTGGGAGAGATAATTGCTTCCAAACACTTAGAGGCATGAGATTGATACTGGCACCTAGATCGGCTAGGGCCATGCAATTCTCTACTCCCGGGAAATTGCAAGGGATAAGAAAACGACCCGGATCACCAAGCTTGATTGGCAATTTCCTTAAGAGCACTGCAGAGCAGTTCTCATTAAGTTGGGTGTTGGCAATGTCGAGGAGCTTTTCCTTGTCGCTCAGAAGGTCTTTAAACATTTTGGCGTATTTGGGCACGTGAGCGAGAGCCTCAGCGAAGGAGATATTGAAATTCAGTTGTTTAAACATTTTAAGAAAGTTAGAAACCTGAATATCATCCTTGCTCTTTTGCTTCTCTTTCCTCAACCTAGAAGGATAAGGTATATTGGAAGAAGATGAAGGCTTTGGGAGTATAGGATCACTCACAACCACGGGTGGAGGACGGGTAGAAAGAAGAGGTGGAGAAATTGGGGAAGGAGAAGGATGAGGAATAGGAGCAGGCGACTCGTTCTCCTTAGTCACAACCACCGGTGGCGGTATAGGAAGTTCGGGTTCCTTGGTACCTTTACCACTTCGAGTGGTGATTGCTTTCATCTCCCCTCTTGGGTTCGCAACGGTGTTACTCGGAAGAGTACCCGAAGAAGAGGGTTGACTACTTTGGAAGAAACTAGCCATCATGTTCCTCAGATCATTAGTCTGGCTATCCAACGTGTTTCTCATGTCAGCTCTCAAATCATTTCCTTGCTTGACCAATTCTGCCTTCAAATTGCGCACTTCCTCTTGGAGATTTCCCACAATCACATCATTGGTCCTCATGTAGGTGGCGACTTCTTGGTGTAATGCGGTGGTGGCTTGGTTGGGAGGAGCATTGTATGCAAGTGGTTGGTAAGCAGGTTGTTGGTAGATTTGATTGTTACGTTGAGGCGGTTGTTGCTGCTTGTGAGGTGGGACGTATGGTTGTCGAGGTTGTTGTTGTTGTTGAGGAGGGCGGTTAAGGTTTTGTTGTTGGTTTGGGTTGGTAGGAGGAAAGCCAGGTGGTGAAAGATAGTTGTTTGTTCGATAGCTAAGCAAGTTACGGTCACCTTGAGGTCTAGCTTGATAAGCAGGTTGTTGGTAGGTGCCATATGCCGCATTCACATTCTCAGCAGGGTAATCTTGGGTGGCGGTACAAGTTGTGTAAGAGTGGGGACCACCGCATATCTCACAAGGTTGGTTGACAGCGTTCACTTGTGCATTTTTGGCGTTGTTGCTGACGGTGTGGGTGACAAGCGATTCAAGAAGCGTGGTGATTCTGTCAAGTCGCTTGTCGCTGTCATTAGTGCTAGCACTAGCAACATTGGTCCTAACACTCTTGGTTTGCACACGAGATTTGTTCTCAATGATATCCCAAGCAGCATTGGAAGTCTTAGCCAATAAATTACCCCCTGAGGCACTATTCAGTGAATCTTGGTCACTCATGCTTAAACCATTGTAAAAAGTATTGATTTGATGTACTTTGGTAAAACCATGTTGGGGGCATTTTCTTAAAAGATCTTTAAAACGATCCCAAGATTCACTGAATGACTCATCGTACTTTTGTTCAAAGTTTATAATCTCATTCCGCAAAGCGGTAGTACGAGAGGGTGGAAAAAAGTAGTTGATAAACTTTGTTTCCAAATCCGTCCACGAGAGAATACTCTGTGGCGGTTCCTTAGCAAGCCAATGCCGGGCTTGTCCCTCTAAAGAAAAGGGAAAAAGTTGTAACCTTATCACTTCTTGTGAAACACCATTGAACTTGACCGTGTTGGTGAGTTGTAGAAATCTCTTGATGTGGTCGTGTGGATCATCAATGGTTCGTCCCAAGAACGGTTGAGCTGAGACCATATGGATAAAGCCCGACTTGAGCTCGAAATTGTTGGCGGCAATTGGAGGGATGACAATTAGATCCGTGTTGCCATCAACATGAGCTTGCAGCAATTCAATCATTGGGCGATTATCCGGAAGGTGCTCATTGTTGTTGTTATTGTTCATGTTGTTGAAAGGCGGATTGTTGTTGTTATTATTGTTGTTCGGAGGTGGTATGTTATTGTTGTTTTGTACACCAGCCATGTCTAAGTTATCGAGAGGCTCGGGCTCTTGATAAGACGTGGATCGAGTGCGCATACACCTGCAAAAGAACGAACAAAGAAAAGCAAAGCAAAAATATTTTTGGTTTTTATTGTTTTTTAATTTTTAGGATTTTTGAAAATTTTATATTTTTTAGTTGTTTTTGAAATTTTTTGAAAAAGAACGTTCACGGGGAACGGATCCCAAAATCCAAGTTCTCACAAAAAACTTTTGATCTTAACGAGAAGAGCCGGCAGCGGCGCCATTTGATAGAGTGATTTTGTATAGGTTCAATTTTCTCTCAATATCCTCTCGAATTGATCTCAGTTAAAAGTGGAATGATTTGTTCTTGGTGACAAAAAGTGGATTTGGTTTTCTATTCTACTAAACATATAAATGAATAAAATGCTAATGAAATAAACTTAAAACAGGCAACAAACAAATAAAAAGCAAAACTTGAATCAATACTTGGAAAAATACCCTTACAGAAAAATACCCTATGCGGAATGTAAGCCTTATGCGGAATGTTTGGCCGTTCGGAAAGACAGGGCTATTCGGAAAAATGTTCTATGCGGAATAACAGAAACCATGCGGAAAAATTAGTCCATTCGGAAAATATGACCATGCGGAAAAACAAGCTTGTTCGGAAAGCAATGCCTATTCGGAAAATAAGGGCTATTCGGAAAAATTAAAATGTTCCGAATAAGGGAACATAAAACTTGGCTATTCGGAAAATATGGCTCTATTCGGAATATGTGAAAAGTTCCGAATAAGAAAACTATAAAAAGCCTATTCGGAAAAATGTTCCGAATAAGGAAACTGAGAAATGGCTATGCGGAATATCCAGAATATTCCGAGTAATGAAACGAAAACACCCCTATTCGGAATATTTGAAAATGTTCCGAATAAAGGAAACACAAAATGATCAATTCGGAAAGTAAAGGCTATTCGGAATGATCTGGGAGATGAAGAACAGTAGCAGACGACCCAAAACAGGGAACACGAAATTTTAATCAAAATCAAACTAAATACTCAAAAAGGTTTTACCAAATTAAGCACAAATCATTTAAACATCATAAGTAACAAATCCCACAAATAAAAACACTAAATCAACAACTTTATTAGATCAAACTAGAATCAATAAAAACTTAAGAACTTGCAATAAAAATGGAGATGAACAAGATGAATGAAAAGATGGAATAGATTGATTAATGTAAAAGTAACAAGGTTAATGATTAAGGATTACAAGATTGAAAGAAAAAGATGAAAATCACCAAACTCCCTAATGGAGTTGGTGATGGATCGAACCACAAAGAACTGGAAAAAGAGAAAATGAAGCTAACTCCCTAATTGTGTGAAGGGAGTATCTATTTATACTCCTAGTGGTTGGTTGGTGAGTGGGCTTTCTCCCTTTCTTCTTGTCTTCTCGTCTTTTCAGAAAAGTTGACGTTTTCGATTCTGATTCGGGATTTGTTGTCGATTAAATCCAACTCGTCTTTTAATTTCTTCGTTAAATAGACTCGAGTTTCTTCGACTTATGAAAATCTTCCGTCTTTAGTCCTTTTCTTCGATAAATCTTCGAATAGGCCTAGTGACTTCAAATCTTTTTTGCATCTCTTGGACAATAGACTTAATCTTGAGTCTTTTTCCTTGATAAATCCCGTGCAATCCCATGTTTTCTTTAATATTCGTCCGGTTAGCTCTGAAAACACAATAAACACAAAAACCACGCATAATTCCAAACAAATGATATTTAATACGTGTTTTGGTCTTGTTTTAGCCAGTATTAAGTAGTAAAAGGATGGGTGTTTACACACCTATCAAATCCTAATACCCTTAGTTCCTTTTATAGTGTAAGGATTAGGGTTTACAAGAGATAATATCAAATAAACATGTAAATCTTCTATTTAAATAAACATATACAAATGCCTTCATGTTTTCTTCGTTTTTGAGTTTCTGCCACATCAACTTTTTGACCCAACAATGCCAAGGACAATAAAAGAATTCCACAAATTCGAAAAAAGAGAGGAAGAATGATTATGAGGAAAAACAAAAACGAGGCCGATAAACAAGTCGTTTGCACAAACAATGACAAGCATTGGAGAAAGAAGTGTGCACGCGATGCTACCAATCCAAAGATAAGTCAAATGAGAGGATCTTGATAAGATCAAATCACAATTGTTGAAATAGAGGTAGAGAAGAAACATCCATACCAATTGTAATGATAATATGTCAAAGGGTAAAAAGCTTAGAATTTTTTTTCTTTTTTTTAGAATCACCCAAGAAAATTCAAGATTTAACCAAAATCCTCTCAAAAGGTTAAAAACTTAGAATTGTTGGAATCACCCAATCCAATTGTAAATTTTAACCGCAATCAACTCTCAACAACGAGAAAGCCAAAAAATGTCAAATCAAAGACATTTTTGACCTTAATAATAATTCCTTTAGAAAGCTCCAAAAGCTTTAAGTCGGGAATCAAGGTACAAAAATAAAGAAAAACCAAAAGCGAGGATAAATCGACGCTTAAGAAAATACTAGATATAAGACATTATAGGCAAGGATGCTTATGAATGTCGAAACCAAAAAGATGACACAATGATATATAGAGAGAGATCAAATGAGCCAAATAAAAGAAAAACCAAGATGGATAATGTTTAGCATACGCTAAACTACATGCTCAAAGTTTTGTAGCTCTTCTCAATGATTGTGAATGTTCAAAGAACAATTACATGATGAGGAAAGGGTGAGGCTCGACTCGACTTAGTTTAGAAAGGATAGAAGAGAGAGACTCAACTTAGAGAGGCATGATTAAAATAAATCGAAAGAGACTCAACAAAGAAGTTAAGGATAACTTCACAAAATAATTCAAGAATACTATACCTTATAAGGTGATAGTGAAGTCTTGAAGGAAAATGAGAGAAGAAACTCAAAAGAGAGGAAAAGAAGGAATCTTCAAGAAAACTCGTCAAAGATAGAGATAGACCAAAAACGAACAAAGAGACTCACTGGTCGCGGTTCGTTAAATAGGTCCACGGTTCATTATCAATAATGAGCCACTAGGTTATTTGAGGAACCGTGGACAGTGGGTGTCCAAAAATGATTATCGACTCAAAAGAAAATCACTTGGTCAAACAACTTAACATAAGTTGCTAAATGGATTGAAAGTCAATGCTTCGGATATGACTTTTAACAATTACAATTGCACGTTAAAAGTACTTGAATATTTCGAAAGAAATATTTAAGTTGTCAATCTTACTAGGAGAGGAACTAGATTTAAATCTAACATTCCTTGACAACCAAGTGAGAAAATAAAGAAGAAAAGGAAGATCAAAAGGACAACGAGATCCAAGATCCAAATGCAAATCATGTTGAAAAACATGAACGGAAATACAAGAAAATAAAAGATCATACAAAGATATATGAAACACAAGCCTAAAACTTAAGCATAATTTTAATCTTAGTTACACTAGAATTCTAGGATTTGCTTAAATTGTATGTCTTAGCAATAAGCAATCGACATGCTTAAATGAAAGACAAGGTGGTGGCGGAATTTGGTGGAGAAGGCTTGGATAATCTTGTAATTAAACTCATCATAGATATAAGACATGACAAGATGTTGATATTGACAACAAAGAAAATATGTTCCATGATGCATGACATAATCATGTGATGGAGGAATAACACAAAAGGGAAGTGGTGGAAAAGGAGAGTTTCCAATATCAATTTTCTTAAAATGAGAAAAGATTTGATAAGGGGTGTTCTTTGGTGAATTTGGGTTGAAAGAGATTTGAGAAAATTGTGGATAATCAAGGCTTTCATTTTGTGAAAAATACATTTTGCTTTGGGAAAGAAATACAAAATGCTTAGGGTTAAGTGGAGAAAGCACAAGATATTTTTGGAGTGATCAAAGGGTTGAAACAAATATTCGAAAGGGTGTTGGAACAATTTGGAAGTTTTAGAAAACCCATTTTTGGTTGCTTCTGCCCGCGGTATTTTGGTGTCACCAAAATAAGTTGGGTTCTCTTTTCTATCTAATAGCCCTCTTATTTTTCTTAACTTGTCATATTTTTTACACTTCTAATTGTTTTAGCTTTCTCTTGAGTCCCTCTCTTTGTACTCGAGATGTTTAAAGCTTATTCCGCTTGGGTGACATTGCTTTACATATATGCTCTTGTCCACTAACTTTGTTTTCTAGGACTTATCTAACCTTTCTTTGTAGCTTGTTACTATCCTTGCTTCATTGGTGCCTCAAGCAAGGTGGAGCTCATATCAAGGGGGAGCATTTGCAAGATTCCTAGTCATTACATTTGCGATCGTTGACTCACTTAAATTGCATTCATCGAACTTCTTGCAAGTAATGAATTTTGGAATCTCGAAGATAAGCATTTTATTATGCATGGAGTTGGTTAACCTATGTTGATTGAAGACTTCACTAGGATGACGCAAGCTCAATATCTTTAGATGATGGATCTAAGGTTTGGATTCTCGCTTCTCAACCGAGAACCACAATGGATGATTATCTTTTTGGATGCATGTTCTCTCAAAGTCGATCCTCCTCTTCTACTAATGAAGACTACCTTTCGGATGCAAGCTCTCGTGACGTTGGTTCTTCTCTTCTTCAAAGACGTTGACTACCTTTTTGATTCGATAAAAAGGGGGAGAAGTAAGTGTAAACGAGTAACTTATACATTTTAATATGTGTAATGGTTTACTTGTTTGTCATCATCAAAAAGGGGGAGATTGTTAGTGCAAACATTACGATGTTTTGTCGATATAATCTCTTTGTGTTTTGTTGATGACAAACATATAATTCGCAATACATTATATAAAATGTTAAGGTACTCATAATCACTCAAGAATACATTTGTATACTTCTCTCGACATCTCCAAGATCACATTCGGCATGAATCACTCAAGGTATGAATAAACATGTCATTAACCAAACTAAGTGATCAAGGATTAATATTTTCTTAAAACTCAGATTTAATCAAATGTGACAACAGATTTTAATAAACTTTATTTTTAAGAAAATGTTTTAATAAAAAGAAAATGGAAATTTGAATTTGGAATATTCCTTAAGGCATATTCCAAAAAATATTCTCTAATATGAATTTGGCATATTTCGTATGCCAAAGGAATATTCTTTGAGGGTATAAACTACCCCAGATGGCATATCCCCACTAAAGGACAAAAATGCAAGGACTCAAAGCCGAAGGTTCCTTAAAGGAACCCGCGGTTCCTTATTGATAAGGAACCGCGGGGGCACTTAAGGAACCGCGGGTCTTTATAGCCGTTGTATTGTTGCCCTATAAATAGTGGATCATTTCCAGCTTTCCTTTCAACCCTTTTTGCACAGTTTCTTCAAAAATATCTTTAAACTCCTTGATTAGTTAGTTTAGATTAATCTTGTTTAAGATGTGATTCTCTCCTTCAATCCTCTCATCGTCTCAAGTGCAAAGAGAAGAACACTTTTATTACTATGAAGTTTTGGGTTCATAACATGATGAAGATCTCTCCTTCTAGATCAAGTCATTCTTTTCCTACTATGTATATGTAGAAGATCCAAGTGTTGGGTTCACTTGGATGTGTTTGTAAGGGTAGTAGATCCAAGAGATGGGTATCCTTGGATTAGGTGTTAGTTGTGTAGATCTAAGTTTTTTAATACTTTGATATAGTGTTAGAGTGATAGATCTAAGTGGTGAGTACTTAAATCTATATGGTTTATGTGTTTAGGCCATAAAACACAAGGTTTGTTATGTTGGGCCATAAAACATAACTAGGGTGAAGAGTGGGGTAGTTGTGAAGAGTGGTGTAGTTGTGTAGATCCAAATTGGTGTGTCAATTTGGAAGTTGTGTAGATGGGTGTAGTTTGGTCCTACCTAAGATTATGACTCGACACCTAGCCTTGTGTCGGAAAATGGTGAAGTAGGCGACGTTGTGTAGATTGGTCCTACCTAAGATTAGGACTCGACATCTAGCTTAGTGTCGGAAATGTGTAAGCGACGTGTATTGTTTTCTCCGCTTTGAAAGGAGTTTTGTTGACTAATGAAGTAACTCTCGAGTAAGGTTTACTTGAGGAGTGGAGTAGGGCGAAGAGGAGCTTCGTGACCGAACCACTATAAATCATCGTATCGGTACTTTCATTTACATTTATGTCTTTACCTTTTTAGATGTATTTATAGTTGCATACTTGTTGTTGTGTGTTGTGTGCATCTCATAATCTAAACATCTAAGTGGGGGAAAAGCTAAGGCTTAGTACGTGTGCTTCATGTTTAGATTATGGTCAAGTTTACATCACTTAGTCTGGACATCCTAGTTGCGGAAAAGCTTATGCTTAGTACGTGTGTGCTTAGTGTTTAGACTATTGCTTGATGTACTCTTGATTTGATGTGTTTTGGTGTTTACTTACTTGTAGTATTTATCTTTCAATCAAACACATCTCATATATAGTCAAGCTTGATCGAGAATTTGATACAAAGGATTGTTAAAGTTTAACATGTAACAAATGGCATCGTCCACTGTAGGCGGTTCCTTAAAGGGACACGCGGTTCGTTATTGATAAGGAACCGCGGATATATTTAAAGAACCGCGCACAGTGGGTTTATGCGAAATGTTTTGAAAATGAACTAGAAACTATTTAACCCCCCCCCCCCCCCCCCTTTCTAGTTTCTACAGGTCCGTTAAGCCAAAGACCAGAGTATGGTTGATCCGAAGGAAAGAGCCCTAAGCCCAGAACAGTAGGACTAGTCCAAAGAATACCCAGAGACTCCCCTGGAGAAGGATCCTAGGCAGGAATCCCGGTGAAGAAAGCGCAAGACAAATAGTCGCAGCAAATCCAAATGAGGAAACCAATCACCAAGCGGTGACTCCTCTTGCTCCAACTCTGAAGACCGCCACCCCATACATCGTAGATCCAGGTACTCCTCTTCAGATACATCAGACAACAAAGACGGTCAGATAAAAGACTCTCAATGCGCCTCCGGACACGAGTAAAGGGATTTTCCCTACCATGGAGACGCGGAGAGATAATGCCTTCACAAAATGCATCCGACATTATGCAGAAAGCAAAAGGCGACGAATGCCGTCAAATGTCAATACATATGACGATACCAAATATCCAGATGATCACTTAAAAGTATTCGAATCACAAGCGGGAATTGAACAATGGCCAAAACCCACATGGTGTAACATGTTCAATTCCACCTTAGTTGGTAATGCGCGAAACTGGTTTGATAAACTTTCGCGCCGAACCATTGACGGGTTCGAGGAACTGCGGAAGGCCTTCAGAAGAAACTATACGCAACAAAAGAAATGTGACAACGACCCTGTATCACTCGCACGAGTCAAGCAGTAGGAGGGGGAATATTTGGAAGACTTTGTAGAACGCTTCGAAAGCGAGTGCAATAAAATTAAGGAATGCCCCGAGATCTTGAAAGTAGTGTCCTGTTTCATGGATGGAATAACTAACCAGTATTTGATACGAAGGCTGAATGAAAAAACTCCAGAAACTTTCGACGGAGGAGTAATGCGATGAGTAAGATCTTTCATACAAGGGGAAGTTGCAGCCGCAGACAGTCAGAGAATGGGTGTACGAATTCATAAACGTATATTTGTGTTAGTAGTAGAAAACAACATTACGTATATTTATCTTAGTAGTAGAAGAAACAATTGTAAGAAAAATACCATAAAAGACAAAAAGAGATGCATACCGTAAAGTTATATTTCCAAATTAAAAGAAAGAGGTGAAAAAAGGGACAAAAAGACAATTTAATAAGATACCACCTACCTCAATCTCATTTATTTTCACCGGTTTCGATAAAAGAAAGTCATCGGAAAAAATTCCGATCACTATAACTCCATTAACATTTTAAAAGTCTTTTACAAAGTGTTTGCCACAATGCTTTAAACTACAATAATAACTTTTTAAAATAATAATAAGTAATCTAAAAACCAATGCATTATGAATGTTCAAACCTCATATTCAAATAGTACTTGTCGCAAACTTTTGTAAACAAGACCTCTCAAAAATACAAGAAACAGTACCCAACCAAATACAGCCGGCCCATTGATCTTGATAGCCCGATGCTAAATTCGAAAAAAGAGCCCATATGAAAAGAATAATAATAATCGGTTTATCAAAGTTTTAACGACTACAGTATTATTTTTGACATGTCTTCTAAAATTATTGTTTATTATTTAAATTCTTGTTTATTGCTTTTGTTTAAATTTTTTATTACAAATTTTAAATAAGATTTTAAAGGTAAATATAAACTATCATTATATTAAATAATAAAAGAAAAAAGTCATAATAAATGTATTTTTTAAATAATGTGTTTTTTTAAGTAATAATTTTAGGACATAAGAAATAGTATAAAAAGGAATTTTTTTTATTATTATCTTCTAAAGTTATTTGTAATTATTTTTGCCATTGCAATAAAAGTTTTTTGAAATGATCTTTTACAAAGAGAGAAGTGCAAATTATAAGAGTTTGGAGCGGTTGATATTAGAATATGGTGTCAAAGTCGTTACGTAGGATTTTGAGGCTTTAACATCAGAATCCTTTTAGCACAACATTTCAGGGGTAACCGTTGGCACCAGAAGAAATGGTGTCAAAGAAAATAATTTTTATTTTAACACAAAATAAATTATATAAAATTTTATTAAATTAAAAAGAACATTAAATAAAAAAAACATTACAATAAAAAAACACATTACACCGGCTTCTTGATTATACATAACACAAATGTCTCATATTCCGTTAAGCCTCGCATATAACGTTCTTGAGCGTCACCAAAATATTTTCGTATTCGTTGATGGTGTTTTGGTAAAGATCTATGTGATGAAAAAATTAAAAGTAGTAGAGATATATGAGATAAAAAATGTAAGAATTGAGTGTATAAAATTTGGTAAAAAGAAATAATATTTATAAATTTTTTTTGGGGTTCAAGTTTTGAAAAAAATGTATTTTTATTAAAAATAACGGCCAGTATACCCTTCTAACTAAAAAAAAAGGAAGGTAGCTAACAGCCGCCGGTGAGTTTGGCGCGAGCCTCTTTGGCGTCAGCCGGAGGAGCGAGCCGCCAACGGCTGACTGCCGCCAAAAGCCTAACAGCTACACCATCACGTTCCCTTTGCTTTAAGTATGAATTAAATAGCTCGTTTATACTTAACACATATTATATCCCGATTAGTATAAATGAGAGTTTAAAAAGAAAAGTATTTTTATAGATTTGCTATTACAAGGATTTATTTTGTACTCTACTTGAAAAAAAATTAATTCTTATTTTCGAAAATAAAAAGTTTTAATTAAAAATATTTTTTGAAGGTTTTAAAGTTGTAAACTTTTTACGTCTTTTTTAATTTTTTTTTTAAGAATTTAGAAAATAATAAAATGTTTTTCTTTCAAAACAAGTTTAATTTTTTTTTAAAGTTTTTAACCATTTCTAATATAAAAACTTAAAAAGTAGTAAATATTTTGAAAGTTTAAAAGGTTTATGCGCGCCAAGTGTTTGTGGAAACACTTGACTGAAAAACTGAACTTTTTAAGTAGTAGTAGTTTAGTTGTTTGAGCAAGCTATGCTGTAACTAGATAGTGTGTTCATCGATGAGTATTCTCTAATTTGTTGTTTAGTTGTCTCTTTCCGAACCACCAGGAGCTGTTTCGACAGGAACACGTTTAAGAATGGAGTCGCAAGTGCTCACAAACACTATGATACATACGTGATAATGGTTTTGTAAGCTTTTGTTATTCATGCGATTCAACATAAAAAGCTTTTCAAATACTTTTATGCGTTGGCGGGAAACCCTTTTTATGCAAAAAGTGTCTTGATCCTGTATTATTCCAGCTTTTGTTTTCTAAAAGCCGGTTTTCTTCAGCTTAATTTTCAAACTTAGGACCTTATATAAGTATTCAACTCTTAAAATAAGCCGAACAAAATGGACTCACCAAACATAATCTGAAACCACCAGGGGCGGAACTACTTTGATCTTGCGGGGGGGTGGCGCCCCCCATGGCTCGTCAGATAAAATCAAATTTTAGTGTAAATTTTTTATTTTAAGACCATTTTATTAAAGTGCACCCCATTGTAAAATCGGATTGCCCCCCACTTGGAAACAAAACAATGCAAAAACTTTCAAATTGCCCCAAATAATTTTTTTTTTTCTAAAAGTCTTATATTTGTATGTTCATTTTTGTGTATACAACGATATTTATTCAAATAAATTTTTTTTTTGTAGAAGTCTTATATTTGTATGTTCATTTTTGTGTATACAACGATATTTATTCAAAAAAATTTTTTTTGCCCCCACTCCGCCAACTTCCTAGTTCCACCAACCACATTCGCTCATAAGCCTAAAAGTACGCTCAACCAAACACCCTCAAGTTTATTTTAATATGTTTTTGACTGTTTATAGATGTGATGATGATTAGTGAATAACTGTGTTTTTGAATGAAAGTGTTGCATTAGTTAACGTATTTGATTTATGATTGGGTGATATTGTGTTTGGTTTGCAGATACAAGGTTGGAAAAGGTGGTATTAAAGAGAACGAGTTTGTGTTGGCCAGTCTACTCCAATTAACTTAAACCTTGTGGTATGTCCGCATTTTGTTATCTGGTTTGTTGTTGGTACCATGTCGTGTCAAATTGTTTGTTAGCCTTGGTTCGTATTATGACTGCTTAATAGTTTGTTACAATGTTTGGAAAAAACGTACTTGTTGACTTACTTTGATAAAATTAGCACTTTAATGGAGAGGTGCTTATTCGCCATAAGTATAAGAAGGGGCCGCCACATGTATTTAGGTGGCCCCGTGCCACTAGTGTTTGTAGGCCATTGAAACAACTGTGTTGAAGTGTCCTTGTCCTAGTTCGTCAAATAATAATTTGTATATATCTTATTTCAACTTTAATAAATAAAGGAGAAATGGTTTGAGGAATCGTTGTCTACACATTTGTTGGATCTGTAAAAGGAAAAAAACTAAATCTAACTAGTAATGCCAGCTATTATCAACAAGTAAACCTTATCCGACATAGTTCAGCAAATTAGACCTTCAAGTGTTCCATCATTATATATGCCAGTCGCCCAGAGATATGCTTACCTGCCGGGACACGATCAAGATATGCTTCCTAAGTTGAGTTGTTAACCGTTGGTAAATAATGTAGCTTAATTAGTTTAGTCTAAATATGTTTTACCGTGAGTTTGGGTCCCATAAATAGTGGAGGCGCTGGACACCATCATCGCCTGCACTTGTCTATGGCCGCGCCTTATCATTAATTATCACTAGCAATGAGCCATTTTATGTTACATGTATGCTGTTAAACTTAGAACCACTTTGAATTCCTTGCCATTAATAAAAAAAGCATTGATAGTGCAGGCAAGACATGGAACACGCCTACTAAGAAAAGGATTCGAGACTTAGATACTTTGCCAAATAGATTGAAAGAGCTTCTACAACATGCAAAAGAAACAGGGTCATCTTTGGAGAAAGTCCCTTCGTGGTTTCCAAAATGGAGTTGTGCTTGGAAGGGGAAAATCAGAGGTGTAGAATTAATTAGCCAAGGAAAAGAGGATATGTGTCATCTTGGAAAAAGAATCATGGAGCGGTTTAAGGGACTGTTTACTGATGTATATCACCCTGACATATATCAGATAAGAGCAACCCAGGTTCGTGCTCTTACTCTTTAGGCATATAGATCACAGTAAAGGATACTTCCACAAATTGCCTCAAAAGGATACTTCCACACTTAAGATCATAGGAGCACGCGATGGCCTTAAGATCACAGTAAAGGATACTTCCACACTTTGTTTTTTGTGCAACCAGGTAATAACTGTCAGCTGTTTCTAAAGTAGCAGGGGAAAACCCCGTTTCTTCTATTTGTTAGACAGACCGTGTCTTGTATTCAAATTACAGGAAGCATCTTTGCTGGGCATAACTGATCCAGCTTGTGGTCTTTTCAGTCAGGATGAGGTACATGTTTACGACAATGTTATTTAGATTATGTAGATCCATTTTTCTATTTCCTGGACAAATCTTTATGTTTGTTATGATCTGAACCGATACCATTATATTCAGAAAACTGATGTAACATGCGCATACGTAGGTTAAGCTATTAAAATGGACCGATGATCTGGAGATGTTCATACTAAAAGGTTATTGTAGTTCACTAAATTATCGAATGGGGGTGCCACTATTGGAGGGTTATTGTGTTGGTAACTTTGACCATATTGACTTTTTTTTTCTGATGTGGCACTTTTATAGCAAATGAAAACTGATAACCCCAAGTCAATGGTATAAAAAAGTCGAATCCTATAGTGACAAAATACTATGTCCCTTTAAAACGAAATTGCATCAAACTATGTGACACGACCCAGTTCATATTACTATGCTACTTATTATTCGCAAATTCTCCATTCTGGGGTATTCTTAAACCGTTACATGTGCACTGTCTTTCACGGCTAAAAATGATCATAGGCTCGTAATGTAGATTACACATGTAAAAATAGATGCATAAGACAAGGCTTTCGTATCATCATACTGTTTGAGGGAGTTACCTTCATGAACAGTCACATGTAAGTGCCTATTTAGACTAATTCCACATCATTGCCTCGGATCATATATTAAAATTTACTTTGATCTTATTTACGAATTCATAGCGAAAGACTCGCATTCTCCTCCTTTCTAGAGTTTCTTTGCTGTAGGAATCATATAGAAACTTAAGATATGTAAATAACTAACAAAGATAAACTTCTTCTAATAATTAAAGATAAAAATCACATAGAAGGTTTAGTTCCTCTTAAATCGAAATTGTTGGTTGCATAGTCGGCGGATAAGATTCTTTCCTGCATAGTAATCTCACATACTGGCATAGTTCTGTTTAGAGGTGGCATAGTCGGTGGATTGGGTAACTAGACAAAATAGGTAATTTTTAAGCACTGGCAATGTTGGGTCGAGTGGTGTTGTCCTGCAAGCCCTTTTTGTCAATTTTCTCATGTAAATGTTTAGTTTTTTTAAATATGGTCTAAAAACTATATTAAATTTCTGAATCAACAGATTAGACAGTTGTGTGAGCTAACATTATCAACAGATTAAATATGGTTTATAACAGACTTATAGGAAACATCAAGAACCTGCTGTTGATAAGCTTAAAGAACCTGTTTTAAATCAGATTACCAGTTCATTAGGAGACGCTATGGACTTTAATTTCACAGTAAAGGATACTTCCACACTTTGGTTTTTGTGCAAGCAGGTAATAACTGTCAGCTGGTTCTAAAGTAGCAGGGGAAAACCCCGTTTCTTCTATTTATTAAACAGACCGTGTCTTGTACTCAAATTGAAGGAAGCATCTTTGCTGGGTATGTATCTGAATAATATTTCGCACACTTCTTCCCTTCTAATCATCAAATATAGAAGACCAGCAGATTATTTATATCAAACAATATGTTTTTTCAGCACATGGGTGGCAGCATACGTTCCATAAAGATTGCCAGACTCATGGATCTTCCTCCAGTTTCTCTAGTTTGTGGTTTGGTAACAAATGGAATTCCGGATATCTATTATCCTCTCCCTCTATTACAACAGTGGATGAAAATCACTAAGGCTGTTCATGATTCTCCTTCAGGTATGAGCTTTTGCAACAATAAGATACTTTTGATCTGATCCTATAATTATTAACTTACCACTGTCTTTTATTGCACTAAGGAGGTACCTCACCACCACATCCACCAGCGGCCTCATCATCAGCATCACCACCAGCACCAGCACCACCACCACCACCACCGGTAACAAACAATTATGATGACCCAACAACAGTTGTAAGAGAAATCATCTCATGTATTTTCATTCATATGATTAGTGGACATATATACTAGCAAGTCCTCATCGTGTATTTCAATCTTTTAGCCTTTTGAAGATCATCACAGTGGAGTTGCTTCTGGATCATCGGTACCATCCATACATAAGTTTAGAGCTGAGAGTTCTACTGAAATCCTAAGAAGATAGCTCGAAACCGATCTTATGAACAATGGAATATATGTACCTGAGGCTAATGGTAGGACAGGACCTGAAGCTGACTTGATAGTAACGCCCGGAAATTCTGGTAAATTTTGTTTCTTCTCTATGCAGGCATATGTCATTTAGTCATGATTATACAGTTTCACACTTACTAATGCTATTAGAAGTGGCGATATTGACCCATTTACTTATAAATGGGTTGCCTTGGGCTGTGGTTTATCGTAAATGGGTCAGATAAAGTGGTTTTGCTAAATGAGAATGGGTCAAATGGGTCGAATCAAAGTCACGTAAATCTGTTTTGTAAGAATGCAACCTCCTTAAGTATCCTTTTTCTATGATCATAAAGTGTTTGTTGGTCAACCCGTACCAAATTGACCCATTTTAACATGAATCCTGTTTGACCAGTTACTAACCGACTCGACCCATCCACATTAGCATAAAGAAGCATATATCAATGTTGGAGTTCTTATTGTTTTTTTATTAAAACTAACAGATGATAGAGGAAAAAACGTAGCTAGCTCAGGATCTGATATTGGGTTTGTGTCACATGGCACAGATCTCAATTCTGAAAGGTTAGTGAATTTGTACATAATCCATCATATTTTAGTACATAAAATCACACGTAATTTTATGCTATTGATATTTCACTTTTTCAGGCCCAACAAGAAGAGACTTTTCTCATCATCTAGACAAAGCGGAAGTAGCCTTCTACCAGTGGCAGAGGATTTTGCATGGGATCACCCTGATCCAAATTTCAAGTTAAATGATGTATATGAAAACGACTTACCCGAGAATGGTGAATTAACTTTTTCCTTTCCACTAAAGTTTTTTAATTAAAAATATGGCAATATCTGAACGCCCAGTTCTTTGATTTTTCTCAGATCTGATGGTAGAAACTGGACCTACACAAACCCAAAAATTCCCATCATCTGATCAGCCATTGGAGCACATAACTGATTCTATCCGCATGTAATACTACGATATCTTTTCTTTTAATTTCTGTAATCAATCAGTTGTTATCAGCTGCTTTTAGTTTATCCATTTTCTCAGTTATTCTAATGACGCACTTGCGTCATAATATGCAATGTGCATTCATATGTTGCCGTATCTTGATAAGTTGTACGTGATATCAGACCTTCAATGTTATAATTCAAGATCAGTGATTATAATCTGGTTTATTTTCTTCAGACAGCGGTTTCATTTTTCTTTTTTTGAAAAGCAAAGATATTATTAGCGGTTTCATTTTTCATTAGTTTACTAGTCACATAATATGTATGGCTATTGTTATGCGCCTATGCGGACAGGCTTCTTGATTCATGCTTATTGCTTAATAATGAACCATTACAAGTTTTACTAGTCACATAACTCACAAACTCATATAAATGTATAATACAGTAGTAGTACTTGA
Organism: Glebionis coronaria; assembly: GCA_025667525.1. Lineage (NCBI taxonomy): Eukaryota > Viridiplantae > Streptophyta > Magnoliopsida > Asterales > Asteraceae > Glebionis > Glebionis coronaria. Next base: position 505,426,246 of record CM046880.1, on the reverse strand, counting down.
TTAAAAAACAAAAACATAAGCCCAAAAGCTATAAGCGTATGTCATAATTCATTAAAAAAAGTCTACATAAACACGATTACATGTCAAAAACACCTGGCTGAGAGCATCAGCATCTTAGGGTCTTTAGTCAATTCACTTTACACATAACCCACTTTTCTTCATTTAACTACATAAGTCGCGGTTCAATAGGATCGATACAATAATTCTCGAGTCTGAAGTTCCAGTCTTGTTCCAAGCCGAAGTCAAAATCAAAATCAAAGTGATCATCCGGTTGGTTCTCAAACCAAGCATCGTACCTAGGTTCATCAGATGACTCTGCCTCATTGATTGATTCGCCGAGAAGCTTGTCCATGTCGTACGTATCAGGTGGATTATTCACGACTTCACTTGCAAATGTTTCGCATACATTCTGATGACCAGATGACCCGTGATCATGAAGAAGCTCCTCCATATGAATCTTATCTGCTGGTTGATCATGAAGAAGCTCCTCCATATGAATCTTATCTGCTGGTTGATCGTTAAGCTCGTACCTAGGTTGAACAGATGACCCTGCCTCGTCATCACCAAAAAGCTCACGATACATGTCTGGTTGATCATTCACGTCTTCGCTTTCACAATCCTTAAAAAGGTCTTCGAGATCTAGCAGGTCATCAAAACCATCCTCATTAGAGATACCCGTAACATGATGATCAACTTGTTCTTCACTTGCATGTGCAATCTTTGGCTTTTTTGAGTCACGAACTTCACTGCACTCAGAAGTAATAGTGGATTCGCAAGTTAACTGCGATGCATCACTCTGGGAGGAATAGTCTGGTAAATTTATGCATGCAAGTGAGCCGTATAACTTGAGTGCAGCTTTATCATAAGCCCTAGCAGCTTCGACGGCAGTAGGGAAAGTTCCAAGCCACAACCTGCTTTTACCCTTTGGTACTCGTATCTCAGCAATCCATTTGCCCCAGGTTCGTTGCCTGACGCCTCGGAAAGTGCACTTTGCATTATCGGGTCCGCCTTTACCTTTCATGCAGCCCTTGGTAGAACCCTTAGCAGGAGGTTTACGGATTTTGGTTTTAGGATCACTGTTAGTTGCTTCCCACTTGGCAAGTGTTTCTGCAAGGAACTTGGGAGCTTCGGATCTTTTTCGTTTTTGCTTCTTGGTGGTATCCATTAATGTTGTCGTTCGTTCTTTTGATGATCAAATATGTGCCACAACTTGTTCACTAAGGAATGTTGTGTTACGTTTTTGGAGAGATCGACTCGATGCGATTAAACTTGTTTGATATGAAACCAGTCGGCCTTCTTTTTCTATATATAAGCCCGTTAACCAACTTCCCTCGTCAAATACAAGGAAACTTTCTCTTGGGCTTATGGGCTTATAAGCCGTTAACCGACTTCCTAGTCAAGTTTAAGGAAAGTTGTATACATAAAAAAGGAATGTGTTTCGACTCGATCAAGTTCGCATTGTGTAATCTTTCTTTTTGTATATTTAAGGATCTAACTGATTTCCCTAATCAAATATAAGGAAACTTTACTTAAGTTTTTTTTCTTTTTTTTTCTTTTTCTTGATTACTAAAGGAAACTAATTAATATATCACGCAAACCAACTCTACGTTTTTTTCCCTTTTTTACCTTTTCGCTAGTTTTTTATGCTTTTTTTAGCCGTCTTCAGTTTTTTACGTTTTCATTTGTTTTTTATGTTTCGGACTCGGTTCGGTTCGGGACTAGAGATTAAATCGGGATCGCACAAAGAAAACCACACAAACCGGGTACGGGACCCACGGGTATCCATTATGTATGGATCACAAATAGACAACGCTAAGGCCCACGAGGCCCATTAAGCCGATGTCGCACACGGTTCTATCTCAACCGTGTCCTGGTCGCATGCGGACATGATCAAATAGAATATAATCTAAGTTAGGTTATGATTCGCCTAAAGCTAAGAGATATACACTGTTAGTGCAAACATTACGATGTATAATCAATATGATCTCTTTGTGTTTTTGTGACGACAAACATATAACTCGTAATATATTATGTAAAATGTGTAAGATACTCGTAATCACTCAAGCATACATTTGTATACTTCTCTCGACACCTCTAAGATCGCATTCGGCATGAATCACTCTAGGTATGAATAAACAAATCATTAACCTAACTAAGTGATCCAGGATTTAGTTTTTCTTAAAACTCACTATTTATTAAGTGTGACAAAAGTTTTTATTAAATTTTGTTTTAAGAAAATGTTTTATTAAAAAGAAATTAAAAATTTGAATTTGACATATTCCAAAGAATATTCCCTAAGGTATATCCAAAGGATATTCCTTAATTTGAATTTAGGATATTCCAAATGGTCTAAGAATATACCCCTGAGGTATAAATTTCACCAGATGGCATTTTCCCACTAAAGGACAAAAGAGCACAGACTCCAAAGCCCGATGTTCCTTAAATATACCCGCGGTTCGTTATTGATAAGGAACCGCGGGGGAAATTAAGGAACCGCGAGGTAAAAGAGTCGTTGCTCCCTTGGCTTATAAATAGTGGACCATTTCCAGCTTTTTAATCAACCCTTTTTGCATAAATCTTTCTGTTTTCTCACACACCTTAATCCTTGATTAGTAGTTTGGTTAATCTTGTTTTAAGATGTGATTCTCTACTTCAATCCTCTCATCCTCTCAAGTGCAAAGTGAAGAACACTTTTATCACTATGAAGTGTTGGGTTCACAACATGATGAAGATCTCTCCTTCTAGATCAAGTCATTGTTTTCCTACTATGTATATGTAGAAGATCCAAGTTGTGGGTACACTTGGATGTATTTGTAAGGGTAGTAGATCCAAGGGATGGGTATCCTTGGACTAGGTGTTATTTGTGTAGATCCAAGTTTGTTAATACTTAGATATAGTGTTAGAGTCATAGATCTAAGTGTTGTTGTACTTAGATCTATATGGTTTATGTGTTTATGCCATAAAACACAAGGTTTGTTATGTTGGGCCATAAAACATAACTAGTGTGAATATTGGTGTAGATGGGTGTAGATTGGTTCTACCTAAGATTAGAACTCGATATCTAGCCTTGCGTGGGAAAATAGTAAAGTAGACGACGTGTGTAGATTGGTCCTACCTAAGATTAGGACTCGACATCTAGCTTTGTGTCGGAAATGTGTAAGAGGCGTGTATGGTTTTCTCCGCCTTGAAAGGAGCTTATTGACTAGTGAAGTAACTCTCGAGTTAGGTACTCGAGGAGTAGAGTAGGGCGAAGAGGAGCTTCGTGACCGAACCACTATAAATCATCGTGTCGATACTTTCCTTTACATTTATGTCTTTACTGTTATAGATGCATTTATATGTTTTATGTTGTGTGCATCTTAGAATCTAAACATATAAGTTGTGGAAAAGCTAAGGCTTAGTACGTGTGTGCTTAATGTTTAGACTATTGCTTGATGTACTATTGATTTAATGTGTTTGTGTGTTTACTTTCTTGTAGTATATATCTTTCAACAAACACATCTCATACTTAGTCAAACTTGATAAGGAATTTGATACAAATGATTGTTTAAGTTTAACATGTATCAAATGGGTTATCCCACTGTCGGCGGTTCCTTAAAGAACCGGCGGTTCTTTATTGATAAGGAACCGCGGTCACAATAAAGAACCGCGATCAGTGGATTAAACGAAAATGTTTTGAAAAGTAATGAGAAACTATTCAATTCCCCCCCCCCCCCCCCTTCTAGTTTCTACAATTGGTATCAGAGAGAGGCTATTCAAGATCTTTGAAGTATATTGTGCTTTAAAGCGTGGATCAATCTTTGCTCTCGTTTTCAAAACAAATGGTTTTTAAAATAAGAGACGATCTTTGTGTCAAACTGTTCATGAAGAGTGATTACATATGAAATGTGTTTTGTTGTTTCATTCTTACAGGTTTTGGTATTAAATAAACGTTGTATAATAGCTTGAATTAAATCTTTTCATGTTTGGAAGTATAAAAATCTTTTATGTCAAAATTAACTCTAAAATACGAGTTCTATGTGTCTAAAATGATTTTCTAGAGTCCTAAGTCCTTCCAAAAAGTTACCAAATGTTTTTGGTCAAAAACTCTGTTAATGCAAAGCAACGCCTAAAAACATTATTAGTGTTAACTAATCTTTCTTGGTTTTGATCACGACAAATTAAAAAGACATTTATCGTCAAATACAATCATAAGACGAATTATTTGACAAACACTATCATCAAGGTAATAATCATTAAAGTATTGCACTAACATATCTTAATCATGGTTAGTGATCATAAAAGTATTAATCCTAAACTTACATTTTGTTAAATGTGACAAAAGATTTTTTAATAAACTTTCTTTTTAAGAAAATATTTTATTAAAATGGAAAATGTAAATTTAAATATGGCATATTCCAAATGCCATAGGAATATCCTTTGAATGTAAAAACTTACCTAAGATATTACTTTCCCACTAAAAGACAAAAGGGAGCAGAGTCTATGAGCACGGTCCCTTAAAGGGCTATGCGGATCCTTATTAATAAGGGACCGCAGGCATATTTAAGTCACCACGCTCAGAGAGCCGTTGGCCTTTGTCTCCTATAAATAGTGGATCAAACCTGCATTTTCCACAACCCTTTTTGGACACTCTTTCTTCCATCTTTCTCTTTTCTAATTCCTAATCATTTGTAAATGATCACTTAATGTGTTAAGTATGTTTACTTATGATTATCCCCTTGATCTCCTTCTTTACCTTGTCCAATGAGAAGATCACTCACACACTTGTTAGTGATTAAATATGAAGCCTTGATGAAGATCCTCTCTTAAAGATCTAGTCATGTTCATCATTTGTTTTTATTTGAGTCTTGTGTAGATCTAATGTGTAGAAACTCGAAGGGGGGGGGGGGGGGGGGTGTTGAATAGTTTCTAGTTCATTTTAAAAACATTTCAGCTTAATCCACTGTGCGCGGTTCTTTATTGTACCCGCGGTTCTTTATCAATAAAGAACCGCCAGTCCATTTAGGGTGCCACCGACAGTGGACAAAACCATTTATTGAATGTTTAAACTTAAACAATCCTTGGTATCAAATTCTCGATCAAGCTTGACTAGATATGAGATGTGTTTGATTGAAAGATAAATATTACAAGAAGAAAACACACAAACACATCAAATCAAGAGTACATCAAGCAATAGTCTAAACACTAAGCACATACGTACTAAGCATAAGCTTTTCCGCAACTAAGATGTTTAGACTAAGTGATGTACACTTGACCATAATCTAAACATGAAGCACACAGATACTAATCCTTAACTTTTCTGCAACTTAGATGTTTAGATTATGAGATGCACACAACACACAAAAACATATAAATGCAACAATAAGAGGAAATACATAAATGTAAAGGAAAGTACCGACACGATGATTTATAGTGGTTCAGTCACGAAGCTCCTCCTCGCCCTACTCCACTCCTCGAGTACCCAACTCGAGAGTTACTTCACTAGTCAACAAGACTCCTTTCAAGGCGAAGAAAACCATACACGTCGCTTACAAATTTCCGACACTAAGCTAGATGTCGAGTCTTAATCTTAGGTTGGACCAATCTACACAACGTCGCCTACTTCACCATTTTTCGACACAAGGCTAGATGTCGAGTCCTAATCTTAGGTAGGACCAATCTACACCAATCTTCACACTAGTTATGTTTTATGGCCCAACAGAACAAACCTTGTGTTTTATGGCCTAAACACATAAACCATATAGATCTAAGTACACAACACTTAGATCTATGACTCTAACACTATATCCAAGTATTAACAAACTTGGATCTACACAACTAACACCTAATCCAAGGATACCCATCACTTGGATCTTCTACCCTTACAACACATCCAAGTGTACCCACAACTTGGATCTTCTACATATACATAGTAGGAAGACTATAATCATGACTTGATCTAGAAGGAGAGATCTTCATCATGTTATGAACCCAACACTTCATAGTGATGAATGTGTTCTTCTGTTTGCACTTGAGAGGATTGAGGATAGAATCACATCTTAAACAAGATTAATCAAAACTAACTAATCAAGGATCTAAGATGATTTTGAAAGAAACTGTGCAAAAAGGGTTGAAAGAAAAGCTGGAAATGATCCACAATTTATAGGGCTAAAGTGCAACGGTCATAAATACCCGCAGTTCGTTAATTGTCACCGCGGTTCCTTATCAATAAAGAAATGCGGGATCATTTAAGGAACCTCAGGCTTAGTGTCCGTGCATTTTTGTCCTTTAGTGGGGAAATTCCATTTATACCCTCAAAGGATATTCTTTTGGCATATGGAATATGCCAAATGCAAATTTCCATTTTCTTTTTAATAAAACATTTTCTTAAAAATAAAGTTTATTAAAATCTTTTATCACATTTGATTGAATGTGAGTTTTAAGAAAATATTAATCTTTGATCACTTAGTTAGGTTAATGACATGTTTTATTCATACCTTGATTGATTCATGCCGAATGCGATCTTGGAGGTGTCGAGAGAAGTATACAAATGTATTCTTGAGTGATTACGAGTACCTTAACATTTTACATAATGTATTGCGAATTACACGTTTGTCATCAACAAAACACAAAGATATTATATCGACAAAACATCGTAATGTTTGCACTAACAATATCCCCCTTTTGATAAGGGCAAACAAATTAACCGCAACGCATATTTAAATGTATAAGTTACTCGTTTACACTTACTTCTCCCCCTTTTGTCGAATCAAAAAGGTAGTCAACGTCTTTGAAGAAGAGAAGAATCAAGGTCGAGAGAGCACACATCCAAAGTGGTAGTCATGTTGATCCCAAACTTAGATCGATTTAGCTTTATGTATACGAGATTAGATCAAGTAATACACTTAGAGAAACCTTTGTATATGCTTATGAATTTAAGTGTTATGCGGAATTTAACACTTAAACAAGAACACACAATGATATAAACAAACTTTCACTTTGATTATCAATATCAAACTTGCTTACAATGAAAGTAGTTTACGAATGAAAACTTATATAAAACTTATATCAAACATTAACCTAAAGGTCTTCTTTTATAGATATAAGAAGCCTTGTACAATAATCTACGTATCAGCTATTCTAGGTAAAGATAAATATAGAAAATACATTGTTGTTCCTATCTTTACTAGAAGTAATCTAGAATATATTACACGCGTAGAATATATCTTCCATCAGTGCTTGTCTTCAATGTGTCAACGCTTGACTTTATCTTGTCAACGCTTGAGCTGTCAGCGCTTGTTTTGTTCTTGTCAACGCTTGTTTTGTTCTTGTCAGCGCTCAAGTGATCTGGCCTTAATTTATTCCCAACAATCCTCCCCTAAACTTGATATCCACTCTTATGATCAAGTTTCTGAATAAGCATTAAGGACTAGGAGGAATCTTACAAACCTTCTCATATTGATAGTGAATAAATCTGATCAAATCTTTTGCCACGTCACTTGAATAATCTATTTCCAGCTGAGTGTCCTTCATCTTCTCCAAAATAGCTTTGGATATGAAATACTGACCATCCACAAGTAGATACTCAGCAAACTTTGTAGAACTCAAATGGTAAACACCAGCAGCTGAATATAACCTCCATTGAAGACCACTGAGGTAATCTTCAAGATCCTTCCAAATTGCAGGATCCTCATCTTTTGGTCCACACATTCTTTTGAATGTGGTCCAAAGTTTTATTCCATTAGCTGAAGTAGGTGTTTCAGCCTCATACTTGGTCTCCAGCAACCTCCAAAGGTCCACCAAGTCTTCTCTATCACAACTTGCAAACAAAGATATGAGAGTGGTAAAAGTGTGTACCTCTTTGCCAAATCTGCCAATCTTCCAAAACCCACATTCATCTTCTTCATAGCTCACAATTTGGTTCCTGGAATCTAATGGTAACACTTGCACCATATCTGAAGCTTCTAAAGGTGAGAGCTCGAGGCTCTTTCTGATGACAACTTCACTTGGATATAGTGGATCCATATCTTTGGGAAACTCAAATGAAATTCCCTTCTTCACTGGCCTGGGAACAACCATAGCTTTCTTGAGTTCCATTTCTTCTGCAAGTTCCTCTTTTCTTTCATCTGAAAGAAGTCTGAGAGTGTTTGCTTCCTGCACTCTCACCCAAATGGGATAAGCCCTGTTTTCCAACTCATCAAATGTCAAAGCCTTCAACTTCTGATATGTCCATCCAACTCCATGACATCTGAGCAACATAAAGTATAGCTCCCTTCTATCCCTTTTCAACTCTGAGAGAATATTACTTGCCTTATGTTTCAAAATTACCTGGCAATCCTTCTGAACTCTAAGAAGAATCTCCAAACCCCATATTTGATCTGAAATGGTCAAGTCTGGATTCTCCATGCATCTTTCTTCCCAAGCATTGTACATTTGAACCACCTCTGGCATGTCAAAGTCAACCTGCACTTTCAATTCTCTCAACTTCTCCTTGGCCAAATCATCCCCATACTCAAGTCTTTCTGGTTCTATTATCATCACACTTGAGTCTGAGCTAGCTCCATCACTTTCTTCTTCAGAAGTCACAACAAATGGTGACTTTTCCTTTTCATCCTGTTCCATGATTTGTGCAGCCAATCTTCTATCAAATTCAACTTGAGCTGCATCCTTTGGAACAATCTCCTCTACCATTATACCCTTACCCTTAATTTTGCTGACAACTTGTACTAAGTCTGCATCCTTTGGAACAAGGCCTTGTGAGCTGACAACTTGTACTAAGTCTGCATTTTGCTTTTGCAAGCTAATGCAGACTGCCGTCAATTCCATAAGAGTCATTGGTTCCAGTCTGCCCTCTTCTAAAATGGGGATTTGACCTCCCAAGTCAGATTCATCAGGCATGGATGAGGACTTAATGATGGTGGGACTGCCTTGGCCAGCTTCTAAGCCAGAACCAATAGTCCCAGCCTCATCCAGGTCACCAGCCACACTTGTGGTGGTGGTTCTCTCTGCTACATGGCTAGGACCACCAGAGGAGAACACTCCAGTAGTCCTTTGGCGTTTCATCAACCTATATTCAGGGGGTGTGGAAGATGGTGTAGAAGAATGGGTGGATGTGGGTTGGTTAAGGGGTGTTTGGGTTTGTGAAGGTTGTGTGTCAGCGTTAGAAATAGGCACATCAACGCCAGCATTTAGTGTGTCAGCGTTGAAGGATTCTGAGTCAATTTGCATATGTTCAGGTGAAGGTAAAGGTTCAGGAATTGGTTCAAGTTGTGGTTGAGGGTCAATTTGTGGTTGGGGGTCTGGTTGGGGTTGTGTTGCTGCAATAACAGCAAGCATAGGTTGGGTTAAAGGTAGGTCACGATGGGGTGGTGAATTCATCTTCATAAAGATAGCTTTCTTTTGCTCATGGATCTTATAAAAATCATTGTGATCCCTTGAGCAGTAACCTTGGACATGAAAAACCAATTGTAGAAAACGGGGATAAGCTAAAGTCATTTTTGTCCCCTTGTTTTTACACATCCCCTCAAAAATCATTTTAGAATAATTAAATTTTTTCCCTGTTGCAATGCACACAATAGCACTGGCAATGGATCTATTGATCTCATTGTGTGCAGTGCATTTGGGACTCAAACATTGAAGGAGGACATGTATGAGGTACTTCCACGCTAGGGGAAATTCCTGCTTATGATACTTGTTTAGAGTACCTTCATCAGGAAAAGGATATCCCAAAGCCCTAAGCCCTTGTTCTATTTCATTTATGGGAAGGGTGGCTATACCATCAGCATCATCAAGATGCAAGGCTTGGCGTACCAAAGCCTCAGTAACCACCCAAGGTTTCCCATGAACAATAGAAGTCAATGTAGTCACTCTATTAACTGTTGAGGTACTGACAGTGTTCCAAAACTGTTTAATATGTGTGACTGGAATGAGTGGTGCATGAGAAAGAGCATACCTTAATGGGGATGCATTCAAATACGCCACCATTTGTGTGTATTGAGGAAACAGAGTATCATCAGCTTCAAGATATGCAATCATGTTGTGTTGAGATCTGAACCCCAATTCCAATTCAGATGGTCTAAACTTTGGTGCCATTGATGAAAGCTGTTAATTTTAAGTGAAGAAGATGAAGTTGATAAGAGAAAATTTTGTTAGACAAGAAATATAGATACCCTGTTTAAAAATAGGAGCCAATTTTATAGGAGAAGAAATTGCATGTGATAGGCCCAAAAATAGGCAAGTATTTTCAAAAATCAATCATGAAAATATTGAAAAAGTTATAAGTTATCTCATGCATTAAATGAAAAGTAACAACTCCCAAAATTACGGCCTAAAAATATGTCAAAAAGTAACAACTGGGTAGGTCCCATTGAGTGTCAACGGTCAAAAATAACCTATCAACGCCCAACGGCTATAATCTTGTCAACGTTTGCCTATAGCCATGTCAGCGTCCAATTTGGTCACAACAACGCTTGGAAAATTCTTATCAGCGTCCAAAAATAAAAAAATTTTTAAAATGAAAAATGACCTTAACAAGTAATTTATCCTAGAGAAGATAACCAAAAGCTGATAATTATTATAGGGCGGCAAGCACTGTCCAGTTAAGCACACTTGCATAAGCAAGATAGACATAACAGTCCTCTAGTGTCCCTTGCTAACCAAAATTCTTAACAACCAAGTTACCTTACAAAATTCCTTGTTACTCCAAGGTAAATCCCATAACAAAATTATTCCCAAGTCTCCCAACAGACCACAACCAATTCTAGGCCAAAAATGTCTTGGCAGCATGCATAGTATATCAACTTTGCAGGCTACAGTGCCTCATGATTTAGTAAAACTAACTCATACTCACCTGTGGACACAATCTAGAATTGTGATAAGAGTATCATATGGATACCCAAACATCCTAAAGGTTCCTAAAACCTCCCCTTAAACTATGATACAAAAGTTTGCTAAAATCATGCATGAACATAAAAAATTTATGTCAAGATAGGAATGAAACATTCCAACCATCATCCATAAATAAAAACTTGTCCAAATGCTTCTCCAGTGATCCATAAGCAACTCTGTATCCAATGGTATACTACTAACACCATCTGCACATTTAGATTGAAAACCACAAAACTAACATTGTTGCTGACAACGCCCCGATAACACATGACAACGTTGAGGGAAGCTTTGTCAGCGTTAGACAATTATATTGCTGACAACGTTGCAAAAACACTTATCAGCGTTCAAGCAACCTTTGTCAGTGTTAAAAAAATATAGTGGAAAATCTAAATCATCAATAAGACCAATTACAATGCATCATCCTGTACATACTTTTACAAAAAGACTCCAAAACACATATTATGTGAGATTGACCATTCCAATACTTGTTACCAAGTGTTGAAATCTCCCAGCATCAAAAGGTTTAGTTAGTAAATCTGACACATTTTCCTCAGTGTCAACCCTATCTGGTTGTATTAAACCTTTCTCAAAGCAATCTCTTATAAAATGGTGTCTAATTTCTATGTGTTTAGTTTTAGAATGATGTACAAGATTCTTAATGATGCATAAAGTACTATTATTGTCAACAAATATCTTAGTATGCATGAAATTATACCCACAGTCCAATAGCTGGTTCTGAATCCACAAAACTTGTCCACAACAAGCAGCTGCAGCAACATACTCTGCTTCAGTTGTAGAATTAGCCACCACTGTTTGTTTCTTGCATTGCCAAGATATCAACCTGCTCCCAAGAAACTGACATCCACCAGTTGTGGATTTTCTATCAAATTTGTCACCTCCATAATCACTATCTGAATATGCAATCAGCTCCAATGGTGAATCCTTTGGGTACCACAAACCAAGACCAGGATAGCATCTTAGGTACCTAAAGATCCTCTTCACAGCATAAAGGTGACATTCTTTGGGAGTCACTTGATGGCGTGCACAAGCACACACAGCAAACATGATGTCAGGTCTGGAGGCAGTAAGATACATCAAGGATCCAATCATGGATCTATAGTGCCTGACATCAACATCTTTCCCATCTCCAATCTTTCCCCAAGGGTGTTCTCTATCCATAGGAGTAGTAGCCCTCTTTTCATGTGGAGAAAGGCCAAACTTCTTCAAGATCTCAGCAACATATTTATCCTGGGAGATGAAGATACCATCTTCTTTCTGCTGAACTTGTAAACCAAGAAAGAAGTTCATCTCCCCCATAGCACTCATCTTGAATTTGTCTGTCATAAGCTTGGAGAAATCCTCACTCATCTTTGGATCAGTAGACCCAAAAATGATATCATCAACATAGACCTGCACAAGCAACACATCCTTTCCTTTCTTCTTTGTAAATAGTGTCTGATCTATGGTGCCCCTCTTGAATCCATTGTCCACCAAATAGGTAGACAAAGTACCATACCATGCTCTTGCGGCTTGATGAAGGCCATACATAGCCTTTTTGACTCTATACACTTTATCTGGATGCTCTGGATCCTCAAAACCAGGAGGTTGCATTACATATACTTCCTCAACAATGGTGCCATAGAGAAAGGCACTCTTGACATCCATTTGATAGACAGTGAAGCCCATGCAGGATGCATAGGCTAGAAAGATCCTTATAGCTTCAATCCTTGCAACTGGTGCAAAGACTTCCTCATAGTCTATCCCCTCCTCTTGTGTATAACCTTGAGCCACTAACCTTGCCTTGTTTCTGACCATAATGCCTCTTTCATCTCTTTTGTTCCTGAGAACCCATCTTGTCCCTATAGGTCTGACATATCTGGGACAATCAACCAGCTCCCAAACATCCTGAATTGCAAATTGGTGAAGCTCATCCTACATTGCTTCCACCCAACTTGGTTCTTTGAGAGCATCAAATATTTTCTTGGGTTCCTCTTGTGACAGAAAACATGCAAACAAACATGCTTGCACAAGAGGGGTATCAACCTTCTTGTGTATATTAGCAATAAACCCACCAAGACCTTGATGAGATCTTCTAGTCTGAACTGGAGTCATAACATCACCAATGATCTGGGAAGGGGGGTGATTTTTCATTGTGGAAGTGAGAACTCCTCCTTCAAAAAGTCTGGTGTCCTCAACCTCATTCTCCATGTTGCTAATATCTTCTTCATCAGACTCTCTTACATCAACATGAGGATGAACCTCTTCATATATATTGGAAGGTTCACCTTGTTCAAAATTGGAAGAGAAAAGATGGGCAGAATTGTTGTCAACGTCTGAACCTTGTTTGTCAGCGCTTGGGCTAACAACGCTTGAACTGTTGTTGTCAACGTCTGAGCCATCAACGTCTGAATTGGTCTTGCCAGCGCTAGATTTGCCTTTGTCAGCGCCTGAAGGACCATGCATGTTTGTATCTGGTGGTATTTGGAAACCACCATTATCTTGCCCAGCAGCAGCAGCAAAAGCATCTGTCCAAATGGGAATGGTAACATATTCTTGAATAGGAGATGTCTTTTCTGCTTGTGATCCAACCTTTTCATGAACCTGAGTACCTGAAACATCAACAACTTGTTCCTCGATAACATTTGAAGTTACCTTCACAATGTCTGGATTAGTGTCAGGCATATAATTTAAAGTTCTAGATAAAGGTTCCAAGTCAAATAACCAATTAGGACCACTTTCAGGATCACTAGGTTTATTCTCTAAAAACCTAACATGTACTCTTTCAACTATACGTTTGTCCTCTTTAAGATAAACCCTATAACCCTTGCTCTGCATTGAATACCCCATGAAGTAACCCTCATCACCTTTTGCACTAAATTTCCCTAAGGCATCACTAGTGTCTAGAACTCCTACATGACAACCAAAAGGTCTGAGAAAACCAATATTAGGTTTTCTACCCCAAAGTAACTCGTAAGGTGTTTTGTTCTGAATTTTGTTAACCAATGCTCTATTTTGCACATAGCAAGCTGTATTAACAGCCTCAGCCCAAAAGGCTATGGGAAAGTGAGCATCAGCTAACATTGTTCTGGCAGCTTCAATTAGGGTTCTATTTTTCCTCTCAGCAACCCCATTTTGTTGTGGGGGTTCTAGCAATACTAAATTGCCTTGTAATTCCTTTCCTGGCACAGAAATCATCTAGCTTTTTATTCCTAAATTCTCCACCATTATCACTCCTAAGCATTTTAACCTCATTGCCAGACCTTTTCTCAATCTGAGTGGTAAAATCAATTAGAATATCAGCTGTGTCACTCTTCATAGCTAGAAAGAATGTCCAAGTAAACCTAGAAAAGACATCTGTGATAACAAAGCAATATGACTTACCATTCAAACTTTCTATATTTGTTGGACCAAAGAGGTCCATGTGAAGCATATGAAGAGGTCTAGAACTAGTGTGCACCTGTTTGGACTTGAATGAGACCTTGTGCTGCTTGCCTTTAAGACATGCAACACAAGAGTGTTCATTGTGGAAGACCTTCTCAGGCAAACCATCAACTAAACCAAGTCTCACAAGTCTATTTATATTTTTAAAATTTATGTGCCCTAGTCTCCTGTGCCACAAATTACTCTCATCAACTGAGGCCTTAGCATAAAAACAAGACATATTATTATTCATTTTAATCCCATTTAAATTAACATTATATATATCCTTATGCCTAGGTGTTCTATACTCAATATATTTCTCATCAGGGATATTAAAATCCTTGCTTAACACCAAACACTCAGTATCAGTAAAAAGAACTTGATTTTTGTTATCACAAACTTGTGATACACTAAACAGGTTGTAATCAAGTTCTTTTACCAGGAAGACGTTCTCAAAACGCAGATTCTTGGTGATAAGGGTTCCTTTGCCTGTGATAGTACCATATCCGCCTCCAAAGTAAACCTTATCACCATCTTTAATAGGAGTGAAGTTTGTCAGATAGTCTTCCTTCCCTGTCATGTGCCTTGAGCATCCACTATCCCAATATCCATAATCATTGATCTGTCGTTGAATGCCCTGCACATAAAGAAAACAAATTAGTTTTCTTTGGG